>JABTTQ020003398.1:28-600028 GCA_016081115.2 Rehmannia glutinosa | reverse complement strand
GCGGAATTATAATGATATTTTGTGATTGAAATAATAAACACAAATATTGTGATAACTGTTGGAAAAACAGGTTGGTGTATATCGAATGGCTGAAAATAACTTGAGTAGAGTAACAGAATGAAAATCGAGATAAGAGTTGAACTCTTTGTCTTTAAGATGAAATTGCCCCACTCACGATGTTAACGGAATCTGGAAATCACCTCCCAAGATACAACGACTTACATCTTGCATTAGCAACACTACAAATCACAAGATACTTCGAACTTATAGTGTTTTTGAACTCTCTGATATATGCAGAATGTATGATGAATTACGTATTTTTCAAATGCCAAAAATGAATTATGGGTAATGCTATTTATATAGAATTTCGTGCGCCTCTTCAGACTAAGTGCAACCCCAGATTCAGATCGATCATGACCGGTATATTGCGTCTTGTGATCAATAGCCACGACCTAATGGTCCAGATCATATCCAATTCAAGGTACAAATCTCTTGGCATGTACCTATGTACACTGGACAGTCGTGTCCGGTCATGGTGCCCTGTCAGCGAATATACACGTCCAATCAGTGATATCGCATGCCATGTCGCCACCTAGACGACTCTATCAAGTCATTACCACCTGAGCTGCCTTGCCACATCACCAAACCATTAAACCGAAACCTAGTTCGACGTATCAAAATTTTAAGGCTCCTCAAAGCTCATCGCAATGATGCATATGTGCCAAGTGCGCCTCTAAAGCGCCCAATGCAACTAAGTGTGACATGCGTGGGCCCAGGCTCGACTCTGGCTCCAGCTCGGATGGTGCTCCACACAATCCTTGGCTAGCTAAAGGCTAGTCAAAATTGACTTTGTTCACTAGGGTGTACCACATTCACTTGATTACTCCTTACTATTGGTGAAGTTCTATATAAGATAACTAATTTTGCTCCATGTTTCCTATGTGGGATAGGTCTCTTCACATTCCCACCGTTTAACATTTCCAAATAAAAATGTCTTTTAAGTGGCTTACTTTGTGCATTTATTTCTCATTCACCCGACAATGGTTTTGAGAAATTCAAAATGTTAAACTCATCTACTCGCGGTATAAATTACGTTTATCTCATTTATTTCATACAACGAATAAATGAATCCGCTTAATTAATTGGTCAAAATTGGGTCAAAACCCAATTTCTAAAAGCAATTCAAACAATAACAAAATTATTATTCAACTGGGAAATATATCTTCCCAGGAGAATACATACAAGCACAATCAAAATATTCCCTCTCTTAGCTTACAACACCAACAGAATTGCATGAAAAATTTAGATATTAATTTAAAATATTGATACAATTGCTTAAATATTTCCATCACCAATTAAGTGATCAATCCTTACTTGTGGATGCTTAAAGAAATCAACAACATCCAGATGTGTTATATCAACATTGATGTCATCAAAATTATCATCTTCAAGATGATCAGAAGAGAAACTTGCCTCAACATTTTTATCTTTCTCGCGAAGAGATGCTTGATAAAGCTCCAGTAAATGTTTGGATGTACGACGAATGCGTGACCAATGGCCCTTTCATTCCCCACCGATAACATTTCTTTTCACTATCCTCCAGATTTATCACTTTCTCTTTTCCTTTCTTGTCATTTATGTTCCACTTCTGGTGGTTGTTTGTATTTCCGTAATTCTAACTACCACGATTATATGGCGTATATTTTCCATGACCACGACTGCGACCACGGGCTTTCCTGCGGCCTCTAAAATTGTTAAAATTTTGAGATCTGGTCGCATTCACTTTAGGGAATGGAGTAGAACCAGTAGGTTGTGATTCATGATTTTTTTTTATCAATAACTCATTATTTTGTTTGGCCACAAGAACACAAAATCAAGTTAGAATACTTTGTGAAACCTTTTTCTCGGTATTACTGCAGGAGCAAACCCAAGGTATGAAAAGTAGAAAATGTTTTTTCAATCATAGCATCATCCGTAATATATTCTTCATGTAATTTTAATTTTGAAGAAATTTTAAATATCATGGAGTTATACTTACGGATTTAAAATCTTGAAATCTCAATTTTATCCAATCATATCAGGCCTTTGAAAGTATAACCATATTCAAGTGGTCATACCTTTCTTTCCAATTTTTCCAAATGACATGGATCTTTTACTGTAAGATATTCAATTTTTAGATTTTCATCCAAATGGTGATGAAGAAAAATCATGGCTTTAGCTTTATCTTATACTAAAGCACCATTTCCTTCTTTAATGGTATCACCCAAACCTTTAGCATCTAGATGGATTTCAGCATCTAAAGCCCATGACATATAATTTTTTCCATTAATATCAAGAGCAACAAAATCAAGTAGTGAGGTTAGCCACAAGGATATATCAAATTAATAAATGAAAAAAACTTACCGTACTTACTAAAAGTATTGAAAAATTAGCTGTGGACTTATGCTGATAATGTATTATAGAACAAGTAATTTAAGAATACAAGAGAACCAATATTTATAGTGATAGTATAGAACTATCAAAGCACAAATAATAGAGAGTGAATAATTTAGTAGAGAGAAAGTAATTCTTTCTATTTCTCTTGATCTTGTGTGTATTAAACCAACCAAAAAAAAGTAGTCTATTTATAGGCATGATTACCACCATATTACAATGGATTAGATAGTAATAGTGGTGTATTAGGTAGAATGGAGTGGTAAGACATATCTCGTTCTAAACCATCATTAAATTTAATAGTTTTCACCATTTTCTAAAAATAAACTTTCTAATAGCAGCTTGCATACTTTTTCCCATGTAAAAGATGTATTTATTTTTTGGGCCTTTGACGGAAAAAGCTGCCTATACATTGTGTGTGAAAGCTATTCAGTTGTGAACTATTCTCTGTTCTTTTATATGCTTGAATCATGTTATGATCTTCTGAGAAAGAGCTACCCGTGTTTTGGAGCGAAAGCTACCGACTGGCTAATTGTTTCATTGTTGATTCCTTTCACTCAAAAGATTTTTCAAATGGGAAAAGGATTTTGATCCATTGACTTTGTATGGCGATGTTCTTGAAAAAGGTGGTACAACACTGGCTTACAACACCAAAACGCCTGAGGCCTTTTTTTATTCCTGTCAGAAATAAACTCATCATTCTAGACATCCCTCAGGATCATTTTTGGGCTTGTGGAAAATATCTTCTCTCTTGATTCGATGTGGTGTATTATTTTTGGAAATGATTTATTCCTTAAATTTGTCTCTGATAATAAATGGTATTGTTCATATGTGCTTATTTTGGATTAATTGCACACCTTATGGGACTTTTCCAAAAATATTTGAATTTTAAATTTGCAGTTGGAAGCTTGTCTTGGAAACTCCCATAGTCGCCATTTGTATCACTCCAATTATGGCGGTTCATTCTCTCATCATTTTTGGTAAGGATTACATACAAATTCTTGAAGGAGGTTGTTTTGACCGAAAAATAGCCAAAGTTTGGTTGGCTTCTTTTGTCTTTTTTTGGTCAAAAAGGGGGAGAGAGGAGACTCAAGTGAGGTGAGACCCAAGTAAGGGGGAGCAAACTAAGTCAAGTGAGGTGAGACCCACTTGAGGGAGAGTCCAAAAAGTCCGGTGATAAGGAAGAAGATGATGATGCTGCTTCTGAAGGGGAGTTTGAGTATGAAGATGAAGATGATATTGATGCTGACTCTGAGGGGGAGTGAAAGGAATATAGTGGTTCTGATGAAGACCACTGCATGCTTGTGTTTATCTTGTTTCTAGTACGAATGATAAACTAGTTCTATTGGACAATGTGTTGGATGAATTTGAACTATGTATGCATGCTTTTTGAACTGTGCTAACTTGCAGGGCTTTGTGATTCCTAGTGTTACATTTTTATCTATATTTGTTTTGATGTTATCCTATGAATTGTTGTTTTGACCAAAAGTGCCAAAGGGGGAGATTGTTAGTGTTACGTAATTGGAAAATTTGGTCTTTGAGCTCGGTGCAAGTTCTAGTGTTGTAACTCTAGTGATGCAACAATGGTTGCACATAATCTGGGCGGATTTTATGGCAGATTCTGTGCTGTGATTTTTGGCAAGATCTTTATATTGTGAATGTTGCTGATATTATTGGATAAAGTTTATCTTGATTGATTCAGCCACTTTTTAATTGCCTTTTATTCCTTTTAAATCACTTTCCTTATGTAATTGATTCTTACCCACAAGGAAATGATTTTTCCTGATTTCCTTCCTTTAGCATGAAATCGCCCACTGAAAATCAGGGATTGGATTTCTTCTTGCTTGCTATAAGAAGTGAAGTCAGGCTTTTGAAGAAGACATCCAGAAAGCCTTTCATCAAGAGATATAAGTTCTTCTTCAAGAAACCTTTTGTTCCATTTTTCTATTCTTCGGGAGAAGAAGGTGAAGATCTACGGCGTGGATCGACTCAACCGTTCAAGGGATTTGAAGTTGGAGGGAGTCCAACAAGGTTGAGATTGTGGAAGATTCAATCAAGAGATTAGTTTTATACGAGTGTTGGTGAATTGATAAAGAGGGAGTCTTTATGCTATTCGTAAATCCAGTCGTATTTGTAATAAGCGTTGCTTTTCTAATATTGGATTATTTCTTCTCTGGGCGTGGCCTCGTGCATTAAGATTGAAGAATCTAAGCACGTTAAAAATCCTTGTGTTATTTATATTTCCGCTGTGTGTGGGTGTCGTATGTTTCAGTGTTACAACATTAACATATAACACTGTTAGAATTCGAACATCCAGGTTTTTGTATTAATTTATTGATTAATAAGGCAACATATTCTATCAATTGGCATCAAGAGCCTAACACTAATTCTTATTAGTGAGATCATGTTTTATATGTGTTGCTAACATGTCTTGTGTTTATGAAGAAAGGTCAGTTTCACGCCATCAATTCCTTGTCAGTCAAAAGAACAGAAGAAACAAATCCTCAATCAAAAGCAAAAGGATTCAATGCAGAGAATGTGGTGGCTTTGGACACATCCAGGTTGAATGTGCAAATACTAGAAAGAAGAATGGGAAATCATTCACCACCTCATGGAGTAACGAAGAACCAGATGATAAAGAAGAAAAAAATGTGAGCAATCATGTTGACAAAGAGGTTGGTTGTAATGAAACGCACCCCAGTGCTACTTCTGGTGTTACAACACCAAACATGTATGACACTAACTTTCCTTTTGTTGAAAGATGTCTAAACTCTGTGATTCATGCAGAGGAAAATAACTCAAGTGATGAACACTCTGAGGATGACTCTGAAGTTGATGAAGAATCAAGGAATGAAGAACTAAGGAGAGTTTACCAAAAGATGTACGAAAAATGCTTGGTTGTCTTGAAGACAAATGAGAACCTGGAAAAGAAAGTAGTGTGTCTTATTGCTGAAAAAGACTCACTCAAAGGAGAGGTAATTAAGTTCGAAAGGCTGGCAACTGAAAGAAAGGAAGAACTTGCCAAAGTGAAGAAAGACCTCAGTGAGATGACAACTTCTGTCAAAAAATTGAACACAGGCAAGGGGAGATTTGATGAAATTCTTTCTCAAGGAAATACCAGCAAGATCGTGCAGGTATTGGTTTTGGTTTTAATGCTAACAAAAACTCTGCTAAAAAGGATAAAAATTCTAAGAGTGCTTTTGTTAAAGAAGGAACATCATTCAATCATAATGGAAAAAGAAGCAATGCTTTTGTTCCTATATGTCACTATTGCAACCGCCCCGCCATATAAGACCTAATTGTTATCGCCCGAAAACGCGTTATAGGCAAGGCGGTGCAAACTCCGTGTTCAAACATCACCAAAGAAACACTCCTTGTTTTAAAGTTGATTTATCCAACAAATCCAAGAAAATCTGGGTTAGGAAAAATGAGTTTTCTTGTAATGTTGCTCACACATCTTTAAAAGTTAATATGACTGAATCATGGTATTTTGACAGTGGGTGTTCTTGTCATATGACTGGAGAATTGGAAACACTCATTGATTTTGAAAAATATGAAAACGGTTTGGTCACTTTTGGTGATGGTGCTAAAGGAAAGGTTTTGGGAAAAGGAACGTTAAATGTCATAGGACTTCCCCATTTAAAAAATGTCATGTACGTTGAAGGCTTGAAAGCTAATCTTATTAGCATTAGCCAGTTGTGTGATGATGATTTATGTGTCAAATTTGATTAGAATGTTTGTAATGTCTTTGATAATTCTGACAATTGCATTCTGAAGGGAAATAGGTCCTCTGCTAACTGTTATTTATTGCAGGAACAGCTCCAGTGTTACAACACCAAGTGCCATAACACTAACTTGACTGGGTTTAGTGATGTTAATTTGAAAGATGATATCAATGATCGAAAGAGAACTCCTGGAGGATGTGTCTACCTTGGTAACAATTTAGTTTCATTGTACTGTAAGGAACAAAGATGTGTATCCCTATCCACTATTGAGTCTGAATATACAGCCTTAGGGAGCTTTGGTTCTCAAATGTTGTGGATGAGACAAGTGTTGACTGACTATGGGGTTGAAGAGAAAACTCTTACTACTTACTGTGATAATTCAAGTGCCATAAACATTTTTAAAAACCCAGTGCAACACTCCAGAACTAAACACATCGATATTCGACACCATTTTATTAGAGACTTGGTTGAGAATAAAATTGTTACCATTGATTTTGTTACCACTGAGAATCAAATTGCTGATATTTTCACCAAAGCCCTAGACTTTCAAAGGTTTAATTACCTGAAACAGTCTTTGGGTGTCTATTCTCTCTAAGCAGCATGGATTTCAGTGTTGCAACACCATATGCATCATTTCTTTTTCTTGATGTGTTGCAACCTCTTGTTGATCTTAATTTTTCTGCATTAGTCATTTTGCATTTTTTAAGATCAATTCATTGGCTTATCTCTGTTTTATTGCTGTAACTCGATTGAGTACTCCTTTGATGAAACCCTTGCCTAAAAACAATTGTGGATCAAATTGCAAACAGAATGATTTTTCCCATGTGAAAGATGTATTTATTTTTTGGGCCTTTGACGGAAAAAGCTGCCTATACATTGTGTGTGAAAGCTATTCGATTTGTGAACTATTCTCTTTTTTATATGCTTGAATCATGTTATGATCTTCTGAGAAAGAGCTACCCGTGTTTTGGAGCGAAAGCTACCGACTGACTAATTGTTTCATTGTTGATTCCTTTCACTCAAAAGATTTTTTAAATGGGAAAATGATTTTGATCCATTGACTTTGTATGGCGATGTTCTTGAAAAAGGTGGTACAACACTGGGTTACAGCACCAAAACGCCTAAGGACTTTTTTTATTCCTGTCAGAAATAAACTCATCATTCTAGACATCCCTCAAGATCATTTTTGGGCTTGTTGAAAATATCTTCTCTCTTGATTCGATGTGGTGTATTATTTTTGGAAATGATTTATTCCTTAAATTTGTCTCTGATAATAAATGGTATTGTTCATCTGTGCTTATTTTGGATTAATTGCACACCTTATGGGACTTTTCCAAAAATATTTGAATTTTAAATTTGCAGTTGGAAGCTTGTCTTGGAAACTCCCATAGTCGCCATTTGTATCACTCCAATTATGGCGGTTCATTCTCTCATCATTTTTGGTAAGGATTACATACAAATTCTTGAAGGAGATTGTTTTGATCGAAAAATAGCCAAAGTTTGGTTGGCTTCTTTTGTCTTTTTTTGGTCAAAAAGGGGGAGAGAGGAGACTCAAGTGAGGTGAGACCCAAGTAAGGGGGAGCAAACTAAGTCAAGTGAGGTGAGACCCACTAGAGGGAGAGTCCGAAAAGTCCGGTGATAAGGAAGAAGATGATGGTGTTGTAAGTCCAAGCGGCTACGATAATCTAGAGGGGGGGTGAATAGATTATCTCCATCTTTTCGATTTTACCCTCTTTTTCAACCGAATGCTCAAAGATAATAACAAAGGTGCGGAATGTAAGCAACACACGACGATTTAAAGAGGTTCAACCCACCTAGGGCCTAATCCTCTACCACCCCAGTATATCCGGGATGGATTTCGAAAAGAAAAAGAATTTTATTAATTACCAAAATTAATACAAATTCAACTTACAACACCTTGAAGAGCACCACACTCTTCTTCAACACCACCTTTGGAGATTACCACAATCTCCCTTTGAAGATTACCACAATCTTCTTTCAACGGCACCTTGTGAAGATTACCACAATCTTCAATCTTGAAGAATACCAAATTCTTCAACACCTCAATAAGAAGATTACCACAATCTTCTACACCTATCACCTAGATCATCCAAGTGTGTTCTTACCACAAGAACACTCACAAGGATATCTTGTGTTTGAATGATTACCCAAATTCAAGATTACAACTCGATAATTGATAATACAATAGAGTGCAAGTGTAATCAAGAATAGCCTAGACCTCAAGAATGTGAAAGTGAATAGCTAGGCAAATTACAACAAGAAATATGACAATGTAAGAACAAGTGTATTCTTGAGTGTATCTTGTTGTGTTGTAGTTTTCTCTCATATTGTGTTGCTTCAATTCTTCCTCTATTTATAGAAGATGTCTTGTACATGATAGGCTCCTCTTGGGGACATGAATTCTGTAAAAAATTGCAAGACAATTGAAGAAAAGAGCTGTTAGAAATCAATCCCACAAATTAAGGAGAAGATGTCTGTACGCTGACAACGGTTACATTTTTTTGTCAAACTTAAGGCGACACGTCGCACACAAAATAGACGTTTGAAAATGAGAATACATATTTAGACAGGCGGCCAGGTCGATGTAGGGTTCGTTCGGCCAGGTCCTCCTTCTTCAACCGGTCGCACAACTTCAAAAACGAAGGGCAAATGTTCTGTTTCAATTTTTGCTCTCGGTGCACGGTCGCCCAAGGGTCGATCGGTCGGACTGCCGGTTGCCCTATAGGGCGACCGTTGCCTGACCATTTTCTCGCAAACATGAAGTTTTCTGTTTTCTCAACTTTCAGTGCGGGTTGCCCTATACGGCGACCAGTTGACCTCAAAACAAAAGTGTTATCCAATTTTATATCGAAAATAAACTTCAAGAAATACTCCAAAAAATAGTGAAAATATTTTTAGATCGATCGGGAGTATTAGGACAACATTTAGAAACATTGTTTTGAAGTATAAACATAAAATCATTAGAAGTGTTGTCCAATTTTATCCGAAATAAAACTTGAAGAAATACTCCGTAAAATATTAAAACCATTTTAAATCATTTTGGAGTATTTGGACAACCTTAAAAAAACATTGTTTTGGTAAAAAACTAAATCATCAAAATCATGATAAAACCATTTATCAAACAGGTGCTGCTTCTGAAGGGGAGTTTGAGTATGAAGATGAAGATGATAATAATGCTGACTCTGAGGGGGGGTGAAAGGAATATAGTGGTTCTGATGAAGACCACTGCATGCTTGTGTTTATCTTGTTTCTAGTACGAATGATAAACTAGTTCTATTGGACAATGTGTTGGATGAATTTGAACTATGTATGCAAGCTTTTTGAACTGTGCTAACTTGCAGGGCTTTGTGATTCCTAGTGTTACATCTTTATCTATATTTGTTTTGATGTTATCCTATGAATTGTTGTTTTGACCAAAAGTGCCAAAGGGGGAGATTGTTAGTGTTACGTAATTGGCAAATTTGGTCTTTGAGCTCGGTGCAAGTTCTAGTGTTGTAACTCTGGTGATGCAACACTAGTTGCACAGAATCTGGGTGGATTTTATGGCAGATTCTGTGCTGTGAAATTTTGGCAAGATTTTTATATTGTGAATGTGGCTGATATTATTGGATAAAGTTTATCTTAATTGATTCAGCCACTTTTTAATTGCCTTTTATTCCTTTTAAATAACTTTCCTTGTGTAATTGATTCTTACCCACAAGGAAATGATTTTTTCTGATTTTCTTCCTTTAGCATGAAATCGCCCGCTGAAAACCAGGGATTGGATTTCTTCTTGCTTGCTATAAGAAGTGAAGTCAGGCTTTTGAAGAAGACATTCAGAAAGCCTTTCATCAAGAGATATAAGTTCTTCTTCAAGAAACTTTTTGTTCCATTTTTCTATTCTTCGGGAGAAGAAGGTGAAGATCTACGGCGTGGATCGACTCAACCGTTCAAGGGATTTGAAGTTGGAGGGAGTCCAACAAGGTTGAGATTGTGGAAGATTCAATCAAGAGATTAGTTTTATACGAGTGTTGGTGAATTGATAAAGAGGAAGTCTTTATGCTATTCGTAAATCCAGTCGTATTTGTAATAAGCGTTGCTTTTCTAATATTGGATTGTTTCTTCTCTGGGCGTGGCCTCGTGCATTAAGATTGAGGAATCTAAGCACGTTAAAAATCCTGGTGTTATTTATATTTCCGCTGTGTGAGGGTATCGTATGTTTCAGTGTTACAACATCAATATATAACACTGTTTGAATTCGAACATCCAGGTTTTTGTATTAATTTATTGATTAATAGGGCAACATATTCTATCAGTAGTGATCTCACGCTAGCTTGGGACACAGACCCAACACCACATTCGTTCTATGGAACACCACGCAAAGTGTAACTCAATTTCTAGGCTTACGCCCGACTATGTCTAAAGACAACAGCTCCGGCCTTTCATCGATCACGGCAAGGTAAACCGTCAGATGTGTACATTGCAAGCACTGGTCAATTGATGCAGGCGAAAGCCACGAATAAACGAAGAACGCACAAAAGCAGCACAAATCTCCACAAAAAAACGTGAATTGCAATGAAAACGAGAGAAATCTCAAAACTTAATAATATTCAACCTCCCTAAAAATAATAAACTAGCAAGTATTTATAGGATTAAAATAAAACTCCTAACTCGGCTAGGAAACATTAAAGATAAACTAAAATAAAAGAATCCTAAACAAATAAATCACATCCTAAAATATAAGATATTGTAAAATCCTAAAAGATAATAAAACACGATATCGTATCTTTATCAATATCTCCATCATTCTCTCTGGGGTCGAAATGATTCATCCTCGAATCGGAAGAGATATCTTCAATAGAAGAATTGTCAAACCATGGAGGGGCACGAGGATGACGAGATGGAAAAATAAGGTGAATATCAAAAGATATTTGATTTGGATCAAAATCAAAAAAATCCAGGTTGAACTCTAGAAAACCATCTCCACTTTGCCCAATCGACAACTTAATTCTAGTGCATCCATCGGACCAATCCGGAACATGCCATTCATTTTGGAATTTAGTGACAACAATAAAAGAAATAATAGATACATCATGAATTTTATTCCTTATCCATGATGCCTTGTCGTAACTTGATTTCTCTATCATTTTAGATTGAATATTCCCAACAACAATCTCAATCTCTCTATTGAAAATTGATGAGTCATCATAACTGCGATCTTCCTCGTCAAAAATTGGTGGGCCATCATAGCCACCATTATCCTCGTCAAATTGCAGAGGGTTTTCATAGCCAACCTCTGGAACAATTTCTTCATCTTTCTCATCAAAAATTGGTGGTCCACCATATCCACCATCTTCAATGTAACTTGAGCATTGGAATAGGTTTCCAATGGGGTGGACTAGATGGGCACAATATCGCAGGCAAACTCACAACCATCAAGAAATCATTTTTCAACAAGCCTTTTGATTTCTTGAAATTGGATGCGCACGATATTAAATTATTTTGTCAGCAAGTCGATCTGCTGACGGATATGTGCGGTGTCGTTCATGCGTTGTAGATTCGGTCTGGACAACATGGTTCAGGGAGCATATACTGGTCTCTGAATACCAACTGATGCAGGCGGAAGCCACGAATAAACGAAGAACGCACAAAAGCAACACGAATTTTCACAAAGAAACGTGAATTGCAATGAAAACGAGAGAAATCTCAAAACTTAATAATATTCAACCTCCCTAAAAATAATAAACTAGCAAGTATTTATAGTATTAAAATAAAACTCCTAACTCGACTAGGAAACATTAAAGATAAACTAAAATAAAAGAATCCTAAACAAATAAATCACGTCCTAAAATATAAGATATTGTAAAATCCTAAAAGATAATAAAACACGATATCATATCTTTATCAATATCTCCATCATCAATGTTATGGTATGGTCGACGGTCGTGTGTGAGATCCTCTCGAGGTAAAGAAAAACGATTATGTTCGATCCCCCAAATCTAATAATAGTTGATCTTTTCCCAAATAAAAAACATACAGATGTTATTTATTATAAGTTCCTACCACATTTTCACTAACTTACATATGTCTATGAGAGCAATTTGATGGACGAGAGGTTTGAACAATTATAGTGGTTATGTCCTAAGCCCCTAGTTAGTTAGCAACTTGCATGCTTGATAGACTTTTTGATGCACTAGATATTGTGATTTTCAATTAAAATATATATAGATATGTATATGATTGTCATTCTCAGTACATAAAATATTATTAAAATGAACTAATTTTGGTCGGCTATTGCTTTAGCCTTTAGGTTTACGATGTGGTCTTCTGATTCTCATCTAAAAAGCAAATAAAGTTTTTGTTCTCATTGCTTTAATAATTAACTGAGTTTCAGTGCTTTCACATTGAGGCATAAATCTAATTACACGGTGTCTAAAGCGTGTTCAAATATTTTATCCTATAACATTTTTATAATTTACATGCACATGAAATAAAGGTGTCCATAAGAAACATAATAAAATTAATTTACACATATACCCCCAAAACACAAACAATTTTTTTTTTTTTGTTTTTTGAGTAGAACACAAACAAATTAATAGTGGGATGAAGCCAAACATTCAAGAAATTAAATTATAAGAATGCAGGCTGGTGGGGTTTGAGTCATTGTCGGTAGAAAACGTTAAATTATAAGGTTGTTAATATATATGGTACGGTGAGTTATTTTATTTAAGGTTAGTAGATCTTGCTCAAATCTATGATTATCAATTATAAAAATAATTAAATTTTGTTCAACGAGTGAGGATTATTGATTCTTTTTTATTTTTCTTTCTTTTATCTTTTCAAATATTTTATTCCTCTAACATTTTCATAATTTACATTCAAACGAAATAATGGTGTCCATTAAAAAAAATAATAAAATCATTTCACACATAAACCCGCAAAACACACACAAACAAATTGTGGGATGACATGAAACCAACCAAACATTGATGGGTTTTAGTCATTGTCGGTAGGAAAACGTCAAAGGGCATGTCCATATATGGTACAGTGAATTATTTTATTTAAGGTTAGTAAATCTTGCTAAAATCTATGATTTTTAATAATAAAATAGATTAATTAATATAAAAATCTTACCTAAAATTAAATCCTGCCTTAAAGTAATGCCTGATTGGTGGACTATGGTTTGGTTTTCCCCCACTAAAAATAGCCAATCCTGTCACACGTAGAAAATGTTTTGTGGACCCATAAATCATGTGATAACAAAGATAAGAACATATTTTTATTTATTATTTTTTTTAAAAGATTTTGCTTTATAAATGTATGGTTATTTGAGCCTCATTTCCCTAACTAGTTTCTTGTCACACTTCATTCAAAGAAAAAAATTATGGCAGCACATACTTCTCTTACATTGTTCCTCTCTTTCTTATTATATGTCCTAACCGCCGCCACCACCTCCGCCGCGGCCGGCGGCAATTTTATTCAAACCTCATGCCGGACCACCACATACCCCGCCGTTTGCGTCCAATCACTATCTCCATACGCCTCGATAATTCAAAAAAGCCCACGACAATTGGTTATGACGGCCCTATCAGTGACCGTCGACAAGGCCCAATCCACAAGAACATTTGTGGCCAAGCTCACTAAATTTCGCGGGCTGAAGCCCAAAGAATACGCGGCCCTCAAGGACTGCTTGGAGGAGATGACCGATAGCGTGGACCGGCTGAGCAAATCGGTCCGGGAGCTGAAGAGCATGGGCCAGGCCCGAGGCCCGGAGTACATATGGCACATGAGCAATTTGCAGACTTGGGTTAGTGCTGCGCTGACTGATGATAGTACTTGTATGGATGGGTTTGCGGGCCGGGCCTTGAATGGTAGGATCAAGTCTTCTATTAGGGCCCGGATGAGTAATTTGGCTCAGGTGACCAGCAATGCATTGGCACTTTGCAATAAGTTTGGGGGGAAATAATTATGAGTGATTTTAAATAAGTTATGTAGTTTAATTTCATAATGTGTTGAGTTGAGTAGTCTTAGGTTGAGTGGTTTGTGGCTTTAAATTTTGATGTAGAATTGTGTTGCTACTTGCTATCCAAATTTTGTAATATACTATGGTAATACTTGAAAAATAGAGGTAATTTTAATTTTCCCCAAAGCTTGCGAGTTTTTCAATATTGTCCCGTAATTTTGAATTGTTCTACTTATTCCTGAACTTGAACATTATTGCACTTTAGCCCATAATTTTCAAATTTACCCCTTTAACTTTTATGGTCATTTTATTTGGTGATCTCTGTTAAGTTGGTTTTATACCAATGTATTGAGTATTCTAAACTAAGATTTTGCGGTGTTTTCGAGTATTTTAGTGTCGTTTGAGTCGAGTTCGTGTCATTTGTTGTCGTTTGAGAGTCGGGACAGGTCTTGGTAGCCGAAATTGAGCATAAACGATGAAAAACGTGTTTAGACGGTGAACATCGCATTTTAGATGTTGAAAAACGGGAAACTTTGGGTCACATACGAGCGCCACAGTGCCAAAACCAAAAGGGTATAGTACGCACAACATTGATTGGCGCTGCAGCGCCCAAAATCAAGGGCTGCAGCGCCCAAAATCAAGGGTTGCAGCGCCAGATAGATAGCCAGCGTGCAGGTGCAAGGCGTGAGGATGATCAACGCAGCTGCAGCGCGCACAAGGCAGCAGCAGGTGTGACGATAGGTGCGCTGCAGCGCGCGACCCGACCAGCAGCAACAAGCAGCAGCAGGTAGACAAGTAGGCGCGCTGCAGCGCCATCCAGGGCGGGCTGCAGCGCGCGACTGACCAGCAGCAAGACGTCCCAAGGCGCGCAGCAGCGCGCGTCCGGGCGGAAAACAGGGCTGAACGTGGGCTTTTATTTTCTGGGCCATTTTAACGGTTTTCGAGGGTTTCGAGCCTATAAATATGATAAGTCACGAACAAAAAAGGGGTCAGACATTATTTTGAGCACAACGCAAGGCAAGAAACACAAAGCGAGGGTTCGGGACGGCAATTGGAGGCACTTCTCGTCTGGACACAGAGAGAATTCCTTCTCTTTTCTTTTCAATTCTTTCTTTGCTTTTCTTTGTCGATTCTTGAGATGTATAATTATTTCTTCATGAGTTTTTATACATCCATTATGAGCTAAACTCGTTTTTCTAGGGGATTGATGTAACTTACGTTTGAACCTCTATTTTGATTTCCAGTTTATGAAATTCGCATATTTATTAATCTATTTGTGCTATTTGATTTGATTGCATCTGGATTATCTGATCAATAATTTAGATTGTTTGGCGTGTTTAATTTGACGCTCGAGAGAGGTAATTGAACGTCTGGCCATAGAATAGCATAACTTAGGGTTTCATAGAATTGAGAGATTTATGAATCTTTTGAAGCCTGTGATAGATTATTCATTGAGCGCATTAAGATTTAATTTATGATTTTTATAGAGATATCGAAATCAGAAATTGGAACCTAGAATCACTTGGCACTCGAGAGAGGAAGTGATAAACGGTAGGAATATTGGCTTATAGATTAATAACTTGTGATTAATAAACTGGATTGAAAACATAGGGGATAACTAGGTGAAATCAACCCTCTAGAATTCATCTTCTACGTGTTTGATTAATTGTCTGAACCAATTTATTTGCTTATTCTTAGTTTTATTTTTAGTTTAATAAATCCTCCTCTCTTTTCGAATTCTAGATAGAGTTAAGCTATTTTAATTATAGTACTTAGTATAAAATTCGATAACAATCCCTGTGGAGACGATAACCCTACTTTCAAAAGCTATACTAAAACTTGACACCGTACGCTTGGGGTAAGATTTTCGCGATCAATCTCTAACAATAGTATCATAATCTATGTTTATTTTGAAATTTACTATTATTTAATACTATTTGTATATTAACTAAATATGAGGAGTTTTTGAGAGAAAATTGATCCAGATAATTGTTCGAGATGTATTAACTATAGACAATCCACCAACAGTGAGGGTAAATTTGGAATTATAGGCTCAGTCTAACAATTTGCAAAGTTCAGGGGGTAGCGTAGAATAATTCAAAGTTATATGAGCAAAGTAGAAAAGCACGCATAGTTTGAGGACAAATTAAAATTACCTCTGAAATTTATGTCCTTTTTTCCTTCAAGGAAAATCTTGGCTAATTTTTCAGTCATACCTCAAAATAATTCAAAGTACAATCAACAAGATTTTAACTTCACCTCCTATTTCTTTTAATATGTGAGATGTCTTCACTTATAATCTAGATGATGAGATGAGAAAAAACATCATTCGAAAGTCTACAAGTAACAAATGTTCGCTAGTCAAGTTCCTCTTAAAGAGTCTTGTTTGTCTAAACCAGATATATTTAATTTTTAATCACTAAGAGCATCTCTAAGAGAATGATTTATCTTCAATTTAGAGCAAAAACTTGTTACATTACTGCAGCAGGGCCTGGGCTATTTGAAAATGTGAACAGTTTGGTGACAGAAATAGCGCAACACTACACCATATCTTTTCATTTTTTTTTTGTTATAAATTAATGATTATAGTGTGAAAATATGCAACAAATGTAATATTATAGAACATTCCTTTATAGTGCAATATTCACTACAAACTATTGGAGATAGAGTGCAGATTTTGCACTAAAATAGTGCACATTAAAATGGATCAAACTGCGTAGCGTGGATTCCATACATTCATGTATCTTTTTTTCTGATATTTGCATATGTTTTTATAACTGAATTAGTTGTTCGACTTTGTGAACAACACATTTTTATATTAGATCTATTTTAAAAAAAATCTGTAAATTCTCAACATAACCAGTTGAAACATTATAAAAATACGAAATCATGTTTACTACAAGTCTGCAACGATCTTTCTCATAAGCTACCTTAGCTCGTTATAAGATTGGACAAATGGAACTAAAATCTAGTTTCAAACCGAAATTGTTGACCAAAACCACGTTCCAAAAACGTACTAGAACTGTGTAAGCTTGTTCCTCGGTGTCAAAAATCGTAGATCCGATGGTAACATAAGGTTTTAACTGTCAAGTTCATTGTTAAACTGATGTTTTTTATTTTGTTTTGGGTAAAAATATGCTAGAAGAAATATTAAATATTTATTATGACATTTTATATTGGCAAACTACATTTGACACGTTTTAAACCAAATGTTGTAAGCAAACTACATGGACTTTGATTCATCTGTACATTAAGATGATACATAGGAAGTGTTAGGGGAAAATTTTTATCGCCTAAAATAAATTTCCAAAATAAAAGATTGTGTTTTTGATTATTTTGTCTCTCTAGACTTATGGTATGATTTTGGCTTATTTAGATTAGGAAACAAATCACATTGATATGGAATTGATATATTAGGATTTTTTGATATTTATCTTGTTTTCTAACATAAGTGATTTACTTGTCATATATTTGAATATATCTTCTTTCCTTGTGTATTAGGACTCTTGAAGGGTTTGGACGACTATATAAAGGGAAGAGGACGTGCATAATCAGCACACAAGAAAGACCACAAAGTTACAAGAGTCTTGAGAGAGTTAAGAGTCATACAAGCACAAGGAGTCTCGCTACCCTGGATGCGGTCTCGAATGTGATTACATCTGAGATTACATTCAGCCCTGCAGTGTGTTTGTTAGCTTTTTCATCCATTGTTTTTAGTATCGTGATTAACGAAGTCCACATATGTCTATTGTTGGATGAGTTGAATTACATAAATAAGATCTACTCTAGATAGGAGTTTTTCGTTGATTTTCTACTAGTTGGTTTTAGTATTTTTGTATACAGAATCAAACGATTTTACTAGTGGAAAGTTTCGCCATATTGGCACATCTACAGCCTAGTTGGCTTGTAGATAATTTTTGTATCTTGTGTCTCGTTTCAGTTTTAAAAATTCATGTGATTTTGAATGTGATCACATCTTCAATCACTTTTATACTCTGTGAAACTTTTACCATTTATTCGTGCTATGATTCTTTCAATTAATATCAAAGCCTTTACTTGACGACACTAAGTGTTGATCCTGAGTGTTTGTTAGCATGGATACTCAAAATAACCCCACTTTTTGTCCCCTCATTCTTGATGGCTCCAATTATTCTATTTGGAATGTCAAAGTTCGGGCCTACATCAAATCTATTGATGAAAGGGCCTGGCGTACAATTCTTACTGGGTGGTCACCTCCGAAACTCATTGATACGGAAGGCGACTACAAGGACAAATGAGAAATTAATTGGTCTAATGATGAGTTAACGTTATCCAATTATAATTCGAAGGCATTGATGGCAATCTTTGGTACTATGGATCAAAATATGTTCAAAATCTAGCCAATTTTACTGTTACCAAAGATGCATGGGATACCCTACAAAGTCATTGTGAGGGATCTGCTAGTGTGCGAAAAACCAAACTTAGGTGGCTCACCAATAAGTTTAAAAACCTAAGAATGCGTAAGGATGAGAATATCGCCACTTACAATATCAAACTGTGTGATATTGCCAATGAAGCTAAAGCCCTGTCTCCAATGAAAATCTTGTGAGCAAAATGATGAGATCTCTTCCTATTAGGCACAACATCAAAATTTTATTTATAGAAGAAGCCCAAAATCTATCCTCTTTAAGTCTCGAAAAACTTGCTGGCATTCTTCAAACCTATGATATGAATATGGCTCAATAGATGGAGAGTATGTGTCAAAAAGTTGCTTTTCAAATGGAGCCTCCTTTTCAACTTGAGTCCAAAGTTAGTAAAGATTTTGTTGAACTTACCAATGAGATTGAAAAATCTGATCTAGGAGATGATTCTATGGCCATGTACTCTAAAAAGTTTGATAGAATCCTTAAACTCAAAAGTCAGAAAAAATCTCAAAATTTCACAAAGCCTTTTAAGTCTGAGTCAAACAAGTTCCCTCAAAAGAACACCTTTGATAAAAGTCAAGAACGTTTTTCTAGTGAAAAATCGAACAAGTTTGACACAAAAACGCTTGAGTCCATTAGGTGTAGGGCATGTACTGGGTATGGTCACTATGCTGCCTAATATGCTAATACTCTTATGAAAAAGGGAATGAGCCTGAGTGTGACTTTAAGTGATAACAAATCTGACAATGAGAAGAATGAACAGGAAGAACACAAGGTTCTGACAACTTTGGTGAAAGATCGAAAGTCTCTCCAAATAAATCCTTCAGGTGTTGCCAGAGGTGTGGCCAGAGATGTGATCACACCTTCTCCGATCACATCTGAGGTCACATCTGAAGAATAAGATTTCTTATCTGTCTCTAATCTTTTTTGTTTCAATTCTATCTCAGCTCCTGATGATTTTGAACAGGATGATGAATCTGACGGTGAAAGCCTGGAAGACACGTACGTGAACTTGTATAAAGGTTGGGTTAAGAGGATTAAAGTGAATGAAATGTTGAAAAGGATAATGATCGACTCAAGAAGGAGAATGATGATCAAATGGAGGTGATTACCAGGTTAGAGGCCTCTCTCACCAAGAAAGAACTTGAGTTCGAAAAGGTAAATTCTAAACTTGAAGAGTCTCTTAAGACCAAGAAGAAGTTTAATTCTGAGAAAGCAAAACTGGATGATATACTTTCCTTGGGTAGTGATAATAAAGCTGGCTTTGGTTATAAAACTCTGGTATTTGTTAAAGCAAAAGAACAAGGAGAATCCTCAGATTCCTCCAACAATAAAAGGATTTTTTTCCAGAAGTCTAAACCACTGAAGCACCACTTTATTTGCCACTATTGTCATGCTCCTGACACATTAAATCATTCTGTTACAAAATGAAATCGGATTTAAGGTCTGGACGTCAGATGTCATCGCAGATGTTACGACATCCTCGTAATCATTTTTCAAATTATGTCTGGATTAAAAAATCTGATGTTAAATGTCATGTTATCTATACTCCCTTGAGATCTAACGTTGCAGGATCTTGGTACTTTTATAGTGGATGCTCACGACATATGACAGGTACCTTGCAGTATTTAACTGACTGTGAAGATTACAATGGTGGCAATGTTACCTATGGAGGTGGAGCCAAAGGGGAGATAGTTTGGAAAGGGACGTTGAACGTTGAAGGACTACCCAAGATACGTAATATGCTTCATGTAGTTGGTCTTAATGCTAATCTCATCAGCATAAGTCAGCTATGCGATGATGATCTCTATGTAAAGTTCAACAAAATTCTTGTGAAGTGTTCAATGAGTCTGACACTTGTATCCTTACTGGTTTGAGGTCTTCTGACAACTGTTATCAGTATTGTAATGAGCAACTCTGTCACAGGGCACACACAAATGACACTGATCTATGGCATCAAATATTGGGTCATGTTAGCCATAAATCTAATAGAACTTGTGAAATTTGAAGCTGCTATTGGTTTGCCTAAATTGTCTATGAAAAGTGTCAGTGTGTGTGAAAGTTGTCAAAGGTGTAAACAAAAGAGAGTGTCGCATAAAATGACATCACATTTCCACACCACTAGATGTCTAGAGTTAGTTCATATGGATCTCATGGGTCCAATTGAGATTGAGAGTGTGGATGGTAGAAAATACTCTTATGTGATTGTTAATGATTTCTCACGTTATACGTGGACATACTTTCTACGTGAGAAATCTGAAACTTTTGATTTCTTTAGAAACTGGCATAAAAAGGTTTGTAACTTGTATAATTTAACTGTTGCCAAAATTAGATCGGATCATGGTAAAGAATTTGAGAACTCTTCTTTCTCATCTTTCTGTGATAGAAAGGGAATTTCTCATGAATTTTCTGCACCTAAAACTCCACAACAAAATGGAGTAGCAGAGAGGAAAATCGTACATTGCAAGAGATAGCCCATGTCATGCTTAGTTCAAAAAACCTTTCAAAAAGGTTTTGGGCTGAAGCTATAAATACTGTTTGCCATATAGCAAATCGTGTATATTTGAGGCCTGGTTGTTCTATGACCCCTTATGAAATTCTTTTGGGAAAGATACCTAATCTCAAATATTTTCATGTTTTTGGTTGTGTGTTATGTTCTTAATGATTGTGATAATCTTGGTAAATTTGATTCCAAAAGTGACAAGTGTTTTTTTCTAGGCTACACTTCGAATAGTCATGCCTATCGAGTTTACAATCTTCGTACTAAGAAGATCATGGAATCTGTAAATGTTGTCTTCGATGATCTCTCATATATTGCAGGAAAAGTGAAGAAGATAATGTTGGAGATCTGTTCGAATTTGTTGAAACTGCCCCAGCGAAGGATATAGGCACAGATGTAACGGAGAATGTGACTGAAGCCCCATCCACAACTGTCTCAAATGCAGAACCAAATGCGACGGCATCTGAGCCCACATCTGTATCTGCTGCAGCTGAGCGAGACTCTGATTCTGACAATGAACCAGTTGAAGAAACCAACAATCCAATCGTGGATCATGGCAGTGACATACCTACAAGGATTCAGAAAAGTCGTCATACGTCTCAAATCACTAGTAAAACTACTAATGGTATTAAGACAAGATGGAAAGGTAGAGTGAACTATCGTGATATGGTAAGAATGGTGTACTTGTCTACTGATTGTATCAATGTGAGATCATGTTATTTTGTGTCCAATTTTGAACCTAAGAATGTTGTTGAAGCTCTAAAAGATAATTTTTGGATACATGTTATGCAAGAGGAACTAGACCAATTTATCAAAAATGATGTGTGGTTTTTGGTCCCTAGGCCAAAAGATGTTAATGTCATTGGAACAAAATAGATTTTCAAAAATAAAACAGGTGAATCTGGTAAAATTGTTCGCAACAAACTTCGATTAGTTGCTCAAGGGTACACACAGGTTGATGGGGTGGATTTCGATGAAACTTTCACTCATGTAGCTCGTATTGAGTCCATATGATTGTTGCTTGCGATTGCATATTACTTGGGATTAACTTTTCACCATATGGATGTAAAAAATGCTTTCTTAAATGGATTCCTAGATGAAGAAGCTTTTGTTGAACAGCCTAAAAGCTTTGAGGACCCTTTTATCCTAACCATGTGTATAAGCTTAAAAAGGCTCTCTATGGTCTCAAACAAGCCCGTAGAGCTTGGTATGGTAGGCTAACTGAGTACCTTCTTCAAATTGGTTTTAAACGTGGTGAAGTTGATAACATTCAAAAGAAAAACCATGACATCATGATTGCTCAAATGTATGTCGATTACATTGTTTTTGGTTCCTCCTCTGATAAACTGTTAAAGGAATTCATTGCTTGCATGTCCTCCACTTTTGAAATGAGTATGGTAGGTAAGTAAAGTTACTTCCTGGGCTTGCAAATTAAACAATTAAAGGAAGGAATTTTTATCTCACAAAGCAAGTATGCTTAGAATCTTGTAAAAAAGTTTGATCTTGAAAATGCCTCTCACTTAAAGATTCCCATGGGGCCGAGTCAAAAATTGAGTAAAGAAGACATGGCTGAAAGTGTTGACCACACCTTGTATAGAAACATGACAGGAAGCTTGTAGTACTTGACTGACAGTCATCCTGATATTATGTTCAGTGTTTGTCTTTGTGCTCGTTATCAATCTGATCCCAAGGTTACTCACTTAAAGGACTTAAAACATATTATTCGATGTGCATGAGGCACGACTGATTTGGGAATTTGGTACACAAAAGACATTAACACTAATCTTGTGGGATTTAGTGATTCTGATTGAGCTGGAGATGTTGTTGATCGAAAAAGTACAACCGGTGGATGTTTTTATTTGGGAAATAATTTGGTCTCATGGTATAGCAAAATTGTGTATCTCTTTCGACTGCTGAATCAGAATATGTAGCAGTTGGGAGTTGTTGCACACAACTCTTATGGATGAATCAAATGATTGAGGACTATGGTTTGCAAATTGAAACATTGATTGTCTATTGTGATAATATGAGTGCGATTGATATTTCAAAAAATCTTGTCCAACACTCTCGTACTAAACATATAGATATTAGACATCACTTTATCCAAGATTTAGTTGAAAAATAATATAATTCGAATTGAGTATATTGCTATTGAAAATCAACTTGCAGACATCTTCACCAAGACTTTGGATTTTGAGAGATTCTCCAATTTAAGGAAGTCTCTCAGTTTGTGTATTCTCTCAAATGTTACACGAGATGTCACAGCATTGCACATCACATCCGCTGTGACATCCAAACATTGCACATCTTTTTTTCTCTCCTCTGGATATTCCTGCATAGTAAGCTCATCGTGCATATCTACAAAAAGTGGATTGATAGTTCGAACTAGTCCCATATATTGTCTCACTTGGAAAATTGGTGTGAGTTGATCTCTCCAATTCAAAAAAATATGATGATATTGTTTCCCAGCAGCTGAGTTGTGAATAAAGTCTTGATCATTCTTGGAGGCCTTCTAGGAAAAAGCTACCAACCCATTTTGTGAAGCTATTCCTTGTGACTAATTTCTTCTAGCTTATTGTTTTTTTAAAAGGCATGACCATGTGAAAAAGAGCTACCTTTGGCATTTGAGTGAAAGCTCCTTGTTTGTTAACTCCCTCATGAGACTTTGAAAATTTGAAAAAAACTCAAAAAATTTGATAAGATGGAATTTCGGATTGCGATTTATTGAATCAGTTAGTACATGTGTGACTCAAAATGTGACGACATTTGAACCTATATCCATTGATGCAACACATTTCACCTCTTGTGTGCGATTTCTTTTTGTTGTTTAGGCATATTTGGTTTTACATGTCCTGGTGATTTTGGATTCTTGGCTGAGATTTGGTTTCCATATATAATATGCGAGTGATATTTTTCTCTTCCCAGAATCTTGAAGATCTTGATGGATTTATTTTGTGGGTTGAACTGATTTGGAGGATAAGGGTAAAAAAAATTTATCCTACTTTCCTTATCACAATTTGACATAATTTGGACACTTTATGAACTAGAGTTTGGAATTAATTGGACTTTAGATTCTTTTCCTTATTTTTTGATTATATCCATGAGGAATTCTTTCCTTAATAAAACTCTTCCTTTTGTACCTTGATAATCGTGCCCAATTATGACTCTCATCCTTCCCTATTTATTTGCAGGTACTCAAGTACACATCATCAAACTCTCTCTCACAAATTTCGAAGATTTCTTTGTGGCTTGAAACTTGTTTGCAGGTTGATCTTCTCTCTCTATGGCATGATTTGTTTCCTCCATCAAAAATCTCTTTGGAAGCCCCAACAAGTCATCATCTTCCTCCCACAATTCCGAAAGTCCGACGTCTGAAAAATCTATGGAGGCCTCCCACAATTCCACTGCACCCATATTCTCCAAGTTCCACTCCTATAGTTATCATCCCAGTTACATTTCAAGACGAGACCATTACCTCACTTCTTCATGGGGAAAAGGATAATGAAATTGACGTCGACAACCCTCTAGATTTTGAGGTAATTCGCACTGTTCATGGGCCTTTAGGAAACCCCAATGTGCGACGTTCGAAAAGGCCTCGAGGATACTCTCTAGAGGACTTCAAAGATTCTGATTCTACCCCTGAGATTCACCTAAGAAGCAAAAGACTGGTTCAGGGGCCACTTCAAATCAAGGGGAGAAGTTTTGTCTATTCCTCACGTCACTTTCAGTGATTCGGATGATAATGTGAACCAATTTGTTGTTCAGTCTAGAGAAAATGTGCAGCCTGAGCCCAAACATAGTGATGATGATGTTCCTTTGGCAGAGATGGTTCAGAAAGCCAAGAAGGGCAAATGTGTGGCCAAGGATGTGACCACATCCAAACCTGCACCCTCTGCAGTTGAGTCGAGTTCTGAGTTTGATGACTCTAGTGATGAAGATTTTGATGCCTCCAAGGAACCAGACATAGATATTGATTATGAGACTATGGTTTATGAAGTTGGTGATGAATTGATGGCTGAAGAACCGAAGGAGGCTGCTAGTGCAGATGCAGAAGAGAATGTGATGTCATCCGACGACACATCTGACTCTGAGTTCGATATTGGAAGAGCTCATTCTGAGTTATTTTACACTGCTGCAACTTCTAGGTTTCATGCTTTAATTTCCCGTACATTTATTGATGAGAAATGCAGAGATTATGAGCCCTTTGCCAAGTATAATTTGAATTGTTTTTTTAGGAACAAAATTTATTGACCACTATTGATACTGCTCTTCCTTATATTGATGTTGTAGTTTGTGAGTTTTATGCCACCATGTCTACCAGAATTACAGTTCGTCGATATCCTAAGTATGGCAAGGTCTTTGTTCGCAATAGGATTTATGAGTTCAATCCCTCCGACATAAATCGCTTCTTTGATATGTCTGACTTTGAATAGGGTAAGGTTCTCTTTGATTACAACGAAATGGCCCAATTTTTAACTGGTGGCCGTGAAAAAGATTGGCCTGCCCATCCCAAGAAGCTCATATATTCCCGTCTTACGTCCTTTTATGGGTTTTTGCACAAGATCTGTTGTGCAAACTGGTCTCCTTCCAAGAATAATTCCATTTTCACAAAGACACATGCCAGAGTTTTGTATCAAATTGGGAAAGGGCCGCCCTTTAATTTTGGCAAATTGGCTTTCGAGGAGGTAACATTTGTTGCTACAAGTGATTCCAAATCATGGTCCCTGCCATTCCCGAGTCTCATCTATAAAATCCTGGTTTCTCAAGGATTTGAACCAAAGGAGGGCGATTGTTTCACCAATCCTCCTGGGGTCTTTCATGTTTCCCGACCACTGCTCAGTTCTCAAAAACGGATTGTTAATTTACCCCTTGTATATCCAGGGGATGCTCCACCTGCTCCTGAAACTCCTACATTTGTTGCCTCTCCAAGTGTTGATTCCCATGTTCCTGGGTTTGTTTCGAATGTGGCCTCGAATGTGGTTCTGGATGTTGGCAACATCTCGGCTCACATTTCCTCTAACATCCCACATATTCCTATTTTTGTGGCTTTCTTACAAGTACAGCTGGCCTTTGCCGAGCACCAGATTGCTCACTTCACTACTCTCCGCTCTCAATTGCAAACTATCCTTGGCTCTGTTTCTGGCCAAAAAGGGGGAGAGAATGTGGCTGAACCAAGCAATGTTCAAAGGGGAGTTACGATTGAGGCACCTGGGACTGATGATCCAATTCCTGAAAATGTTGCAGCCCAAGATGTTGATGTTGTTGCATCCTTAGCTAGACTGGGTGAAGGCTATGAAAGTGTTCAGTTCGATTTTGAAGGACAGATGGATACAAATGCGTCCAGTGATGAACTTCATAATATTAATATGGATGTACTAAAGACTATTTTCTAGCTAGGTTTACTTGCTTTTGGTTGTTGATAACTTGATAAAACTCTCTAATGTTATTTTTGCTGCAGTTATGAATGTGACCTGAAATGTGATCACATCTGTTTCAGTATTTTTGCTCAGCATGATATTTAGGGGGAGTTTGTTTGTTTTGTGCTTGATAAGTGTTTTATCCAGAAAGACAAAAGGGGGAGATTGTTAGGGCGATTTTTATCGCCTAAAATAAATTTCCAAAATAAAAGATTGTGTTTTTAATTGTTTTGCGTTTCTAGACTTATAGTATGATTAGGACTTATTTAGATTAGGAAACACATCATATTTATATGGTATTGATATATTAGGACTCTTTGATATTTATCTTGTTTCCTAACATAAGTGATTTACTTGTCATATATTTATATATATCTTCATTCCTTATGTATTAGGACTCTTGAAGGGTTTGGACGGCTATATAAGGGGAAGAGGACATGCATAATCAACACACAAGAAATACCATAGAGTTACAAGAGTCTTGAGAGAGTTAAGAGTCATTCAAGCACAAGGAGTCTCATTGCCCTGGATGCGGTCTCGAATGTGACTACATCTGAGATTAGATTCAGCCTTGCAGTTGTGTTTGTTAGCTTTTTCATCCATTGTTTTTAGTATCATGATTAACGAAGTCCACATATGTCTATTGTTGGATGAGTTGAATTGTATAGATCAGATCTACTCTAGATAGGAGTTTTTCGTTGATTTTCTACTAGTTGTTTTAGTATTTTGTATACGGAATCAAACGATTTTACTAGTGGAAAGTTTCGTTATATTAACACATCTACAAGCTAGTTGGCTTGTAGATAATTTTTATATCTTGTGTCTCGTTTCAGTTTTAAATATTCTGTTGCATGTGGTTGTGAATGTGATCACATCTATACTTTACAAAACTTTTACTATTTATCCGTGCTATAATTCTTTCAGGAAGCTTTTATTATTAATATTAATCCAAAACTCATTATTATTATGAATATTAAGTATAAGTTTTTTCATTTTTTCCTTTTCCTTTTTTTTCGTGGCTGAAATTAATAAATTATTTTTAAAATAAATAAAAAATTAACAAAAGAAAGGAAAACAGTTCCGGTTACACCGAAATCCAAAATCGTAGAGGAATCGAGTTCGTTTAGAACCAGAACCATCAGTTCTAGTTCTAACACCGAAACCGTGAGGCTCGATCCTTCATTTTGGAGGGTCTATAATTGGCAATTTTAGAACCGTAACCAACAGTTCTTTCCAACTTCTAAACAACCCCAAACCAAGCATGTCTCACTTCATCTTTTCTAATCAATGCATCTCTGTTTAATAATTTGTACTCGGTAAATGTAATATAAATTACTCTTTTCGACAATTGGCATGGTTATATAGTTAATTATGTTTTCCCCATGGTGTGAAAATGGTAAATGTGGCTATATCGATTGTCATCTTATTTCCAAATTTTTATTTTTGAGAGAAAATATTTGTAGTATATATGATTATTTGTGAAAAAAATGATTTTTTTTATAATGAAAACTTCATTTTTCTCAAAAAATCAACTCATTTTCTCTTCATCTCTCATATTTTCCAATAATGCAACTATCCTATTTATTTCTCTCATCCCCTATTCATATAAAGAATTTCAGTAAATTTTTTAACTTATCATCATTTTCATTATTTTTCTCTTAATCTTGATAACAAAAGGGATACAAAGAGTTCGTATTGCCTATTTTAGGTTCAATTTTTTTTATTCAAATTTCTTATATTATATTTTATACAATTATTTTCAAAATAATATCCACAAACAATCAACATCTTTAATAGATTCCCTATCACATCAACTTAATCATTAATTTTTCTCTACACATCGAACTTTCACTTTTTAAAAAATTTCACCACTATTCACTCAAAAAATGAAAGTGGACTGAATGAAAGGACAAACAATCATAGCCTATTTTATAATTCTTGTTGGGTTCAGCTATAATGGAATCTTTTGTTTGAAAATAATGTTTCATCTCCTATTTAATCGTACGGGTGAATGTCACATGCGTATTTAATGGTTATTTATCACTTGTTTAATAAAGACTCACAATTTATGTTTGAAAAATAATATGGTAAGTTTTATACTTTATGGCAATCCATGAGGTAGAATACAATATTGATGCTATTTTTTTAGGCCAGACCACCCAAGTCAACTGGGTTGACCAAAATCCTCTTCCCGAAAGGAAAGTCTTCACGCTAGTCCTCTTGCCTGCACACACGCGCAAACATTAGAGGGTTGCGGGGATTGTCCCAAGGAGGCCTATCCGACGCTCAAGTCAGCACAGAGAACAAGAGAAAATAAACAGTAATCGAATACTAAATGCGTAGGAGAATAATTAATTATGAGTTAATTACTTATAGATAATAGGAGAGACCATTTTATATCTGGGACATGGGCCCCATGGGCCGCGTAGGAGAATTTGGCCTATGAGTCAGTCCACGTAGGAGAAAACGACTGCTTGGGCCAAACCCGGACTCCTTTGGGCCGGTGTAATTATTAAGAACTCTTTGGACAATTAATACTAAATAAATAAATATAAAATAAATTATATTTAATTATGAAATACCATTTTTGTCCCCAATAAATTTAAAACACCATGTGCATGTTTGAAAGCACTTATTCAAAAAATGGGTTTCTTGATAAGTGATTTTTCAAAAAGCCTTTCAATTTTGGCTTTTCTAGAATGTACTTTTTGGATATATTACTTATTCAAAAGCCATTACAAATTAACTCCAAACAACAATTTTTATTGAAATAGATTTTTATTTTAGATCCAAAAGTCCACCTCAAAATTCTTCCAAAACAAGCATTCAATCTCTATCACTATACTGTTTTTTAACAAGATCAGTTGTTAGACCTAACTTCTCTCTCTAAAAAAAACGCTCCTCCCTTTCTCTAGTAAACCCTTTTCTCATCTCCAGTGACGGAGGCACGTTGCCCCTTATGGGGGCACGTGCCCCCCCTAAGTTTTTTTCTTTTTCATTTTTAAACTATATATATTTTTTAAATAAAATAAACTATATATTAATTAGGTAAAAAATCAAAATATACCCTATTGATTATTTTTTATGTATTTACTATTTATTATTTATTATTTATTTTTAAAAGCTATGTATTAATTAGGTTAAAAAAAGTGTACCTCACTAATTGTCTTTGATGTGATTTGTAATTATATTTAAGGATAACTACAAAAAGACTTCTAGGGCTAATTACAAAAATCCAAAGATGTTTCAATATTATAAAATGTCTCATCAGGTTTGATTATGTATTAAATTTAAGGGCGTAGCTGTAATATTTCTATAAATACCGGGGGTTGAAATGTTTTGCCTTATGAAGGAGGAAAATATAAGACACAGTCAAACTTCAATGTTTTTTTTTTTTTTTTTTTTTGTAATTTATAAAAACCTCTGGAGTTTTTTTATAACTAGTCTAAACCTCATGGAGGTTTTTGTAATTATCCTTATACTTATATTGTGCCCCCCTTGTGAAAAGTTTTTAGATCCGTCCCTGCTCATCTCTCGATTTCTCTCCCTCTCCTACCCATACCAGTGCTTTGGCTGCCTGCCTTCCTAGATTGGTGATGTTCGATCGTCGATCGCACCTCCCTCCCCTAATTTGTCTTTTAGTTTCATCCTATGGTGATTGTTTTGGCCAAATACAGTTATATAGATCCAGATCTATTTTCGTTGCTTCATTTTTTCCCAAGTCACTTGTTTTCATGCCTGCATAGTGTCGTTGTTTTGGTAGTCCGAGTCTTATCTGGACTTGAAGTGGCGTGGAAGGTGGTTTGGTGACTGTTTTGTGGATCTGTGGTGAGGGTAGGGGAGGAGTTAGGGACAACGGCGACGGAGGCATGTTGGAGTTGGTGTAGCGAGAGGGGGAGTTTGTTTCTTAGCTTTTGATTTTTCATTATTTTCATTATGTTGTTGTTGTTGTAGGTCTTTCATTTTTCTTGTTCTTTTTCTTGTTAGTTTGGATTTTTAGATTGATTTTGATGTATTTGTCTGTCCCGTAGTGTTGTGTGGTTGCTCGTGCCCGATTTTTGTTAAAGTGTTGTGATTTTTCGGTCTAGTCTCCCGTAGAGAGTGGCTTAGTCTCCTTGGATGGGGTGTTCTAGTTTTTTTTAGGGTGTAGTTCCCTCTTTGACAATTGTATGTGTAAGGAGGTCATTTGCCTGTCGGCAACGTTATAAGTTTTTTGGTTGAGTTTTCAATAAAAGTCTTACAACATTACCTTCATATGTGAACTAAACCGTGGACCTACACACATTATTGAAGCAGAGGGGCAAGGGTGGGAATGTGACCCCATAAATCATAATAAATTAATAATGGCTCTTTGAGCATTATTTTTTTTTTAAGAAGTTGGGAGTAGTGGTTGGAGGTGAGGGGATAAATTTCAAAGAAACTGAAAGATAAAGGGTTCGAACCCTAAATAACACCCTTACAAAAGAGTTGAATCAATACCACTAAATCTGTTTCGTGGTGGTACTCTTTAAGTATTAATTATTGATTCATGGATACACGTTTTTATATAGAAGTATGTTACTCAATTAATTTTTTCTTTTTTTTCATATTACAAAGGGATTGCAAGATTGAGGAATTAAATTATTAACAAAGGGTCTATGACTCTAACCAGGATGCTATCAAACAACATAGGGCTTGGCTATTACTCAATTAAACTCGATTCTTCTACTATCCCAAATTAAATATAATTCAGAAATATTTTGACTTTCCTCAAAAAAAAAAAAAGAAATATTTTGACTTATTAGTTTTGCCAATTATTGATAAATTTAACATTATTATATTAATTTCAGGTATTAATTAATATTCTTCATATTACTTAACATTTTTTAACTAATTGATATCAAATACAATTATTCTTTACTATATTTAGAAAAATAATCATTCAATTACAGCAGGAGCCATTTTATTGGGTCGAGGAGAGTATTATTAGTTCTTCCATTCCAATATTAAAGCTCCCCATTTGATCTAGCACAAAAAATTTAAACGCAAGTTCAAAGTTGAAAATTTTATTTTTTATTGAGAAAAAAAATTGCCCTCGGAACTATTCGAGTTTTTCGACTTTGTCACTTAAATTATTTTTGTTGAAACACTTTACCTCCTGAAAGTTAACGAGTTTTTGCACATAGCTTCCTAAGACTCACTGCCGGTGGAATATTCTACCAAAATCTTGTCATGTGCCATGTGGGAGCAAGATTGTCATTGGACTCAAATTATGGTAATGGTATTGCACTTTGTCATCTAAACATTGTGCGCTGTCACTTTGCCATATGAACTTTTGATTTACACTTTGGCACCTCAGTTAAAAAAATCAAGAACTTATATGTATATACATTTATTTTATATATATATTTTTTAAATTTTTTGATAAAAAATAAAAAAATTAACTAGTATTCACTTCAATAACATATATTATCAATACAGTTATTTTATAATATATTTCTTTTTAACTTATTTAATTTACTGTTTTTCACATAAAATTAGGAAAATAACTATTATTATGAATTTTGAAGTGAAAAAAATTATAAATATACACCAATATCATTTTTATAACAGTATAATGCATTTTAAAAAGTAATTTTATAAATTCAAGTAAATTTAAAAAACATAAAAGTATTGTAACTTTAATGAATTACATTATTTATACTTTTAAAATATTATATTGAATTTTTAACATACTTCAAACTTATTACTACCTAATTATTTTATTTTATTTTTGCTTAAGTTTAGACTAATTTATTTATGAGAATTCATTCTAATATATTAGAATTTATATTTGCCTATGTATATTATTTTATTTGCCTCAAAATGAATAAATAATTATTTATGTATATATTAATTATGTGTAATTTGATAAAATAGATTAACATTAATTTCATATTTTTTAAGTTTATAAATTAATAAAGTAAATCAAGGAAGTAAAATATAGATCTACAACTCGACAAGAAAGTAAAAAAAAAAAAGATTATAAGATAATCTTATTGAGAATATATTTTATTGAAATGAATACTAGTTATTTTTTTATCAAGAAATTTAAAATATAAAAATAAATATATATTCATATAAATTTTTGAATTTTTTTAAACTTTAGTGGCAAAGTGTAATATGGCAAATTAACAATCGTCCAAAGTTCAGATGACAAAGTATAATAACTTTATTATAATTTCAGTTAAATGACAATTTTACCCACATGTGCATGACACTTGACAAGATTTCGGTGGAATATCCCACCGGTGGCGAGTCCCAGGAGTCAATCTGCAAAACTCGTAAACTTCAGGAGGTAAAGTTGAAAAAGTTTAGGTGACAAAGTTGAAAAACACGAATAGTTCGATTGCAAAAAAAAATCCTCTTTTTTATTTTATTATTCATAAAAAGAAAAAGTCAGTGAGTGAATTTTTTTAATGATATGATATTTTTGAGGAAATAGTTCAAAATACTATCTTCCAAAAAATTATAAGTAAAAATATATTGCAAAAGAAAGAATTTTAATATGTTTTGGCAGAAAATATGGTAGTCAAACATATGGTTTTTGCCAAGACACTCGAAGAGTGTGAAATGCTGACACTTAGGGGACCGCCATTGGCCGACATGGATGACCACCGGTTCACCACCACACCTATTTTCTTTTTGGATTCTCCGACACATCACGTCATTTGCATTTACTATTTCTAGATTGGTACATAAATACATACGACTAAATTTTTTTTAAAAAAAAAAGCAAAAGGAAAAGATTGATTTTAAAGTTAACAAAGTGATGTGAAATATATAACATGAAAAGAGAATGACTTTTTTTTTTTTTTTGAGAATGCAAATTCGATTAATATTGCTGGAAATCGTCCAGCTGCGATTGAACAAGTGAGGGGGGAAGGGAATCCCAGTTACGCTCGTGTACAGACATGTTCTTAGCAAGAAATGCAAATTCATGAGCCATAGTGTTCAAGGTTCTGCGAATCCAGAAAAATTCAACGAAAATAAAGCTCAAACCAGACGCGTTTAATGTCCTCCAAAGTGGTGAGACTTTGGGCTGGACAGGAAGCTTCGTCACAGGCCGCTAGAATGACCGCTGCAGCATCTCCAAAGAAAGAGATCGTTTGTAGCTCCAGACTTCTAGCAAAGAGCATTGATTCCTTTAAGGCCAAGAATTCGGCTTCTTCGGGATTCAAAACACCCTGGATTTTCTTAGAGAGACCAGAAACAAAAACTCCTTTGGCATTCACAAGGACCACACCAATTCCGGCGCAACGGTTGGCTTGGGAGATAGAACCATCAAAATAAATCCTGGGGCCGTAGGAGTTTGTACCAAGAAGTGGATGTGAAGATAAAAGGGATGATGGTCTCTCTGGCCATGAAAAAGCCTCTTGGAAATCTTTAAGCATGCAGTGGGCCGTGAGGACAACCGAACGGGGATCCGGGGTGATTTTATCGTATTTGCATCGGTTTCTGTGGAACCAAATAAGGGAGCAAATGACGGAGATGAGCTCGACTGGGCCGTCGCTGGGTGAGGAGATAATTTCCTGGATCCAAAGACGCCACGAGGGCTGCTCAAATTGAGCGAGGAAATGATAGAGCCCGGCAATCTGCCATACCTTGGATGCAAAGGGGCAGGAAAAAACGTATGGGTAGCGAAATTTTCCGGCGCGTTACAAATTGGGCAGGGTTCAGAGCTAATTATTCCTCGGCGTGCAAGATTGTCTGACGTAGCGATGGTGGATGTGCAACATTTCTAGAGAAAGAGCTTAATACGGGGTGGGGTATTAAGTTTCCAAAGTGTCTTCCAAACCGGATTGAGGCCCGAACTTGAGCTGGCGTTGGTAACATCCTGAAGGGGAGATAGAGTTGAGTTGAGCATGACGTGGTACGCTAAGCGAACTGAGTGTTTCCCATTCTTGGTGTGGTGCCAACACCAAAGGTCCGGAGCCGGGGACGGAGGTAGTGAAATCGCTAGGATATCAGCTGATTCGGCGGGGGAGAAGATGTTCCGAACAAGATCTTCATTCCACTGACCCGTAGTCTGGTCGATAAGGGCCGCAACTCGAGCGGAGTGGTCAAGAGTGTTAGGAGAAGTTCTAGGGAGAAAACCGGAAGAGCGCGGGATCCACGGATCACTCCATAATTTTGTGGAATTACCCGATCGAATAAGGCGGCGCGCACCGAGTTGGATTAATGTACGGCTGTCGAGAATACTTCTCCAAGACCACGACGGGCGTGATCCTAGAGTAGCGTGCATGAAGTCGCCGTGCGGGAAGTATTTAGCTCTAAAAACTCTAGCCAAAAGTGATGACGGGTTCGTGAGTATTCTCCATGCTTGCTTGCTGAGCATGGCCATATTGAAGGCCCGAAAATTTTTAAAACCAAGTCCTCCGCTAGATTTGTCAGTAGAAAGTTTGTTCCAGGAGGTCCAATGCATTTTTTTACGGTATGTATCATCCCCCCACCAGTAGGCTGCGACAAGCTTCTGAATATCGTCAAGAAAAAGGTCCGGTAGCTTAAAGCATGACATGGCAAACGTAGGCAGAGCCTGGATGACTGATTTGATTAGAACTTCTTTCCCGGCTTGAGACAGATGGCGCTCTTTCCAACCTTGACGTTTCATCCAAATTTTGTCCTTAATGCTGGCGAAAACCTCTTTTTTGCTCTTCCCCACAACCGAAGGTAGCCCTAAATATTTCCCATGGCTAGCGACTTGAGGCATCCCCAATATGTGAAGAATTGAGGAGATTGTGACTGGATTACAATTCGGGCTGAAATAGACTCCTGATTTATCAATGTTAATCTTCTGCCCAGAGATTTTTTCATATAATCGGATGGCGTAAAGCAAGTGTTTTGCTTGAGGGGCGATCGCATGCCCGAAAAGAAGAGTGTCATCAGCGAAGAAAATATGAGAGATACGTGGACCATGCTTGCATGCCGCAATGCCGTGTATTTTGCCTGTAATCTCCAGGTCCTGTAACAGACAAGAAAGAACTTCCGCACAAAAAATAAACAAGTAAGGGGAAAGGGGGTCGCCTTGGCGGATTCCTCTTCGAGGTGTTAAGGAACCGAATTCTTTGTTATTAAGAAGAAAGGAAAAAGAAGAAGAAGAAATGCACATACGTATCGGATTGGTGATAAAATTTGAAAAACCCAGCGATTTCATGACAGCAAGGAGAAAATCCCATTCAACTCTATCAAAAGCCTTACTCATATCCAGTTTAATAGACATAAGCCCCAGTTTTCCTTTCGTTTTTGTTTTCATGAAGTGATGAGTTTCGTAGGCAATAAGAATGTTATCCGTGATTAGCCTTCCGGGGATGAAAGCAGATTGAGATTCAGAAATAATCTCCGGGAGAAACCGCCGAATTCTATTTGCAATACATTTAGAGGCTAATTTATAGATAACATTACAAAGACTAATAGGACGAAACTGGGACATCATATCAGCATTTTTAGTCTTGGGGATAAGAACGATGTGAGTGAAATTTGAAATAGGAGACATGTCATTATGATTAAGAAAATTTAGCACGGCATGTGTGACATCGTTACCTACAATCAGTGGCGGATCCAGGAATCGATAATGGGGTGGGCTAGAAAGTAAGAAAAATTAGTACAATAAATTTTTGCATAATAAATTGTTCAGCATCTATCTATTGAAGTTGTGCTCGGCGAGATTTCAAAGCATAAAATTCATCAATAACAGAATCTACATCTATATTATTAACAAAATTGCGTTCAATGTAGAGCATCAAACAATCTGCAAGAAAATCATCCCCCATCTTGTTACGAAGTGCCGACTTCACATGCTTCATTGCTGAAAATGCTCGTTCAGTTGTGGCGGTAGAAAGCAAAGTTAAAATAAGATGAACCAATCTTGTTAACATAACATAAACATTCGACCTTCCACTCTCAGTTAATTGTTGGCATAACTCAACAAGTGTAGAAGCATGAAAATTTTGCACCACGTCATGTTTATAATGTATTAGCTCATACTCCAAAGTGGCAATGTCCTGATCGGTGAAATCTTTAGGATAGAAATCTCTTGCAAGCTTGCAAATATCATCACTTTTGAACGATTCAAATGAATTTTTAGGATCTAGAGCCACACTGAGAGAAAGGAGTTCTACAGATTTATCATTGAACCTTGTATTCAACTCCATCAAAATAAAATCTATTGCTTCATTAAAAACATCAAAACGATAATGATGCTCAATTGTAATATGCTGACGAGAACGACCAATCTTATAAGAATCATCTAGGTTAGGAATATCAATACCATTTGTTGCACAAAAAACTTTGACTTCTTTAAGGAATTCCTCCCAACCACATTCTCTCAATTCTTGAAGGATAACTTTAGTAGTAGAGACAAATGCAATAGCAATCAAAATATCTTGAGTTTTTCTTTGAAGGATTTGGCAAAGAGCATCAGTGATTCTCATAATTTTATGCATTAAATGCAAGATGAATACAAACTCAAATCTTGCCATGTTTCTGTAAATCCCATTAACTTCAGCCTTAGATCTTCCATTTGGAGAATGTTCCATAAGATATTCAAACACTTTGCAAGTTGCAGAATACATATCTATCAAACTCTTTACAGAGTTATAATGAGAACTCCAACGAGTAGTACCTGATCGCTGCAAATTACCAATTTGATTAGCGCCACTTCCTGATTCACGCTCCCCAATGGCCAGTAAATTCTCAATTTCACGTCTTTGAGCATCTTGCAAATGATAGACACGCTTAGGTGAAGAAGTGATAATATTAACAATGTTGTCTAGATGAGAAAAGAATTCCCAAATAACACTAACATCCTTAGTCATTTGCGAAACCAATGCCAATTGTAAACGATCGCGCAAAACAATGGATATAATATGCACATGAACAATCTTTAAGAAATAATGCTTGAAGTCCATTCCATGAACCACGATATTACTAGCTCCATCGCACCCTTGACCTCTCATTTTTTAACCTGGAGATCATGATGAGAAAGAACGTCACATATCTCTTTTTTCAAATTTGATGAAGTGGTGTCACTAACACTTTTGATTGCGAAGAAACGTTCAGTCAAGATTCCATGATTGTTCACAAACCTCAAGATAATAGCCATTTGCTCTTGTTTGGATATATCTTGAGCTTCATCGACAAGAATACAAAAGTATTTTTCCCCAACTTCTTCACGAATCATTTTGCGTACTCGATTGGCCATAATGTTTAAAATCTCCTTTTGAATCTCCTGAGCAATGTATTGAGCATTTTTGGAGCATTCTCAAGCACAACTTCATTAACTTCAGTATTCATACTTGCAAATGCCTTCACCAATTCAATAAAGTTACCACGATTCAAGAACATATAGATTCATCATGACCTCTAAAGGCACAACCTTGAAGTCTAGCCATCGAACACTTATAATTGAGGTCCTCAAGCGCAAACGATTTTTCTTTTTCAAGTTTTGTCGAGCATGCATAACCTTATCAATATGTCCGAGGGCCTTATCAAATCCTCCGCCCTTCTTACACACATAGTATGAGGTGATGAAGGCTGGGAACCAACATGTGTAAGAAATGCACATTTATTTCCTTGGCTTATCCTCTTCCAATTACAAAATCCTTCCTTGGCTAGTGCAAGTATTATGCAAATTAACATCACTCAAGAAAAGAAAGCAATAAAAGCAGTAAGCTTTATCTGTGGAAGGTGAATACTCTAACCAATTAAACTTGTCAAACCATCTTTTTTGGAAGCTGCGATTTTGACTGCCAAAATTCGTAAATGGATACACTTCCAATTTTGGTTGATAAGGCCCAACTTTTAAGTAGGCTCGTCTTATCTCATCCCGTACATTAACATGATATTCACTTATTTGTTTTCTTTTTCCGGGATCTCGCTCAAAATAAGTAGATGATTGAAAATCTGAATTTGAGGGAATTTGCGTAGTAGGGATATGAAGTGATTCATTGGATTGATGTTGCACTATATTAGATGTGGGTTTTGAGCTACTTTCACTAGTTTCACGATCTCTCTTCTTAAAAAAGACGATATTAATCGTGTTTTCCTTTCTTTGCGAAGGTTGATTCTCCATTTAAATTCCTACATAATGTACAAAGCCATAAAACATCAATAAATAATGTTAAAAAATTTAACATCAAATAGGCTAAAATTGTTTTATTTTTTTCGTCATGGGCGAGGAAGGGGCGTTTTTTATCTTAGCATAAACATGAGATATACTATTCTTATACAATTTGCTACTTTTGTTTGATTAGCCAACCTAATTAATGTTAAAAAATTCAACAAACAACTACTAATGCATTCATAGTAATTTAATTATACTTTGTAATTTCAAGAATTTTACCAATTTACTAAAGCGAAGTTCTATGTTTTGTCCATTTTGATTTATTTCTAATTTTTCATGACCATAAAAAGAAATAATCTATTTGTTGATAATAAGAAATAAGAAAAATTGCAGTAAATTTTCGATTTAATATAAGAAAAATAAGAAATAAAAGTATTATTCATCATTGATAGTAGAACTTACTTTGATGAAGCCTTGGCCAAAAAATTGTAGATAGGATCAGTAGGCAAAAATTAAGATTTTGAACTTATGAAGCCTTGGCCCTTAATTTCAAAACTGCAGAAACTTGCTAGTCGGCTGGGAATGATGAAGTGAAAATGTGGTATCAAACTCATCCCTTAATTATTGTTGGTAGGGTTTGTTCTTTTATTATTTTATGGATAATAAATTAAAAGGTATGGGTCATGAGTGGGCTAATGGAAAAAAAAGCCTATAAAGTAAACTAAAAAACATAATATACTAGTGGGATTTGACAAAAGTGGACTGGGCTCCAGCCCAGTGGAGCCCCAATGTAAATCCGCCTCTGCCTACAATGTGCCAGAATTTTTGAAAAAAGACTGGGCTTAGGCCGTCTGGGCCGGGAGATTTGAAAGGATGCATAGCCTTCAGTGCTTTGCGTACCTCGTCTGCTTTGAAAGGTTGGTCAAGCTGGTCATTCATGGCTGCCGAAACCCGCGGTCTAACTCGACGAATGGCGGACTGGATATCGGCGGGAGAGGGGTTGGATGAGGAGAAAATATCTTCAAAATAGTCAACAATGATTTTTTCCATAGATTTGTCGTCCGTTTTGAGGCAACCGTTGGGATCCTTTAACTGAGTAATTCGATTGTTTTCCCGGCGTTTGGAAGCGAAGTTGTGGAAGAAGTTGGTGTTTCGGTCGCCTTCCTTGTACCAATGTTGTTTAGCGCGTTGTTTCCATTTCAGGTTATTTTGCTCGAGGAGGAGATCATACAACATTTTTAGCTCGTGAATCTGAGTTCTCACATCTTCTGTAATGCGCCCTTTTTGCAATTTCTCGATACCTTTTTTAATCTCCTCAATTTTTTCAGACAAATTCCCCAATGAGGCTTTGCTCCAATTTAGGAGACCAATGGAGCAATTGTGGACTTTATCACTCAGAGAATCCAGGTTTGATTTCCACCCATCCTTGATCACTTTCTCACAATCTTTAGATTTAATCCAGTAAGCCTCGAATCGGAATGGATTTTTTCTGCGAGGCCGGTGTGGTTGACTGTGTGTACGGTGTAAATTGATGAGGATGGCTTTGTGGTACGAGGAAACAGAATTTAGATGCTCAATTACGTGCCGGGGAAAGAGAGTTCGAAGAGCATCATTCCCAACGCAGCGGTCAAGACGAGCTTTCTGTGTGAAGGGGTGTAGCAAAAGACGGTGCCATGTAAACTGGGAGCCAGAGTACCCCAAATCCGAGAGTGCACAATGCTGGAGCGCGTCACGAAAATTTTGGATTTGCCATTCGGCGCGCAAACCCCGCCCCTGGAATTCAGATTGTAAAAGGACTTCGTTAAAATCCCCTAGACAAAGCCAAGGAGTAGAGGAGTGAGTTCTCAAATGTTTGAAAGAGTTCCAGAAATTTCGGCGTTGAGAAACATCTGGTTCCCCATAGACGCCTGTGACACGAAAGGTAGAATCTTGGAAGAAAATATCAACATCAATAAAGCGGGTAGAAAAGACACGTAGAGACACTTGAATATTTTTACGCCATAACATGGCCAATCCGCCAGCACGTCCTATCGAATCAACTGCAATACCATGGTAACCAAGGTTTGATTTTATTTTATCAATAGCGGATTGTGCGCATTTCGTTTCACATAAAAAGATCAAGTGGGGAGACTTAAGGCGAGTAAACTCGCGAAGTTCTTGAATTGTTCGAGGGTTCCCAAGCCCTCGACAATTCCAACTGAGTAGATTCATGGAGATCGGCAGGGGTGGCTAGTCGTGCCAAGCCCCGCCGTTTGGTCATTTGAGAGATAGGGAGATGTTGTAGCATTATCTGGGGAGTCGTGGAGTTGGAGACCATTGGTTTTGGGTTTTTTGCCAATGATTTCTACCTCAATGTGTTCAAAGGGATAGTTAGAGAAACCGGCTATTTGGAGTTTGCGTTTGGTTTTAGTAGCTGTTGTTTTGCTGGGTAGAGGGTTAGAGGTGGAAGTAGATTTGTTGCGGAATTTCTGGAATTTACGGGCAAGCTTTCTAGCTGGGGTGTCGAGGAGCATCGGCACTTGGACAAGGAACGGACTGGAGGAATTTGTAGGTGGGGTGAGGGATGCGTTATTATTAGGGGAATGTGTAGTTATTGGGTTGGGTTGCTGTGGCGAGGGTGCAACAGCAAGTAAAGGTAAAATGGGGGGAGGAACGGTGGAGTGGAGGGGAGGGGGCTGGTGTTGTTTGGAGGAGGTGGTGGCAGGGTCGAAGTGGAGGGTAGAGATTTTTGGGGGAAAATATGGGAAGGAAGAAGCTTTTTGCAAGTAGAGGATTGGTCTGCGGAGTTGTTTGCGACTGTGGATTTAGCAGGGTGGTGGGGATTAGAAGTACTGGGAGCAAAGGGGTCTTTGTTGGGGGAGTAAATGTGGGGTGAGTTGTGAATGGAGGTGGTGGCTATAAGATGGGTTAAGGTTGAATTGTGCTGCAAGGACTGCGGATTAGCAGCAGATTCAAAATGGGTCTGGTTGGTGGATTTGTTGTGGTGCGGTGGAGGGGTAGTGTTGCGCGGGGGGGTAGTATATTGCGGGTTCAAAGAGTCGTGTTTAGGTTCGGAGGGGTGGAGAGGTTTTCGGTTTGAAGCGAAAGGGTTGATAGTTGAAGAAACTCGAAGCCACATGCCATATTCGAAATTATTGTTTTGGTTTGGTGCGTTCAAAATTCTGAGGTCACAATCCTTAACAACATGCCCAATACGACCACAGAAAAAACAGAAATCAGGTAGTCGCTCGTATTTGAGAGGTAACAACAGTTTCTGATTTTTAAAGGTGATGGTTACGACTCTTCGGAGAGGCTTGGAGATATCGATCTCGCAGCGGATACGGAGAAACTTCCCAACTACCGAGCCCATAGCATCACTGTCAACATCCATGAAAGATCCAATAGCTTTTCCGATCACCATAGCAAATTCTCTGTTCATTAAACCCAATGGGATGTCATGGATTTGTATCCAAAATGGTGATTTGTTGAAGGTGTAGTTGGAAACAACCATGTCCTCTTTGGCATCTTCGAGAACTAAAATATATCTGTCCAGTAACCAAGGTGCCCCCAACTGAACTTTCTTTTTGTCCACCATGTCCCCAAAGGAAAATAAAACCACATTATCATGAAGGATTTTACAAGTGGAATATGAGCATTTATAAATGACATGTGTGTTGCCAAATGAACTTTGTCCTACCCCGTGAAATAATATTCCAACATCTGAATTACTGCTGCATTTTTTTAGTTCTGTCAATTTTGTGTCTTTAGTTAAAATGATGTTGGAATGATGATATCAAATCATTTGCTTCTTTTCTTCTATTTGAATCATAGTCAAGATTGCTGACTATAAAATGCTTTGCAGCAAAATACACTCTCTCATTGTATCTTTCTTCACATCTGTTTATGTCGTCAAATGGAAGACATTCTTCCCTCAGAAGGACTTGAGATATGCCCCTTCACTTAGATCACGAGTTACTTGCTGTGCCTCTGTGGAGGTTCTTCAGGCATATCTTGTATGGAGACAATTTGAATGTAAGCAATTTAATTATTTCCAATGACGCGCATAATCTATATGATAAATCTCTAAATCCGCATATCGTATACAAAGAATTGCATTACTGTGTACATTTATGAATAAACTGTTTAACGTAAGGGGCTTCTCTTTCCTAAATTGAAGCCTTTTATTATTTTGGCAGGTCACTTAAATAACCAGCACGATACTTGTCTTTGGCAGCTGATTAAGAGTGGAAAGCCTGCAAAGGAAGCAAAAGAAATGTTGAAGGTGAATTTGTATTGTTCAACCATGCTATTATATCTACATTGAGCACTTGGTGTGGGAACAAATTTTATAATTTATTTTTAATGGTTGTATGGTAATTATCTGCAATCATATCATTTATGATATGATATGAACTTTCTAGGATATATCTTTAAATGCTAAATTGGTTTTCACTGGATATTTTTTCTTATTCGAAGTGTGACTAATTTGACCTATTATCTTCTTTCTAGTAAAACATTTTGCCTCCGACAAAACTTTTTACTAAGGTGCCTCCTTGATTCTGCAAATGGAGGTGGTGCCTATCTAGTTTATTTATATATAGAAAATGATGTATGTTTTGGGCTTTTAACTTTCTCGTTGAGCATAGGAATTGCTAGATTAATGTTTTCTGCGAAATTTGTTACCTTTTATCTCTTGAGCTGATGATTAGAGGTGTTCAACGGTTCGAATCGAACCGGGAAACCGTTGACCCCGGTTTCGGTTCGAACCGGAACCGTAAACCTTAACTCTAAGGTTAGGTTACGGTTCCTATATTTTGAAACCGGAAACCGCCGGTTTTTAATATATATATATTTTTTATTTAAAGACTGAAATTTAAATTTGAATTTTGAAATTTGAATTGCCAACGGTCAAGATTGTTTGACCGTTGATGATCAACGGCCAAGATCATTTGACCATTGCCAAACCGCAGGTTTTAACCGAAACCGCCGGTTCAGTTAAAATCGACGGTTTTCCGATTTTTTTTTTTTGAATTTCAGAAATTTTCCTATAAATACCCCATATAATTCATCCATTTTTCCTCACACCTACTCTCTAATCTCTCAACTCTCTACATTCTAATATCCCAATTCAAGCTTCAATTTTAATTTTCAAGTTTAAATTTCAAGTTTAAATTTAATTTTTAGTAGTTTCATACTTTTAATTTCATTAGCTATTTTAAAAAAATGTCGAGCCGTGGAGGATCTTCTCGTCAATCTAAGGGCAAAGGTTTAGCGTCCGGTTCCGAGCAACGACCACCACCACCACCACGTTTTGAAGAAGCTTTCGATTTGAGCGAAGATGAAATCGATGCTTGTTTTGCTAGTTTGCAACAAGAAGGTGAGGCTCAACCGGAATCGCAAAATCCAACTCAAAATCCAACTCAAAGTCGTCGAGCTACACCACCACTTAGATCCGATATTTTTTCGGTTCATTTTAAAAAAATTCCAGATCCTACAACCGGAGGTTTCAAAGTTACTTGCAACTATTGCACTAATTCCTACAAGTTTAGAGGAGGGGGCAGTTATGGGACGTTCACGAACCACCTCTACAAAAAACATCCTGATAAAGTTGGGCTAGATCGTGCTCAAACACAACTAACGCCGGGATTCACGGATTCTTTATCAGGTATGGAGTCTTCTTCTAGTTTATTCAAATATAGTGGTGTAACTGCTAGAAAAGAGGTAGCTAAATTTGTTAGTGGTAAGTCACTTCCTTTTAGCTTTGCCGATGAACACTTTTTGAAAATTTTGCTAGACTAGCTTATAACCCCGCTGCTACAAAAATTTCACGTTTCTACAGTTATTCGCGATATTAAAAAATCGGTTGGTGAATTTAAGTTACAGTTAATTAACTCATTTGCTAGTTTACAAACCAAAGTTTCAATTTGTTCGGATGTATGGAGTGACCATTGGCAACGAAGTTTTTATATGGGAATTACATGTCATTGGGTTGATGATTCATGGACTTTGCAAAAACGTTTAATTGCATAGAGAGATTTTAATGTTGAACATACCGCTATTAATATTTCTCATAAAATTCATACTATTTTACAAGAATATGGCTTAGTTACAAAAAAAATTTCAATTTCATTTGATAATGCTAGTGCTAATACGACTAGTTTACAATCACTTACTAATATTTGTGAACCTTCTATTGGTGGTAAATTTTTTCATGTTCGTTGTATATGTCATATTATTAATTTATGTGTCCAAGATGGTTTAGCTACTTTAAAAGATGAAATTTTACCTATTAGAAATGCGCTTTTATATTTATCAAGATATTCTTCTGTTTTGAAAAAATGGGCTAGATATTGTAAAAATAATGGTTTGTACCTAAGAAAATTCTCGCCCGATGTGCCAACTCGTTGGAATTCTACATATAAAATGATAAACTGTTATTTATCATTTTATAAAATGATAAACTATCTTTTATCATTCTACATATAAAACCATTATTTTTACATCGGGCGAGAATTTTCTTGGGTACAAACCATTATTTTTACAATATCTAGCCCATTTTTAAAAAACAGAGGAATATCTTGATAAATATAAAAGCGTATTTCTAATAGGTAAAATTTCATCTTTTAAAGTAGCTAATCTATCTTGAACACATAAATTAATAATATGACATATACAACGAACATGAAAAAATTTACCACCAATAAAAGGTTCACAAATATTATTAAGTGATTGTAAACTAGCCGTATTAGCACTAGCATTATCAAATGAAATTGAATTTTTATTTTGTAACTAAGCCATATTCTTTTAAAATAGTATGAATTTTATAAGAAATATTAATAGCGGTATGTTCAACATTAAAATCTCTATATGCAATTAAACGTTTTTGCAAAGTCCATGAATCATCAACCCAATGACATGTAATTCCCATATAAAAACTTCGTTGCCAATGGTCACTCCATACATCCGAACAAATTGAAACTTTGGTTTGTAACTAGCAAATGAGTTACTAACTGTAACTTAAATTCACCAACCGATTTTTTAATATCGCGAGTAATTGTAGAATGTGAAATTTTTGTAGCAGCGGGGTTATAAGCTAGTCTAGCAAAATTTTCAAAAAGTGTATCATCGACAAAGAAGTTAAAAGGTCGTGACTTACCACTAACAAATTTAGCTACCTCTTTTCTAGCAGCTACATCACTATATTTAAATAAACTAGAAGAAGACTCCATACCTGATGAAGAACCCGTGAATCCCGGCGGTAGTTGTGTTTGAGCACGATCTAGCCCAACTTTGAAACCTCCGGTTGTAGGATCCAGAATTTTTTTAAAATGAACCGAAAAAATATCGGATCTAAGTGGTGGTGTAACTCGACGACTTTGAGTTGGATTTTGCGATTCCGGTTGAGCCTCACCTTCTTGTTGCAAACTAGCAAAACAAGCATCGATTTCATCTATGCTCAAATCGAAAGCTTCTTCAAAACGTGGTGGTGGTGGTAGTCGTTGATCGACCGGACGCCAAACCTTTGCCCTTAGATTGACGAGAAGATCCTACACGGCTCAACATTTTTTTAAAATAGCTAATGAAATTAAAAGTATGAAACTACTAAAAATTAAGTTGAAACTTGAAATTTAAAATTGAAACTTGAATTAGGAGATTAGAATGTAGAGAGTTGAGAGATTAGAGAGTAGGTGTGAGGAAAAATGGATGAATTATATGGGGTATTTATAGGAAAATTTCTGAAATTCCAAAAAATAAATAAATAAAAAATCGGAAAACCGCCGGTTTTAACCGAACCGGCGGTTTGGCAACGGTCAAATGATCTTGGCCGTTGATCATCAACGGTCAAACAATCTTGACCGTTGATTTTTTCAAAATTTGAATTTTCAAAAAAAAAAAATGAAAAACCGGCCGGTTTTAACCGAAACCGCCGGTTTATGGTTAAAACCGGCCACCAACGGTCACATTTGTGACCGTTGGCAATTCAAATTTCAAAATTCAAATTTAAATTTCAGTCTTGAAAAAAAAAATATTAAAAACCGCCGGTTTAACCGCCGGTTTCCGGTTTCAAAATATAGGAACCGTAACCTAACCTTAGAGTTAAGGTTTACGGTTCCGGTTCGAACCGTTGAACACCTCTAGTTATATATATATTACCTTGATGATTGTCAATTTCACATGCCAATGGATACCCTCTTTGGATTTTTATCGTGTGAACTGCAATTATGATTGGGCTGAGAATTAGAAGTTAACAACATAAATGTTGTTGCTTTGTGAGGAAGACGCTAGGAAGCTAGTGTTCATCTTAATTTACAGTTTTTGCATATAATTGATTATTTGATTACATTTTAGCAGACTAAAGCTCTCCGCAAAATCTATTTACATGCAAAGCTTTTTGCTTGCATATTTTATACAGCCTGTCATGATGTATTTACCATTGAATCAATGACAGATTACCTCATATTTATTTCAATACAAGCTCTTTTTTTTTCCTCTGCTCGATTTTGAATTCATCATGTCCATCCACTGGAAAAAATTTGTGGTTACTTTTGGCTGCTATGTTACAGGGATCTCATAAGCAAGTAAAAAATGAATTGCTTTACCAGTGCTTTAACATTAACTACAAGAAAGACATTCCAGAAATCTTTCGCCAAGGGACATGTGTTCTCAAGACAGAGGTAGCTGCACATTCCTTTTGCTTCCCTCCTCTCTTTCTTTCTCTTTCTCGTTGTGTCTGTAAATTAAAAGAATGTTATTGAATAATTTGTGGCATATTATGGTATTAGAGCTATAACATTGCTTCTGTCCCTGTAAACTTGTTGATCTGCTAAGAAGCTGGCTTGACTCCTTCATTTTACATGTAAGTTGATTGATTTTGCTTGTCAGATAGTTAATGCAGCATCAACATCTTAAAATATCTCTCTGTTGTGACTAGGTTGAAGATATTGTGAAGTACAAGGATGATGGCTGTCCTGTCAAAAGACCGAGGAGGAAGGTCATAACAGTTCATTCAGAAAATATTGCATCATTCTGGAATGATGACCAGTTGTGTCTTCTAAAGGAGCTAGGTCAATTTACTGAAGATTTAAACAAAACCAAACCTGATTATGTTAAATCTTTCCAATACGAGAGCAGGTTGATGCCATCTACTTGGATTGTTATTCGCATTGATGGATGCCATTTTCACAGGTGATCAGCTCATGCTTAGCTCTATACTATTTATTCTCCAGAAAGTACTTACTACAACTCCAAACTGCATTTGATATTGATGGCTTGTGCTTAACGAGCTCCATGATAAAATAAGTTTTTTTATTGTTGCACAACTTCAGGCCTCCTTTGAAGTTCATTGCTTGAATAGATTTGGTTTTTTCAGGTGATTGTTAAATATAATTCTTAGTTTCTCAATTATCCTATAAGTGATAGTAGTGATGTGCTGGTTTTTTCAGGTTATTGTTGAATATAATTCTTAGTTTCTCAATTATCCTATAAGTGATAGTAGTGATGTGCTGGTTGTTAAGGAACCATTTTAGGACTTTTTTCATACAAGGTATGTCCGTCCCTGCAGACTGAATTCAGGTTTGACTTCGTCTAAGAGTTAAGAAAACATAATTCATATTTATATAATCTTAAGCCTTTTACGTCCGCCATTCCTAGTGACTGTAATCTTGTTAGCATTTAATTCATTTTGCAAATTAAAGTCTTTAGTGCCTCATCGTCCAAACCTATTATGAGAATATGTAAAATTTTATTGCTTGAAATTTTGAATCTTTGGTCCAAATGAAATTGTGGCAGACGAGAATTCTAACAGGTAGAGCAGGATGGAGTGATAGGATGTGTTAATTTTAGGACTATGGACACTAATTCATCTATTTTGGGAATGAAGGCATTCCTCTGGTAACTGGAAGATCTTTCCAACTCAGTCTTTCCACTTTGACTTTTTGGTTGTTTTCTTTTGCTTTTATGCTGGAATGGCTTGACTCATTGAAATCAAATTGCTCTTGGTAGATTATTCTTGCTCTATTTGTGCTCTCCATTAGTTTCTTTAAGAGCCCTTGCAAAAACTTCTGTGGTATTTTCCCATATTTGGGTAGGCATTCGTCTTAACTATCAACAATAAAGTGGTAAAGTAAGACAAGATTATTGAAATTTTCCGAATTTTGCTAAAAGTTCTCTTGTTCTACAGTGTTAGCTATAACTAGTTCATCCTGAAAAGTTATACTCTGGAAGAAATAAGGACTTCTGGCATGAGCTAAATCATTTAGTTGTGGTTGCACAAAAACCAAAATACTGAATTTATGTAAAATAAATTGATTCTTTTGAGTTTGCCTGTATGAACTATGGAAATGATATATTAGGTACCCATTATCATCCGAAACCAAAGAAATGACAGTACATCGACACCACAGGGGTTCTCCATGATTGAGAAACCAATGTGGCTCTCAAAGTATAATCCTCTACTACAAAATATGTTTGAGTTTTCTGTATCTGCTTAATATTTTCGAAAATGCCAGATTTAATATTCATGGGAAAAAATTACCAGATTAGGTTGTGGCTTGTGGTGCAGTCGGATACAAGTAAGAAGTTGTAGAAGCATTTTCAATTATTACACAACTGAATGATTATTTCATCAGTAACACATTTAGTTTTGTGGTGAATGAATCTTTGTTGCTGATGTTTGCTATGTATGATATGATATTATAAGTAGCCCTCAGTTGCTTTCTTTCTTTCTTTTTCTTTTCCTTCTTTGGGGAATTATGATAGATTTTCTGAAGTTCATGAATTTGAGAAGCCAAATGATGCACAAGCTCTCAACTTAATGAACTCATGCGCAGCTGGTGCACTAGAAGAGTTTAAGGATATTATATTTGCTTATGGGGTTAGTGATGAGTACAGGTAGTAATTTAGTTGTCACATATTATGATTTTCATAATGTTAAATATCTGCATTTGTGTTTGACAATTTACTTGTTACTTTCAGCTTTGTTCTGAAGAAAGAGTCTCAGCTCTATGGAAGACATGCCAGGTATTTGTAACCTAGCTGTTGATGGTGGATATTAGCTAGACAATGCAAACATCTCTATGAGCTATTATTTCGTAGATAGTAATTGAATCTATCTTACAACGGTTAGTCACAATTCTAGGTTAGGTTATATGGGAAACTTTTATCATCAATGTGTGTGTATTTGCTGTTTCTTTTCCAACTCACTTTTTGGAGCATTGGATGTTGGAACTTTGATGAGACCAACTTAAACATTCTAAAATCTGTTGCACTATGATATTTTTGCCATTGATTCTGTTTTCTTTTTCTTTGTTCAATAGATGTTCATTTATGCTTTATATTTTTGTCATGTTGCAGTGAAATAGTTTCTGCAGTTGTATCTTTCTTCTCGTCGTTATACACTATGAAATGGAATGAATTTTTCCCGCATAAAGAATTGAAGTACCCACCATATTTTGATGGCCGTGCTGTTTGTTACCCTTCCTGTGAGATTCTTCTAGATTATCTAGCATGGAGACAAGTTGATTGTAAGTTGATTTCATTTTTCTTTTAACTTTTTGGTACATGACTTGATTTCATTAATTAGATGGAAGAGGCCCACCGGAAGCAAGACATTCGAATATTCTTTTGCAGACAACTGTTCATGTCATGAACCCACGAGTCTGAATTTTATTGTTGTTTCTTATTTGCTATGATATATCTCATCTTTGTAATTATAAAACTCTGATTACGGCACTTATGGATTTGCAGGCCACATCAACAATCAGTACAATACTTGTTTCTGGATGCTTGTGAAGTCTGGAAAGAGCAAGAGTGAAGCACAAAATTACTTGAAGGTGCATACTCCTTAGGAATACTTCAGTCTACATAGCAGCAATTTCTCCGCTAACTATAACTTGACTAATCATTGAGCATGTTTACGTGAGATAAATAGAAAGCATAACTTAATTTAGGTAGTGATGATTTAATGTGTACCTGTTAGCTATTACATTGCGTCTGTTTACTTCTTTTACTTAGAAATGTTTGGTTCCATTTCTTCTCAGCATTAGGTTGTGCTCAAGATCTTTGAGTTTACAAGTGAATATTTACCAGATGAAAAAACTTTTAGTCTCTTTGATTAGGAATTAGGGTAATGCAGTCAAATGTTTCATGCTTAATGCCAGGGGATGATTCGAAACCCTTTGAGCTTGCACAATTTTCAGTGAATCCTTGTCCATGTATTAGTGAAGATGACAATGTTGCATATTCACTGCTCATTGAAGATAGATGAATTTTGGCAACTGGAGTTTGATTGTTTATATCTATTACTATTGGTCTTTCCAATTCTTCTTTTGATTTCCCGGTTTTCATTTTATTTGCTAATTTGCAGGGTACTCAAACTCAGGAGAAAAATGAACTTCTGGATCAGCTTTCTGGTATTGTCAATTATTATCACACATTACCACCCATGTTTTGCCAGGGATCATCGGTTTACTGGGACAGGGTTATGTTCTCTCTCTCTCTCTCTCTCTCTAAGCCACCTTATTTTACACTTTATTTGGCTTTGCCTCAAGACATCCTTTTATTGTTTCAACAATTGTTGCCTTTTTTTTTGGGTTTTTCTGCCTGAAAATTTGAGTTTATTGTTTATTTTCCCAACTTCAACTTTGCAGTTTGGGAATATTTTCTTGACATATTCAGTTATTTGTTGTAACAAGTTTGCAAAATTTTATCGCCTGATTCTCATTACATTCTGTGAGTTTTGCATAATCTAGTTTTTCTTTTTTCCTCACGTACCCGACAAAAGGGAAAAAAAAAAAGAGATGTTGTGAAGGAAAATAGGCTTATGCATTATAAGGATCCAACTTATTCAAATTTTGCTCTTTTTTCTTGGCTGAAGTTATGGTATCTGTTTGCAGGAGACTAAGATCGTGGACAATGGAGAAGGTTCTGCTGGTAAATCACGCAAGATAGTTGTTGTCAAACACTGCAATATAATTGAGACAAGCTTTTGGCAAGCACACCCCGATATCCTCGATGAGAAGCACAATGGCTTTACACTTCTTAGTTGCAGTACTTCTGTTTGAGTTTTAAAAAATCAGCCAACCAAACTACAAATCTGGGTTTGGTCCACTTTAAAATGGGTCTAAATGGATCACTTCGAAATACATTTATTTAGTAGGTTCAAAATTTTTAAAACTCTAAAAAAAATAAAAACTTAATTGATGGATCTATAAATTCACCCTCCATCCCCTCCCCCAACCTCCATGGACCCTCAACTTTCCACAATTGGAAGGCCCCGCACCACCATCGGTGGCGACTACCGTGTGATGACAATAAGCACCCCCTGTGGTGGGTTCCATAGGTCTCCTGTCGTCAGTTACCTCCATTTCTCTGCCTTTTACAAGCCACTCCTTCAAACACCGTCACTCGTATGGTTTACTTTACTAGTCATTTGATGTGTTTATTTGTTTCCCCTAGGCGCTGCTTTTTTATTTGGGTGATGCGGAAATGACTTTTGTGTACCTAAAAAAGAATTGGGTTTGGGTAATTTTGATATGTTTCACTGTACTAATTGTTTCATGGTAGAAATATCCAAGATTTGGATAAACTGATTTTTTACTTGAAACTACGATGTCCATGACTCTTTCTATTTCTCAGAATAGTCCAAAAATTCTTTCTGGAGGACTGGAAATATCTACTTGAGATTTTTTTTTTTTGTTTGCACTTGTGTTCCACGGTTCGGGAACCGCCGGTTCCGGTTCCAAAAAATGTGGAACCGGAACCTTGAACCGGCGGTTCCAAGACGGTTTCGGAACCGCCGTTCGGTTCTGGAACCGTGGAACCGTCTTTTCTCTTTTATTTTTCCAAAAATAAAATTAATATTTTTTTTGTTTAAATCTATCAATATATAACTCAATACCTAAATTAGAATATTATCTTAGATTATTTGAAGACTTTAAATTAAATAGAAAAAAAATGGGATTGAACTTAATATTAATAATTAATATTAATAACTAATATTAAGTTGCATGCATATTAGACCCGACCGAACCATTGACCAGTTCCCGGTTCGGAACCAGAAAGGAATCGACCTCTACCGGTTCCTCCTTTAGAAGAACCGTGGAACCGCCAGTTCCAACATATATATTTTGATATTTTTTTTAAAAGTCAATGTTTGATTAGGACCGTTGCTATTGAACGGTCCAGATTAATGGACAGTTAGCAACGGTCCAATTTGGGCCTTGGAATGGGGGTGCAGCCTTCAATTTTTACTTTATTTTTCTTTTTGTTTGTTTTATTTTACTATTAATACCCCTCTACCCTAATTAATTTTTTCACACAACTTTCTCAATCTCTCTCTAATCTCTATTTCACATTTTCACTCTTGCTATTTAAGGCTAAGAAATTGCTAAAATTTGTCTACAATTATTATTTGTAATTTTCTTCTTTTACAAGAATATTGTTATTTAAGGATATATTTGATGAAAGACATACCACCTAGAATATTGTTAATATGATAAATTTAATTTTACAAGAATATAATATGATAAATGGTATTAAGTCGAACACTAGGTTTATTCGGACTTGTAAAATTAAATTTATCCAATGACATGTGATAGAAATTAAAAGAAGAAAATTACAAATAACAAATTGTAGACAAATTTGAGCAATCTCTTAGCCTTAAATAGCAAGAGTGAAAATGTGAAATAGAGATTAGAGAGAGATTGAGAGAATTGTGTGAAGAAATGGATTAGGGGCAGAGGCGGATTTACATTGGGGCTCCACTGGGCTGGAGCCCAGTCCACTTTTGTCAAATCCCACTAGTATATTATGTTTTTTAGTTTACTTTATAGGCTTTTTTTTCCATTAGCCCACTCATGACCCATACCTTTTAATTTATTATCCATAAAATAATAAAAGAACAAACCATACCAACAATAATTAAGGGATGAGTTTGATACCACATTTTCACTTCATCATTCCCAAATAGACTAGCAAGTTTCTGCAGTTTTGAAATTAAGGGCCAAGGCTTCATAAGTTCAAAATCTTAATTTTTGCCTACTGATCCTATCTACAATTTTTTGGCCAAGGCTTCATCAAAGTAAGTTCTACTATCAATGATGAATAATACTTTTATTTCTTATTTTTTCTTATATTAAATCGAAAATTTACCTGCAATTTTTTCTTATTTCTTATTATCAACAAATAGATTATTTCTTTTTATGGTCATGAAAAATTAGAAATAAATCAAAATGGACAAAACATAGAACTTCTGCTTTAGTAAATTGGTAAAATTCTTGAAATTACAAAGTATAATTAAATTACTATGAATCTGCATTAGTAGTTGTTTGTTGAATTTTTTTAACATTAATTAGGTTGGCTAATCAAACAAAAGTAGCAAATTGTATAAGAATAGTATATCTCATGTTTATGCTAAGATAAAAAAAAAACGCCCCCCTTCTGCCCATGACGAAAAAATAAAACAATTTTAGCCTATTTGATGTTAAATTTTTTTAACATTATTTATTGATGTTTTATTGGCTTTGTACATTATGTAGGAATTTAAATGGAGAATCAACCTTCGCAAAGAAAGGAAAAACACAGCTTAATATCGTCTTTTTTTTTAGAAGAGAGATCGTGAAACTAGTGAAAGTAGCTCAAAACCCACATCTAATATAGTGCAACATCAATCCAATGAATCACTTCATATCCCTACTACGCAAATTCCTCAAATTCGATTTTCAATCATCTACTTATTTTGAGCGAGATCCCTAAAAAAAAAAACAAATAAGTGAATATCATGTTAATGTACGGGATGAGATAAGACGAGCCTACTTAAAAGTTGGGCCTTATCAACCAAAATTGGAAGTGTATCCATTTACGAATTTTGGCGATCAAAAATCGCAGCCTTCCAAAAAAGATGGTTTGACAAGTTTAATTGGTTAGAGTATTCACCTTCCACAGATAAAGCTTACTGCTTTTATTGCTTTCTTTTCTTGAGTGATGTTAATTTGCATAATACTTCGGCACTAGCCAAGGAAGGATTTTGTAATTGGAAGAGGATAAGCCAAGGAAATAAATGTGCATTTCTTACACATGTTGGTTCCATGCGCCTTCATCACCTCATACTATGTGTGTAAGAAGGGCGGAGGATTTGATAAGGCCCTCTCGACATATTGATAAGGTTATGCATGCTCGACAAAACTTGAAAAAGAGAAAATCGTTTGCGCTTGAGGACCTCAATTATAAGTGTTCGATGGCTAGCACTTCAAGGTTGTGCCTTTAGAGGTCATGATGAATCTATATGTTCTTCGAATCGTGGTAACTTTATTGAATTGGTGAAGGCATTTGCAAGTATGAATACAGAAGTTAATGAAGTTGTGCTTGAGAATGCTCCAAAAAATGCTCAATACATTGCTCCGGAGATTCAAAAGGAGATTTTAAACATTATGGCCAATCGAGTACGCAAAATGATTCGTGAAGAAGTTGGGGAAAAATACTTTTGTATTCTTGTCGATGAAGCTCAAGATATATCCAAACAAGAGCAAATGGCTATTATCTTGAGGTTTGTGAACAATCATGGAATCTTGACTGAACGTTTCTTCGCAATCAAAAGTGTTAGTGACACCACTTCATCAAATTTGAAAAAAGAGATATGTGACGTTCTTTCTCATCATGATCTCCAGGTTAAAAAAATGAGAGGTCAAGGGTACGATGGAGCTAGTAATATGCGTGGTTCATGGAATGGACTTCAAGCATTATTTCTTAAAGATTGTTCATGTGCATATTATATCCATTGTTTTGCGCATCGTTTACAATTGGCATTGGTTTCTGCAGCTAAGGATGTTAGTGTTATTTGGGAATTCTTTTCTCATCTAGACAACATTGTTAATATTATCACTTCTTCACCTAAGCGTGTCTATCATTTGCAAGATGCTCAAAGATGTGAAATTGAGAATTTACTGGCCATTGGGGAGCGTGAATCAGGAAGTGGCGCTAATCAAATTGGTAATTTGCAGCGATCAGGTACTACTCGTTGGAGTTCTCATTATAACTCTGTAAAGAGTTTGATAGATATGTATTCTGCAACTTGCAAAGTGTTTGAATATCTTATGGAACATTCTCCAAATGGAAGATCTAAGGCTGAAGTTAATGGGATTTACAGAAACATGGCAAGATTTGAGTTTGTATTCATCTTGCATTTAATGCATAAAATTATGAGAATCACTGATGCTCTTTGCCAAATCCTTCAAAGAAAAACTCAAGATATTTTGACTGCTATTGCATTTGTCTCTACTACTAAAGTTATCCTTCAAGAATTGAGAGAATGTGGTTGGGAGGAATTCCTTAAAGAAGTCAAAGTTTTTTGTGCAACAAATGGTATTGATATTCCTAACCTAGGGATGATTCTTATAAGATTGGTCGTTCTCGTCAGCATATTACAATTGAGCATCATTATCGTTTTGATGTTTTTAATGAAGCAATAGATTTTATTTTGATGGAGTTGAATACAAGGTTCAATGATAAATCTGTAGAACTCCTTTCTCTCAGTGTGGCTCTAGATCCTAAAAATTCATTTGAATCGTTCAAAAGTGATGATATTTGCAAGCTTGCAAGAGATTTCTATCCTAAAGATTTCACCGATCGTGACATTGCCACTTTGGAGTATGAGCTAATACATTATAAACATGACGTGGTGCAAAATTTTCATGCTTCTACACTTGTTGAGTTATGCCAACAATTAACTGAGAGTGGAAGGTCGAATGTTTATGTTATGTTAACAAGATTGGTTCATCTTATTTTAACTTTACCTGTTTCTACCGCCACAATCAACGAGCATTTTCAGCAATGAAGCATGTGAAGTCGGCACTTCGTAACAAGATGGGGATGATTTTCTTGCAGATTGTTTGATGCTCTACATTGAACGCAATTTTGTTAATAATATAGATGTAGATTCTGTTATTGATGAATTTTATGCTTTGAAATCTCGCCGAGCACAACTTCAATAGATAGATGCTGAACAATTTATTATGCAAAAATTTATTGTACTAATTTTTCTTACTTTCTAGCCCACCCCATTATCGATTCCTGGATCCGCCACTGATTAGGGGTATTTATAGAAAAAAAAAAAAAAAAAAAAAAAGTAAAAATTGAAGGTTGCTGAAACAGTAGCCCTCATTCCAAGGCCCAAATTGGACCATTGCTAACGATTCATTAATCTGGACCGTTCAATAGCGACGGTCTAAAATCAAACATTGACTTTTTTTAAAAAAAAAATTCAAGATATATATGTTGGAACCGGCGGTTTGGAACCGCCACCGATAGAGGCCGTTCCTTCCCGGTTCCAAACCAACGGTTCCAGGAACCGTTGACCACGGTTCCGGTTTCGTTTGGTCGGGCCTAACTTGTGTTTCTTACTCTTACTACAAGAAAATTCCAGTTTACCGACAAAAATGATTTTGTCACTAAATTTTATAATTACCAACAAAATACCTACAGAATAAAAAATATCATTTTTTCCCAAATTATACCGACAGATTACCGACAATTTTTCATTTACCAACATATTTTCTTTAGGTATTTACCAACAGTTTTAGATTCTGTAGGTAAATATTTTACCTACAATGATTTTACCTACACTTTACAATTTTCTTAATACTCACCTACATATTTTTCTGTAGGTAAACTGGTTTTTTCTTGTAGTGTCTCATTGATCACATGCTGCCCCCCCCACCCCATATCAGCCTTTTGGTGGCCTATTCAATCCTAATCTCATAAAGTGAAATGAAACTTACCCCATTGAGTGGAGTCAGAGCCAATGGATTCTGCAAACACATTTTTGAAAGAGTTTCAAAAAACAAGCTAGACTGTCCCATTGGCCGATGCCAACTAAACCAATTCTATTTGTAATCCAACTGCTTTTTCGTTCCATTTCAACTCTATTATCTTGTGTAGTTTCTAAGTTACGACATGTAAATGCTATAGCAAGTTGTCTAGATGTTATATTATCTTTTCGTTGCTATTGGAATGTGGTTTGAACTTTGAAGTGACAAATGTAATCAATTCATATGTTTTTGGGATAGTTCTGCTCAAATTACTGTTTTTTCTTGTTCATTTTATCATTATAGCTGCGTATCCTGTAATTTCTGTCAATGGATAGATTTTTGCGAATTCTTCTCTTCTCTTCTTCTTTCTTCAATTCTTTCTCTTCTTCCAAGTTAAAGCTAGACTTTAACCGACTCTTTGTGTTCACAATTATGTATAGCCCGTGGTAGAGGCCCCTCCAGCAATGTCCAGGCATTTTTAGTTCGTAGTTTTGATCATATATCAAACTGCCATATCAGAACGTGGATGCTGTTAGGCTTTAGTTTTATTTGACCTTTGCATCTTGAAGAAACACATGTTTTGTTCGCCGATGATTTATTTGTTATGGGATTGCTATATATTTTCTTCTCTTTATTTGTAGGTTTCATCCTTCTCGCCTATATTAATGAGTGTCACGCCCCAAAATCGGGAGCCGTGACTCAGATGGTCTAACTTATGCCGGTTTATCATGCCGCCCATTTGTTCATTAATATAACCCAAACATAAATAGTAAAATCTCAAAATACAAAGAATATTATAAAAAAAAATTAAGTCAGAGTACAGTCGCAGCGGAATCAGAAAATAAAATACAATCATCGTCACAATCATACTTCCTACGGGTCCTGCACCCGGCTATTACAAGAAAATTGCTTAGTTTGTCCATACATAAAGAAACCATAAAATTCAAATTGTCTCAACATTTTAGCACAATAGAGAGCTAAACAGTAGCTTCGAAATCTTCGTCGTGATCTCTTTTCTGGCAGAACCTCATCCTCTGGTTGGAAAAATAGGTGGAAGTGAGACAAAAATTCTCAGTGGGTGTGGTGAATGTGTGCAAGTGGGGCTTATATTTTATGCAGTAAAATCGTTTCATGAATTTTGATGCAAGAAACGTGCAATGGCATTCTCATATACTTAATAATTTTATTAGTATTATTTAACAGTCAATCCGTCAATTCAAATCAGTTGGTTGCGCACGGAAGTGTGACGCCAACCCAGTCAGTTTGTCAAATCATATCAGTTGGTTGCACACGAAAGTGTGACGCCAACCCAGACAGTCCGTCAATTCATATCAGTTGTTGCGCACGAAAGTGTGACGCCAACCCAAACCACCTTATACGACAGAGAAGTGTTGATCAAACATCATCTTCCCAAACAGTACACCTTATCCCTCCTGTTGATAGGGCTGAAGCCGCTATCCAAGTTGGCACAACGTCATAATCATGATTATACACAGAATTCTACGACCCAATCACCCGCCAGACTCTCCTGTCCGGCTCGAGGTTGGGAGTTGGACGATGGAGGCTGATATGAGACTGTAGCCAAGCTACCCATCCCATACGCGACTTATCCATTCCACAAATCCGTCAATTCATATCAGATGGTTACGCACGAAAAGTGTGACGCCAACCCGGTCAGTTAGTCAGTAGGACCAGTGTGTTCATAGACTCGCCGCGTCCGATATTCAGTCAGTCAGTCATTGACACGACATAGATATCGAAGAGGTAATCTAGCCGGTACTATTCTTTGATTCAGTATATTATGCCGAAGTTCTTAATGAGGTTCAGATTATGCGGCGAGGTAGTCGCCTTTATCATGACAATTAGTCGTGAAAATCCCCAATAATATTCGGATAATAATTTAAAAAAATAGAAATTTTAATTAAATAAAATATTTAATGTTTTATAGATAAACTGAATTTTAGAAGATAAAATAATTCCTATGACCTTGGTAAATTTCTATTTTAAATCAAAAAATATTTTAATTAAAGAGAAAATTTATGCCGGGTTTTAAAAATTCTATAAGTTGTGATCCCGGACTCGGAAAAGGGCAAGGTCAGACCCTAATTTTTTTGATTATTCTAAGGAATCATATTTTCTGGGTCTCGGGGTCAGATTTTTGGAAATTATAGGTCAGTCCCAAAATCTTTTCAATTTTGTATTTTTGACCCAATACTTTTAAAAATAGATATCTCTTAAACCGGAAAAGGTATTAACGAGATTCCAGGTCTAATAATATTTTTGGAGTAGTGTGTATATGGGTTAAAAGCAGTTTCGAAAAATTCTCAGATTTAGTACAGATTTTTGGAAAAATTCTATTTTGGCCCCAAGGGTAATTTTACCGTTAAGGGCTCGTTTCAAGCCCGTTTTTCGTGAGATTTGGACTAAAAGTCCAGAATACTATTTAAAATAAGTTTTTATTATTTTTAGGACAGTGGCTGCCCCTTATTTTCGGATTTTATAGTTTAGCCCCTAAAGTTTGGAAATTAACATTTTAGTGTCAAAAAGTTCTTGTATTCGCATTTGTTTGACCCGGAGGGTCCCTATTATTATTATTTCTCATTACTATTATAGTACTTGCAGTCCCAAATGTCAAAATTTTACTGTGGGTTCCATAGTTTTCAGTTTTATCATTTTTGACCCTATATTTTGTCTTATTTGCAAAAGTGGCCCAAACCCGATTTTGTTCACAAATCCAAAGTCCAGAATATGAATATAACATATTGAAAATGTATTTCTCATATTCTCAGTTATTTTGAATATATACATAAAAAGAAGGCCTAAAAGCATACAAAAGCTATTTTCATTATGCAAAATCACTTTTGGCTTAATCTCAATACACACACACACATAAATATATATATATATATATATATATAATTTTCGAAATTATTCCAGAAGTATAAACTGAAAATTTCCAGAAATATATCATAAAACGAAATATATACATTCTTGCCAAAAGAAAGCATACAAGCATACAAAAGCTATAGGCCTTGTTTGTTTATGTTTCCAAGGCCCCATTTCCAATTTTCAACTATTCATATAAATGGAATCATGTTTGTTTCTAAAATTTCCAATGAAAATCATCATTTCCACTTTCCACTTTTCACATAAAACATCATTTCAAACCTACAATTTCAATTCTCAACCCTATACACAATCCTACATCACTTATCAATCACTATTCTTATTTTTTAATCCAATTATATATGTGGGACCCTCTATTACCAACTTTATCTACTTAAAATACTATTATATATATCTAATGAGACCCACTAGCCTACAATATTACAAATATAATATTATATATTCAATTAAAATATTCAACCACTATCAACTTTTCAAATTATTATATTCATAAAATACTATTTCAAAACTACTTAACCAAATATAATCTCATTTCCAAACCTACATAAAACTCATTTTCATTCACTCATCCAAACATAATTCCAGCTTTCACACGAAAACCAATAAATTCTGAAAATTCATTTTCCAACACTAGAAACTAGAAATAGTTCATGGAAACATAACCATACAAGACCTATTTTTTTTCTAGGTAAAATCACTTTTGACATAATGAACACACACATTTGTTTTTCTCGAAATTTTCCAGAATAAAAGCTGAATTTTTTTTCAGAAATATAAACAAAATATAACACGTACATTCGTGCTATTTTATGCAAATAAAGTCATGAATTTTAGAAAAGTTTCACCCACCTCTTCTAGTGCTTGTTAAAAGTTGTTTCTAGCTTTTGTAAGTTCCCTCTAGGTCTCTTCAAGACCTTAAAATAGCCCCTATATAGTGGTTTTTAAGGTGTCAAGGGATGGAAAAATAAAAAAAAGAAGAAGAAGTAGATAAAGAGAACATTGGGCAAGACTTTACCTTATTCTAGCTTATTGAGTGCTTCAAAACCACCACCTTCAAGCCTACTAGCTCTCCAAAATCGGTCATTCTTCAAGGCTAAATTGCTTAAATATTGTAAAATTGGGATCAAATTGCCAAAATATGGTGAAAATTGAGAGATTTGTTTTTTCACTCGTTGGCGCACTTCACGTGTGCGCCAACCTTGTTTTTAAATTTTTTTTTGTTAAAATATCTGGCGCAATCTAGGTGTGCGCCAGTCCCATAAAAAAAAAAAAATTATAAAACGCCCTTAGAAAGTTTATTCAATCTTTTCCCCCCTTTTTCTGTTACTGTTAGGTGATGTATATTTCCTGTGCCCAGTAGGTTGAATAAGTTCTTAGAGCTTCTCCAGCCATGCATCAAATTAGCGTCAGCGCCAATTATAAGGGCTCCAATGCTGCGCCAAATATTACTGTATTTTGGCGTTTGCTACAGTATCACGCCAAAAATGGCGTGGTACTGTAGCAACGCTACTTTTTTCTTTTTTTTTTTTGATTTTTTCATTTAATTTGTTACAGTTTTATTTTAACATTAAATGTTTTTATCAATATTATATTTCAGTTAATCTAATAAAAAATAATACTAAAATTAATGTTGTATTAATTTCATTAAATTTAACTTTTTTTGAATTTGTTTACTTTTAAAAATAATACTAAAATTAATATTATATTATATTATATTTTTTCCAATTTGATTAATTTTAAATATAAAAAAAATAATAAATATTTTCTTAAATAAAATTAGTTATATAATATTTTTGTTAATTATAAAATAAAAAAATAAAAAAAGAAAGAAAGAATCTAATGGAATATTTTTTTTAGTGCAGAAAATAGTGCAGACTGCTGGAGATGAAATGCAGATTTTGCGCCAAAGTAGTGCAAACTCTGCACCAAAATAGTGATGAGTACTAGAGATGTCTTAGAAAAAGTTGAATTGAGGAACCAACAAAAAGTAAAAGTGGCCATTCATTTCCAACGAAATGCATGGGGAAAAGGACACGTGTACGCATACATTCCACCTAGCCCTATATGACTTCTATTTTTTTTTTTTTTTTTGAGGGGGACTTCTAAATTCTAATAAGTCCCATTCTACCAAAGGCCACATTATTCTAATAAGTCACATTACCAATCAAAATAATAATTTACATTATTATTAACAATAAAAATCTAAGGGCATAAATAAGTAGCTTTTCTAAGATTTTAAATTGTAGTTATATTTTTACTTGGACCATCTCTAGTAGTTTGGACCAATTTAATACGGAATCTGCACTGCTTTTGGTGCAAAATTTGTACTCCATCTCCAGCTCTTTGCACTACTTTCTACACTAAAAAAGAATATTTCATAAGTTTTTTTCTTTTATTTATTTAATATTAATTTTTATTACTTTATAATTGATAAAAATATTGCATAAGTAATTTCATTTAATATAATATTTATTAAATTTTTTATGCAATAAAAGTAATGAAAATTAATATTAAATAAATAAAAAAAGAATCTTATGGAATATTTTTTTTTAGTATAGAAAGTAGTGCAAACAACAAACAGCTGGAGATGGAGTACAGATTTTACACCAAAACAGTGCAAATTCCGTATTAAATTGGTGCAAATTACTAGAGATGGTCCAAGTAAAAGTATATAACTAAAATTTAATATACATCACCTAACAGTAACATAAAAGGGGGGCAAAAGATTGAATAAACTTTCTAAGGGCGTTTTATATTTTTTTTTATGGAGCTGGCGCACACCTAGATTGCGCCAACATATTTTAACAAAAAAATAAAATAAAAACAAGGTTGGCGCACACGTGAAGTGCGCCAACGAGTGGAAAAACAAATCTCCCAATTTTCACCATATTTTGGCAATTTGATCCCAATTTTACAATATTTAAGCAATTTAGCCATTCTTCAACCCTTGCTCAAATTTTCGGCCCTTTGATTTAGTGAAGGAGGTGAGGTTTGCTTGTTTTTTTTTCTTGGTAAAATTTCTAAGTATTAAGAGTGAAATGCCAAGACTCTTTTTTCCTCCTCTTCTCACCTTATGGTCGTTCCCTCCCCTCCCCATTACTCCTAGAATCATCATTTTTCTCATTCTTGGAAGTTGGTGTAGAGGCATGCTTGCCTTGGTTACAGGAAAGAGTGTTGGGTTTGGAGGCTTGTATTGAAGTGAATAGGACAAGGAGAAAAGGACAAGAGGAAAAATACAAAAGGGAAAAGAAATGGCTTGTTCTTTTATTCTTATAGTTAGTAGTATATCATTTAGGGTAGCTAGAATTAGAAATTAGTAAGTTAGAGAGATAAAATACATTAATATATGATACTAAGGTTAAAAGAAATTAAACTATATTTTATTAATATCAAATTGTGATACTTAGTCACACGATACAATATACGGACCATTACAATTTGATTAATTAAAATTTTGGGGTGTCACAATGAGTCCCAATTTTTTTTTGTTTAAAAAATTTCGGCCATGTCGTTGCAGGTACTTGAACCCGAGCCTCGTCATTGCGAGTAATACCGTGGTCATTGGGCTATTTATGAGTCCCAATGTTGAATGCTATTGGTTCCGTTCGTAGCTGCTGCTCAATTCTGGAATCATGTGAAGTAAAGAGTTGGGAGCTTGGGCTTCATCAACAGCAGGAAATTGATGTTGTATAGTGTCATAGTGTGTTTGTATGAGTCATATTCAAAATTATAATAAGCTTCTATAAAATTATAGTCAACATTTTTTCTCTCGAAATAATTCAAAGTCAAATCAACACGATTTTAACATCATCTCATAGTTTGTATGATGTTTTAATATCATGCGAGAATCCTAAGCATAACCAGTTGAAACATTATAGAATGGGTTGATGATTAAAATACCCATGTCAGTCTAATTACAATAAAATTCATTTATCTTTGAAAATTACTTATACATCTTGATAATATTTCTATTTTGCAAATTGTATCCTTAAAAATAAGTAATTGTTAAGAAAATGCAAACTTGTGGTGTTTGTAATATTTTAAGGCTCCATTTGGATTGAATAATTTGGATTTGAGAGGAGGATTTGTGGAAAAGATTTCAAATGACTTCAAATGAAATGGATTAAAATCTATTAAAATAACTCAAAATAGGAGCTAAGAATTTGAAATCCATTGTAAAATCATATCATCCAAACTTCTTCAATGAATATGTTATCATGGACATGAAATTCATAGTCCAAACCCATCCACCCAAATGGAGCCTAAAGGATACTACTATTTATAACCTTGACAAATAATAGTGTTTTTTGGTAATTAGTCTATACTTTAAGGATAATTTTGTAATATTACCAAGGGCGGAGATAGGGGGCACTCCGGCCCCGGCCCCCATTTTTAAAAAAAAATTTTTTTTTACACTATAATTTTTTTTTAAAAAAATTTAAATTATAATTTATACGATTTTCGTGTATCGGCCCACCCCGATTTCATGTATCGGCCCACCTCATATATTTTCCTGGCTCCGCCCTTGAATATTACCATTTTAAGAATAGGAAATTTCCTGTACTGCAGCAATCCTTCTCATAAGCTACCTTACCTCAGCTCGTTCTCGCTTAGAACTTAATTCAAAACTACCCCTCCAAGTCCAAACCATCCATCTGTGACTTTAACTTTTCTAATCAATGCATGTATTTATAAATAATTTGTACTTGGTACGGTCAAAAAGATATAATATGTGCCATATTATATTCTATAATCAAAACAAAAAACTTACTTAAAATTGAAGTGTGAAATTGAATCAAAATGCAGAAACAGGCCGAGGTGGAGTCTATGTCTTTAAGACAAATTACCCTACTACGGTGACCGTGGTTGAATACACCTCTCAAGATACAACAGTTTCCTCTTACTGTAGTAGCACTCCAAACAACAAGAGACGACGAACTTCGAATGTTTTGTACTATCTCTTTTTTGTCAAAAAATTTTGACATAATATATGCCTATGTATATATGCAAAATGTTGGATCTAAAAATCTGCAGATTAGGGAATACATATAGATTACCAAATGTCACAAGTGAAACAACGCAACTGTTCGAACATACATGTCCATTTATTCGAATAGACACATCCATTGGGTTCAAATGAAGCAACACAACTATTTGGAAAAAATCCTTTCAATCTAAATAGTTTCAAACGAACAATCGCACATTTTGGCAATAATTTCTCATTCACCCAGAAGTATCTACATATTTCTAACAATCCCCACATGAATGAGAAATTACGTGAATCAATAAAATTGCACATGTAAATGCAGACACTAAATAGAGTATATATGGAATATTATTGCATCAGGAGATGTAACTTCTGCTTTGAAACTTCTCTAGTGGAATACGCTCGTATTTACTTGGCTAATCAGTGAATATGATGTCTTAAACCATTCAGCCGTTGGTGTAAGCCAAGACAACAGTACCACATAAATACTTGCCTAATATTTTTTATTCTCATGGTTGTGTTCATTTTGGCAAAGAAACAACCTTAGGTTTCATAAATGTTTTAGAGAATTCAAACCTCAAAATTCTCAAACCACTTCGTACGTACTTACATATGTAACCTCCTATTAAGAGTATTCTGACATACCCCACTTGGCTTAACCAAGCTATAGAAATCATTAAAAGTTGAACCTAACATTGCATACTATGCATAATTTTTTTTGTATCATATGAATGAGTAGGAATTTATCCATAGTGCTTATTTTGAATTTTCATAGCTTAGTTGTCCGATTGAACCAACTTCTTATGATCTCCAATCGTCATTGTTGGGTTACCATTACAAAGATTCATGCTTAATAGACTTTAATCCCATTCCCTTTGATAATCAATATAGTTGATCTTTTGGTAAACCTTTGGTGAGCGAATCCACAAGATTCTCCTTAGATTTTTCATAATAATGGATAATATATCATTAGAGATCAACTATTTAATTGTATTGTGTCTGCGACGCATATGTCTAGACTTACCATTATACATATTATTTTGTTCCTTTCCTATGGCCGACTTACTATCATAATGTATAGTGATAGCATTGACTGGCTTTGGCCAACATAAAATGTTCTCAAGAAAATTTTGAAGTCTTTCTACTTTTTCTCGAACTTTATTAGAAGCTATACTCAGATTTCATCGTTAATCGAGCTATACATGTTTGTTTTTTTGAGGATTTCCAAGACACAACTCCACTACCAATAGTAAAAACATAACCACTAGTGGATTTATATAATCCGATATCAAGTTGACATCACAATATCCTCCAAAACTACTAGAAATCTTGTGTAATGTAATCCAAAATTTAACATATATTTTAGATATCTCAAAACTCTATTAAGACCTTTCCAATGATCATTACTTGGATTACTAGAAAATCTAGAGAGAAGGGATGGGGGATCAGCGAGAAAAGAGAAGTGGAACCAAGTGAGGCTCCATATCATGGATTTAGATTCGCGAAACAGTCTCACATAAATTTTTTGGAAAAAAAGTAGCCACAGGATTTTGAAATCCATTTTATTCAAACAAGCTCAATATATTTGTTATTATAAATTTAAAATCTTTAATTAGCTTTAAATCTATCAATACAAATAAAATCCTAAATGAATCTATTATTAAAATTTTAAAGTACTTAGTTTCATCAATCCAAACACATTCTTTCAGAAAGTAACTCTTTTTGTAGGATATATATAAGACCACCTTAAAACTCATTTTCTAGGATAATAAAAACTCATATATGGACATTGCACTAAATAAAAAACAAAAAAATCCCACCTTACTCCAAAACCCAAATTAATCATCAAATGGGATCAATTTTGTGATCAATGGTAGAAATTTGTACTAATCAGGGTCAATGACTCGGGTTGGATCCCGCTCCAATGCGCGCATCCCTTTCTCTTAGTATCCCGATTGTACTAAAAAAATAATAATAATAATAATAATAATAATCAAATCTTACCCTTCTCAACATAACCAAAAATCAAATCTTCATTGCAACCAACAACAAATTAAATAAAAAAGAAAAAAATATTATAACTCCACTTATAATAATAACATAATTATAGTTCAATCAATCAAATCAATAAAGATGATTAATAAGTGACAAAGCATTGCTCATGAGTTTCTCCACGTCAGAAACACAACTCCTTATCTTCTTCTTCACAGTCGGATTCACTTTCCGCCCCAAAAACCCGTCCACGCACGTCTCCGCGTCGGTGATGGCGGCGCTGGCGTACGTCTTCGCGTTCGCCCACTGGAATTCCCTGTCGGCGTCGCCCAGGTGGCCCATGGCGGCCAGCGTCTGCTTCAGCTCGTACACCGCGTCTTTCATGTCGCCGATGCAGTCCTTGATCGCACGCGCCTCGGGGCGCGTGATCCCCTTCTGGTTCGCCAGTTTCGAGACGGTGGTTGTGCAATTGTTCGTTGCTTGTATGGCCGCCGCGAGCGCGGCGGTGCAGAGTTTCAGGGGGTTGGTCCCGACGGAGGCGGCGTAGGGGGTTAGGGTTTTGACGCATAGAGATGGGTACGTCGTCGTATTGCATGATTTCTTGATGAAGTTTGTTGAGGTTTTTGATGGTGTGGCGCACGCGGTTGGATGCGCGTGTGAAATTAGGATGAGGAATATGAGGGTTGTGAGAAAATGAATAGTGGGAAAATCCATTTGGGGGGTGGGTGGGGGATTGTATTTGTATGTGTTGAAGCTTTTGCAAAATTGTGTTATGTTGAGATTTTGAGATTGAAGAATTTATATAGGGCTCAAACTGTCAGGTGAATTGAACGTCGAATGTGTTTATTTGACATGGATTATATATAGAATTGACGTTTATCTAAGAAATGAAATATAAAATTGACGTGCCATGGAGTGGCTAGCATCTAGAATAGGGGTGACAATTCAGGTAATTATAAGTCGGATTCGTGTTTTGTTTTGGGTTGATTTTTTGTTATACTTAAAACTACATTAAAATTTAATTAAAATATAAAAGTAATTTCGTTTTGGACAAATTGGTAACATCGTGTTGTCTGCTTGCTGGCACCCACAGTGTGGTTGTTCGAATCCCTCTGGTAACGATTTACAGGGTGGAGGAGAACTTCTTGTGTGGTGACTCGGTCTTGGCGGCAAGGGACTCAAGGACTAGTTGAGGCGATAACTCGCGTTTCACATCCATCTACGGCTTCTGGACAAGGGCGTTAGCGTGGGGCCCCGGGGGATGAGGTTCATCCTTTAGAGATGACAATTTGTGTTGGTTTGGGTTCGTGTGTCATGTTAGACATAAAACTGTGTTATTCATTTTGGATTTCTCAATCCTAACTCAACCATTACTATTCGTGTTTTTCTGGTCAACCAAAATGACATGTGCATATTAAAAATCTAAGTAACCCATCAATTATATGAGTTGGATGAGTTAACTTTTAAACAACAATATTATTTACATATTTTTGATAATTTCTAAAATTCACATTATACTAGCAACACTTTAAATCAATAAATATATACCCAGAAAAAACATAAAACAGAACAATCGGGTCAATTGTGTATTCGTATTATTCGGGCCTAACTCAATTCTGACATAGCCCACCAAGCCTTAACCCCAACCTATCTTATAACGTGTTAGATTCGCGTCGTGTTTGAAATTGCTATCCCTATGTTCGTCCAAGAGTTATTGTACCTTTTGGTTTGACCATACAGTTCTATCCAAAACAATGCACCTTTTGGCATATCAATTTGGCGTTGTAGCTAGCTATCCTGTGCCACATCATTTGACACAAATTTGTGGGTGTTCTTCATCAACTCCTCGCATACACAACCCACCGAAGGAGGGTTTTTATTCAGGGATGATACACAAACTGTTGGGCAGACGCTAGCCATTATGTACCACATCAGAAATGAAATATCACAAAACCAGGGGCTTAGCCCACTGGCCACCATAAGGGACTTAAATTTCTTGTGGGGTGGAAGTCATGGATTCAAAACCGCACTCTCCTCAGGGCATATGCGAGGCAGTGAAGATTTGGTGAGAACTCATATTGAATAGCATCTTTGTGGGTTCGATTTGGGGAGATCAACTATTACTATATTTGGGGGGACAAACATAATTGTTCTCTTTACCAGAGGATCTGGTTGTACGTCAAAAAACCCTACCATAACATTGGCCAGTGTGTGCATATCCCGCGCTTTATCTTGGTGGCAGCGACGAGGGGCCGGAGTTGCTGTCGTCAGTCATAGTTAAGCGCATGGGCGTAGCTAGGATTTTCGGCCAGTGCGGTAAAAAAAAATTTTCATTTTGGCAAGACGAATATCAGACCGATACTTGACAAAAAAAATAGAAAAATGAGGCAAATATGAAGGTTGTACCTTACAACAATTCTTTGCGGGTTTTCATAATCTCCATTATGGTTTCTCTAGAATGAACTTTTTGGATAAGTGACTTATCCAAAAATATATTCTAAATTAACCACCAAACAACTGTTATTAACTTATTATTATGGAATATACTTATATACAAAAAGTCATTCGAAAAATACTTGCAAAAAAACCATTATCAAGTTTGGAACATATATCTTTGTAAATAATAAACAATACAATCATTTATCCACTAGTATACCTTAACTGAACCGGGTAATTCTTAATATTTTGAGTCAAGATAGTAAGATTTATTGGTTTTTTTAAATTTAACTCTCTTTTTTTTTATACGAACTAGACCATCGGTTGAATTTTCAGTGCGGTCCAACTCAAATTTAACAAGGTCATCCCAAGATCGAGTGTGGTCCGCCGACCGCACTCGACTCATGGTAGCTTCGCCCATGGTTAAGCGTAAGCCTGAAAGCAGAGTTATCCAAAAAAAAAAAAAAATGAAATATTAAATTAAAATAGAAAATATAAAATGTATTGATGCCTTCTAAGGGGAATATTGTAGGTATTAAAATATATAGGGGGTTATATTCTTAGGCACATGCAAATGGGCTGTGTTGATTAAATGCATGATGCAAAAATTATTTTCTTTGGTGTGTGAAATCTGTTGCACTCACATGCAAGTTTTAGGTCATTTCCAGATCATAAGTCATATGGACATCAAGCTAAGGGGATGTTTTCCTTGTAATATATTTATAGGGATAATTACAAAAAAAAAAAAAAAAATTCCCTGAGGTTCGAGCTAAATACAGAAAAACCCAAAAATAATTGAAAATTACAAAAAAAAAAAATCTTGAAGTTTGATTCGTCTTATATTTTATTCCCTTCATAAGTAAAAAATATTCAAACTACCCCCTGATATTTATAAAAATATTACAAATTACCCCTAAATTTAAGACATAATCAAATATGAGGATTTTTTTTAATTTTGAAACATCTCTGAATTTTTTTGTAATTATCCAAAACTCATGGGTATTTTTGTAATTATCCCTATATTATATGAACTCAGAATAAAATAAGTTAAAAAGGTATTTAATTGTGCAGTTAGATGGTATCTAAGCAGTGTCCGCCGTTCATCAACAAATTGTTTTATCTCTGTGTGAATTGAATGAAGATCCCATCATTTGCAAATTAATTCAAGATTTGAAATATTTACAATATCAGAATTGTACGTTTAGGAATTAAGTATTCAAATTGATTCGATATGGAATCTGAAGATAGAAGTTGAAAAATGTAAAAATTTTAAATATTTTTTTTTCTGTCTTTAGAGATTGTGGTTGAGAAGTGGTGATATTAGTATTTTTCATGATCAATCTTGTTTTTCAATGGTAAAGTTTGTGCTTTCAGGGCGATTCACCCGAGTTCGATTCCATTTGAATGTGTGTATTTCTTCTCCCACTGTACCCCTAGAAAATATATTTTTCGGAAAACAATTTTCATATTGAAATTGAAGTCTTACATCGAATTTCCTATTTTTGCCATGGTTCACATAAAACAACATACATATATCGTTTTTTTTAAGAGAGAAAATTCAATGTGACGACATCTATTTATTAATTAGATGATAAGTATAATTACTTTATTTTATAAATTCTTACTTCCCATAAAGTGCAAACATACATTAGATTGTACAATTATCAAACAAAGCAGCATAACTTATTATTACATTCATGTTTTTGGAAGCTCGTTGACATTACTAAGAATGATTAGTGAAAATTCATTTTGAAAAGTGTTTTAAAACTAGACTTTCATTTGTACTGAAAAGAAAGAAAAAAAAATTAGACTTTCATTTTTCACATGAAACTGCAGTGTAATTAAAAACTTCAAAGTCTTACTTTTTTCTATTCTAAAAATTCATTTAATATTAGTTAATTATAAAACACTCAACAATGTACAAATACATTTTTCTATCTAAAAGTGGGGATGTAAACAAACCGATTCCAACGGCGAACTTTTGAGAATTTGAGCTTCACTTGTTTATTATTGAGTCGAGCTCGAGCTTAATTTATTGAATATATTAATGGTTTACAAGCTTTTTCAAACTTAATCGAGTCTAAACGCGCTTAGTAAATATCTATATAAATTAAATTATTTCTTCAATCTATTACAAAAATAAAATTGTATATTTCTAAAGTGCATAATATATCTAAAAAATTTATAATTTTTTTTAAATAAATAAGTTTATTTTAAATGTTCCTATATTTATCATAAAAATAAATGTACAAAAATTAAAATTAAAGTCAAAATGTTAGTTTAATTTATACGAGCTAGACGAACTTACAAACGACCCAAAGTTCATCTAAATGGTCTCATTAAATAAGCTCAAATAAGTTTTTATCAAGTCGAACTCTAAATAGCTCACAAGCTACTGGATTCATTTGCAGCCTCATAAAAGGGGAACTTAAGTTGAGATAAACTTTTTGGCAAAATAATTAGGGACTAATGGTCTATGATAGACCCATGTGAACACCTATGAACATGGACCACGTGTCCAAGTCAGACCCGACTGAGGCTTAAAGTCAGGAAAATCTGTGCACGTTTAGATGTTTGGTTGCCGAGTGTACAGTGCGTAAAATGCTGCTGATCCAATGGCGCCATTGGTGGAGAGTGGATAATGGGTCTATGGGCTAATTTCAAGTTTGAAAAAAGCTACGAGCAAGCTTACATTAATCAAATAAATAAGAGAGTAAATGACACCTTACTTTTCACTAGAGCTATCAAAATGAATTCGGCCCGGTAAAATAGCCAAATTGGGCTTCATTTTTAGAAACATGAAACGAGTCCAGCCTATTTGGCCCGATCCATTTAACCCGAAATATCGGACTGACCTAATTTTTAGGTGTATTTTTATGGGTTGGACTGGCCCCGACTTAAAAATTAGCGACCCAGTCACTATTTAACCCGATCAGGTTTTCCCACTTGGCCCGTTTGACAACTCTATTTTTCATACATTAATTATTTTGGTGCTTGTTTCTGGAATAATTTAAAAAACATTTTGTCCAACAATATTGTAAAAATGCATTTTCGTTGAAACACTACTCATTGACATCATTATACCTTTTTTTTTCTTCTCTTTCTTCTATTTGAAAATTAAGCAAAACCGCAAAAGGACTATCAAGTATCAACAATGAATGCGTCATATATGAATATATTTTTACTAAAAAATAATGTTGATAGTAGGAATCGGATAGTGATCCAGTGATTAATGACTCTCAAGTCCACCTAAAGGTTTGGTATTTGATCCCCACCTAACTCTCTTCAGTTCCCAAGATTTGTACTCCAAACCACGGTATACGAAATATGTTAAAATGATTGCAGATGACAATGACTGGAAATTTAGCATCAACTAGTATTCCACCCGTGCGATCCACGGTGTATATATTAAATAATTTTTTTTAAATATTACAATATTTGAGTTTTGATAAGAAATTAGATGTAAAAACAAATAAATATAGATCCAATAATAGAACAATAAATTATAAGGCCTTGCCTAAAAATATATTAAGAAAAAACTTTTATTTTTAAATAAATTAAAAGAGAGTTTAATAATATATACATAAAGAAAAGAAATATAAACAATTCAATAATAATTTTATTTCTCAATTATTTTGCCAACTTATAAAAGATTTATGGATCAAAATCATTTATAATTATCAAAATTATAATATGATTTCCACATAATTATAACTGGCATGTGGTCATTCTATTTTTTTATTATTTAATATGAATTATACTAAAGCATTTTTTTGGTTTGGGCTTAATATCAATGGCCGAAAAGCTAAATAAGACCATTTTTGTTTTATGTGTTAAACGAAAAAGAAAATCAGAAAACTCTAGAAACTATTTTCATTCTTTTAATTACCTCATCCTTTCTGCTTCAGTTCTCATCACAGAAAATGGATTACCTTACATATCTGAAAAGTTTATTCAATCCGAGTTTATAATAATAGGTATATTTTAATGGATTTTTCCTCAAAAAAAATCTTTAGATGTGCATGTTTTCTGACATGTCTGAGTTTATATATCCATTTTTGTGTGTAGTTGCCGATTTATTATTATATGTTGCTCCAAGTTGTGTTATAACTTTCTATTAGTGCAACTTAGTACATTTTAAACAGACTGCAATTTGCTTGATGTTATAATGTAGTCAGTTTTTGCATTTGTACAAAACTCTGGTTTGTAGCCAATAGAATCAGATTTTATAAATATATAAGAGTTAAATATACATGTATATTAATTTTTTTTCAAATGCATAAAAATATTATACCATTTGTAGATAATTCTAAAAGAGAAAGAAAAAATTGCAATTTCCTATATCTATAAGGGTATTGCAAAATTAATCCTATAACTTTTAAAATTATAATTTTAGTTATGTGACAATTTTACCCCGATGCAAAAATAAAAATTTTATTATTCTAATTTTTAAGATATGACAATTTTAGTCTTTAATTTTTTAGTTGTGGTAAATTCGGTTCTATTATTGAAAATAACCAATTTTGACATATTTGTCAGTATTTTTTGTATTTGATAATTAAGAAATAATACATGTTGAACTCGTATCATGAATTTAGGATTCATAAATTTAAAATGATTCCATCATTTGGCAATCTATATTATAAATAACAAATAAATGTTATTCAATTAAATAAAACATAGGTTGTAATACTATTTTAAACTTGATCATGTTGAAATAGCCTTTAGGACCAAATTTACATCAACTTAAAACTTATATGATTAGAACTGTACAAATCAAAAAATTACAGGACTTATATTACAACACCTCTATAAATATAGGACTAATGTTGCATTTCTCCCAAAGAGAAAAACATGCATGATACTATGATAGTTGGACTGCAAGTAATAAGGGTTGTAGGATGAATGGTAGAATTTGGCAATTGTGTTGGGCCAACAAACAAAGACTACAGAACTTTTCTATTTGTTGGACCAACATTTGTGAAAATCAGCCCAAAAATGACCAAACCTAAACACAAAAAAAGAAATTGTTTGAAAAACCAAGTCCAGTTACACACAACATTAAAAAAAAAAAAAAAGCACAACCCTAAACATCTAAACGCAAGTTTCATATCTCTGCGCCGCTAGTATATCAACAAAAAAAAATTCTTCTCGAATTCCACCAGAAACATTCAGCCATACACAGTTACACACGAACCAAGGTATGCCTTATCTGATTTCGTGAGTGTTCTTCATTTCTTGTTCACACAAATAGACACGATTCCAAAGTATTTGAAAAATTAATCTCGATTTTCATTTAATTAATACCTTCAAATTTCTATAGATAACATATCATTATACTGTTTTTTTAATAAATCGATGGAAAATAGAGAAACATTTTCATTTCTATGAAAATATGGGTATCATCAAATAAAAAATACATAGATTTTTTATTTGGGGTGATGTCTTCGATAATTAAGTTTAATTACTTTTATTCATTTAAAATCTAATGTTTTGTGAAACCTAGATCTATTTTTTTTTTAAATTATAATCTGGAGTATCTACAACATTTTTTTTCGGGAAATTAAATGCCTCTAGGATCTTTTTTTTTAATTTCTTTTTTCATATATTTATTTATGAGAAATATGCTTTCATGATCTTTAGCTTTAAGGTTAACGCTTTTTTCTTTCTTATTTTGGATAGAAATAAAATTGTTGCCCTGCTGAAAACCCAAAGTATTTAGAAGAAGCAAACAAAAAGTTTCTAGATGGCTGAAATAATCCTCATTTCGAGCTTCGGTTTAGTGGTAATATTCTCTTCCTTTTAAGAGTCGTCATCCTAAAAGAATTGAAAAATGCATTAATAGGTGAAAGGCAGAATTAATTGATGCATAAAAAGTTCAAATCAATATATAAAAGATAATAAGGCCGAATGAGGGTTTCGAAAACTACTTCGAATATAAACTAATGTGTACAACAAATTAAAAACTCACCATTCTTTGAAATTAGTTGTGATCTGCATATTACTATTACTCTTACAAATCAGTAAGATTAATAAGTGATGGAGAAACTTCAAAAAACAATTTGGCTTTGTGATCTTCATGTTGCTTCTGATTTGATGAATCCGACAATATCCACCTGTGACAATTTCAGTTTAATTTGTCAATCTTGATAATTCCTTTTTTTTTCTTAATTTACATCAATCTTCAAATGTTTATCAGGTGTTGTAGAAGAGAAGTAATAACTGACATGATAAGGGACCTCTACAAACCCATTTGCAATACTTCACCTGAAATGAGGAAATTAAAAAAAAAAAAATATACCTCATTATTGTTTTTGGCTTTTGTTCCTGCATTGATGAAAAAAAATATGATTCTTGTTAAATTAAACAACAAAAATCAAAACAAAAAATTAAGATAATGTAAGAAAATCATGAAATTAAAAATATATACCTAATTATTATTTTCCGTTTTTGTTCCGTTCATGAATGAAAAAAAATCAGAATATTATTAAATTAAACAAAATATTAAAACCAAAAGGTATATCTACATATTAAACAAAAATTCAAAAAATATATCTATCTGATGATTGGATCATTGACTATATTTGAGTTTTTGACATGTGCAGGTACACTGCAAACATGAACATCACACTGCCAGTGCCGAGTATATTTTCATAGCATTATTGTGATTAATCAATGTAAAAAATTATGTTTATGCGCAATTGCACTGAAATAGAGTGTTTTTGAGTGTGGTGGATTCTATTTATAAGAGAGTTTGTAGGTAGAAAACATTTGAAAAGGATTTTAGCTTCCCTTGAAATTTATATTTATTGGGGCAGACCAAATTCCCATTTTGAATGCAACTTTTTCGGTGCCCAAGAAAGGCAGCAGACCAAGTTCATGCTTTGATTGCTATTTTTTCGTTGTCCAAGAAAGGGTACTGCCCAATGTATACTTTAATTATTTTGCAGAAAAAATTTCAAATTTTGAATGTCTTTATTTCGTTCCCCAATTTCAAATTTGAAACAATTTTTTTGGTGCCTAAGAAAACCGCCATAATTAATAAACTAAATTAACTTTATAATTATTCATTGCCCACGATTTTCTATGCAGCTGCAGCATCATACAAATTATTTTCTATTTTCCAATGCAAACAGCCAAAATTATTAAGTAAAATCTGAGTTTCGAAAATCAATGCAGTGGTCATGCTTTAAGCCTTTAATGTTGCATAAATCATTAATTAAGTACACAACATGAGTTGCTATTTTTGGCAAATGGTTTTTGGCGGGATTTTTCCCAAAAAGGAATACTATCTTGTTTTTATATATTATATAGATGTTGTTATACAAGGCAATGACATAGTCAGCACACGAAAATAGAGTGAATCGGAAGAAAACAAATTCTTATAAGTTATATATAACTATATTTTTTCCTTTAATTTCTCAATATTGCCACATCGGAGACAGGCTTGGACTGGACCTATTATGGCCTCACCTGTCTTCAGCAGTATACATGACATTGTTCATACTATTTACAACCTTTTAACTTGTTATTCATATAATGATTAATACTATTCTAGTAAATTTTTCATCATTCATCGTGTCTTCACTATTGATAATGATAAAAAACATATCACAAAATATTTTTCTTAACTTTCGATAAAAAAATGAGGGGGAGTCGAACTACACCTCGACGGGGTCTGACTTGGCCCCCTTGATCGATGGTCTCACCTAAGGCTGCAAATGAAACAAGTCGCTCATGAGCTATTCAGAACTCGATTCGATAAAAGCTCATTCGAGTTCATTTAATGAGGCTCGTTAAAATAAACGAACCAAACTCAAACTTAGAGATATTCGGTTCGTTAGCTCGTGAACATGCTCGTTAGTAAGCTCGTGAATAGACTCAATAGTAAGCTCGTATAAATTAAACTAATAATTCAACTTTAATTATAATTTTAAATATTTTTACTTATGATAATATAAAAATATTTCAATAAACTTACTTGTTTGAATAAAATTATAAGTTTTAGTAAATATATTATCCGTTTTAGATATATATATAATTTTAATTTTGTAAAAAATTGAAGAATAATTTAATTTATAATTAATATTTACTAGGCTCGATTAAGCTCGAAAAAGTTCGTGAGCCATCAATATGTTCGATAAATTTAGGCTCGAGTTCGACTCGATAATAAACGAGCCAAACTCAAACACTCAAAAACTGGGCTCGGTTCGATTCGATTGCAGCCCTAGCCTCACCCCACACAAAACCTTTTTTCATTTTTTTGGTTTTTTTATTTTTAGTAGGGTAGACAAGAAAAATACGCGACGACGGCTGATGATGATGAAAAGTTAGTAAACTTAATTTGAAAATGCCACTGGTAGGGGTGTAAACAGTCCGAGCCGAGCCTAGTTTTAGCATGTTTGCCAAATGGATGTTTAATTTTATACGAGTTCGAGCTCGAGCCGAGCTCTCTTCAGATTGTAAAAACCTTTTTCGTGTTCGTTTATTTAAATTATTTAATGTTTGAATTTATTCATGAACATGTTCATATTCGAATTATTGTTTTCGTGAATATTGAATAATTTTGTTCGCGAACAATAGACAAACAAACAAGCAAAATTACCTTTAGCGAGTTCATGTTTGTGAATTGATTCAATTTTAATTTGTATGTTAATGATAAATTTTTAATATTATAACTTTAAATCTTTTTCATATTATATAGAATTATAGATTATGTTATACAACACTATTAGAATTATATATATTTAACTGTTAAATATATTTATATAAAATTTTAATTTTAAAATTAAGCACTATGAGCTTGTTCTTGAATTTTTTATAAACGAACATTAAACGAGTTTGTTCACGAGCTATTATTGAACAAGTATACAATTGTTCAAGCTATGTTCGTTTATTAGGAGCCATAAAATTTGTTTATTATATGCTCATTAACTAAATAAATGAACATAAACGAACTCTATCCGAGCTTGTTCACGAATTATTTGTCAAACGTTCTGTTGATTAGGCTACAGCCCTAGCTATTGGGCACAAAATATTTAATAAATATTCTTTGAAGGGGACAAAGTGTTCTTAAATGGATTTTAGGGTAAAATATCAAAATAGTTGAGTCATTTACTATTAAACCAACAATCATGATAACTGCGTGGTGGTGATAAAGATATGAGCAATCAATAAAACAAAGTGGAAATTGAAGAAAAATTAAAAAAGGACATACTTGTATATATTTTTAACATTTGGCAAAAAGTCCCTCTTGATTTCGATCGGTATGTTCGTCTCGTCCTCGTGGGCATTTGCATTAAAATACTTAAACTTTCTTTCATAATTTTATCACATTTATTCATTTTTGCATTTTACTGAGAAAACCTGTGTTTCGTCAATGTCAAACACTGCCAATAGTCCAATACATAATGCCAAAAATGTTGGATAAATTACACAAGATACCCGTGAAATTTAACCTATTTACAAAAAAAAATGTATATTTCAAAATTACAGTCAGCTCAAAAAAACTAAGCTGTTAGTTTAGTTAGTTAGATTGTTAGAATGTTAGTTAAGTTTGTTATATGAAAACAGTTATTTTCTTTCTTATATATAGATGTAATCACAGTTTGTAAACTTCACTTTTTGACATAATAAAGTTCTTTTATTCTCTGATCATCTATTCCGCTGAATCAAATTTTTTTTCCAGTTCTTTGATAGTCTGTTGCTTGGCTATCACATTTCTTCGTTCCTTCATCATTCTTGAACTTCAAGATTTTCTCAAAATTTCATGGACTCTACTAGTTCCAGAGTTGTTAATCCAGGCGATGATTTCACATCTCCCTACTATCTCCACCCAATTGACAATTCAGGCGCCATAATTGTGTATGAGCCTTTCACAGGTGAGAACTATATCTCATGGAGCAGGGCAGTCTCCATGGCACTAAGTGTGAAGAATAAGCTGGGATTCATTGATGGTTCTCTGGAAGTTCCCTCTCAAGAATCAGTTGTTCTATATTCTTGCTGGTTAAGGGCAAACAATCTAGTTTTGTCTTGGATTTTAAACTCTATTTCTAAAGAGATAAGACACGACCTCTTGTACTTTACATCAGCAAAAGAAGTATGGGATGAACTACGTATTCATTATGTTCGTAGTGTTGGCCCAAGAGTCTTTCATTTGGATAAATCTTTGAGTTCAATCTCTCAGGGTAGTCAGTCTATTACTACCTACTATAATCATTTTAAAGCACTATGGGGTGAATATGTGAATTATAGACCTATTAGTCAAATGTTGTTGGGATTTGGTCCAGCATCCTGCCTGCAATGGGCTTTAAAAGAGGCGCGAGGCGCGGCCCGCGATTCGAACTCGTGAGCGCTGGATTGCATAGTTAAAGGATAACTTAAAGGATATGATTTGGACTACCTATACCAACATATGCATCTTTTTTTCTGGTGCCCATTACATAGAAACTCGAGGTTAAGCGTCTTGACCTGGAGTAGACATGGGATGGGTGACCCCCTGAAAGTTTTCCGAGTGCGCGTGAGTGAGGACAAAGCGCTAGAAAAAGACTCGTGTTGGTTTGTGGCGGCGGCATCGTCAATCCGAGTAGCGCTAGAGGTCCAACAACCGGTATCGTGAGCAGTCACGAGTTCGAATTCCCTTGGAAGCACGCTGCAGCCGGGAGGTTGCCAGGAGCGATGAACCGAGATCTTTGGCGCATCGTAGGTAAACGGACCGTAATCAAGGGTAGGTTGCCAGTGGCCGTAATCGAGGTAAAAACGGATCGAGTCAAGGTGTAGGTTCTTTGGGTGGACCAAATCAAGGGTAGGTTGCCATATGTCCTAATCGAGGTAAAATAGACCGGAATCAAGGTGTAGGTTCTTTGGGTGGACCAAATCGAAGGGTAAGTTGCCAGGTGGCGGAATCGAGGTAAACAGATTGAATCAAGGTGTAGGTTCTTTGGGTGGCCGGAATCGAGAGGCTTGCGTGACGCGACGCTTGAATCGAAGAAGTTGGCGTTAGAACGAGGAAGTTTGGCGGCGGCGGAGGTTGCCAAGACTGAGGCGAGATATTGGCAGTCTTTGGGAGGGGATTGTTGGGATTTGGTCCAAAGATCATGCCCGCAATGGGCTTTAAAAGAGGCGCGGCGCGCCCCGCGATTCGAACTCGTGAGCGCTGGATTGCATAGTTAAAGGATAGCTTAAAGGATATGATTTGACCGCTTATACCAACAGATACATCTTTTTTTCTCGTGCCCATTACATAGAAACTCGGGTTAAGCGTGCTTGACTGGAGTAGACATGGGATGGGTGACCCCCTGGGAAGTTTTCCAGGGTGCGCGTGAGTGAGGACAAAGCGCGCTAGAAAAGACTCGTGTTGGTTTGTGGGGACAGTCGTCAATCCGAGTAGCGCTAGAGGTCCAACAAATGTTCTTGTGGGTAGGGCTGCAAATGAACCAAGCCGCTCGTGAGCTATTCGGAGCTCGATTCGATAAAAGCTTGTTCGAGTTCGTTTAGTGAGGCTCGTTAAAATAAACGAAGCAAACTCAAACTTAGAGATATTCAGTTCTTTAGCTCGTGAACATGCTCTTAGTCTTAGTAAGCTCGTGAATAGGCTCGATAGTAAGCTCGTATAAATTAAACTAATAATTTGACTTTAATTTTAATTTTTCATATTTTTACTTATGATAATATAAAAATATTTCAATAAACTTATTTGTTTGAATAAAATTATAAGTTTTAGTGAATATATTATGCGTTTTAGATATAGATAATTTTGGTTTCATAATAAACTGAAGAATAATTTAATTTATAAATAATATTTACTAAGCTCATTTAGGCTCGATTAAGCTCGAAAAAGTTCGTGAGCCATCAATATGTTCGATAAATTCAGGCTCGAGTTCGACTCGATAATAAACGAGCCAAACTCAAACACTCAAAAGATCGATTCGGTTCGGTTCGATTGCAGCCCTACTTGTGAGAATTGATCTTGCAATCCTGCTGCAAAAATGACCTTAGTACAACAAAATAATTCTGTGATCAAGTTCCTTGTGGGGTTTCACGAGTCTTACTCGCACGCTAGTTGCTATTGACTTCCCCTTTGCCTTCCCTTCCTAAGGTATATTCTATGTTACTACAAGAAGAAACTTAGTGAGGCCTGGCAAATTCAACAGAGATGACAGCCCCTATAGATGCTTCTATGGCAATGCTAACAAGACATGGGTTTAATCTAAAGTTTCAGAATAAAGATAAGAAGAAGCCTAAGTGTACTAATTGTGGATATACAGGACACACTGTAGACAAGTGTTTCCAGCTTATTGGATATCCACCTGGCTGGAAAGGGCCAAAAGGACAAAGAACTCTTAATGATTCTACCAATTGTGCAAATATATCTGAGTCTGCTTTCTAGAAAAATGTTCCTGGAGAAAATTCTATATTTTCACATGCTATGGTTGAACAATTTTTGAGTTTTGCCAGAAACCATAAGTCCACTGAGTCTGCAGTAACTCTCATTGCAATGTTGCAATTGCACATACTACAGACACTCAAACTGGTAATGGTACCACAAGTATATTTCATTGTTGTTTTAATGCTTTCAGTGATTATAAATGGATCTTAGACACTGGAGCCATAGATCACATGATTTGTCATAAATCACTTTATTCTAACATCCCTGCACAGGTTTCAATACCTATTCATATGCCTAATGGACATATAACAAATGCAACACATATTGGTGTTATTAAGCTACGTGACTCTTTAATTTTACACAATGTTCTCTGTGTCCCCTCATTTTCTTACAATTTGATATCTATATCTCATCTTACTAAGTCTTCCAATCTTGCAGTCCATTTTTGTCATCTAAATGTGTTTTGCAGGACACCAAAACAATGAAGATGATTGGTTTTGCTGAGGAAAGAGGAGGGCTATGCCATTTTAACATTCCTAGTGTTGCTAATTCTAATTCAAATTCTCTTTGTAATCTTTGGCATTACAGACTAGGCCATATTTCTGCTAGAAGATTATCTTTGATTCCTCAGATACAGATTCAAAAATGTATTACTTTTGATTCTTGTGATACATATCACTTTGCTAAACAAAGGAAGCGCCCCTTTCATTCATTTCCTACTTCACATAATGGTTTTAAATATTTCCTCACCATTGTAGATGATTTCTCTAGATGCACCTGGTTATACATGATGAAAGCAAAATCAGAAACCAAAGATTTTTTGCAGACTTTTTACAACTTGGGGAAATTACACAAAATACGCTGTTTTTGGTACCATTACCACACAATACGCTCCTATTACTCTTGTGCCTATTTTTTTACTTTTGTACCTAATTATTTTTTTACGTTCCTTGCTATTTTTTGATTATTTTTATTTTTTTTCGTTTTTTCTGTTCATGCATTGTTTTATATGTTATATAAGTTGTTTCGAGGTTGTTTAAATTTGTTTCATTATTGTTTCTATGTTGTTTCTTTGTTGTTTCGATGTTTCAAAATAATTGTAACCTATTTTTTATGCTATTTTTTATTCATATATTATTTTGTACATTGTTTCTATTGTTTCGGTGTTGTTTTATAATATTTTTAATGTTGTTCTAATAACTTTTTTGTTGTTTTCATGTAGTATTCAATGTGTAAATACAATTTTTATATATTTTTAAGCTCTTTTTATTCATGTTCTGTTTTAAATATTTTTTACGTTGTTTCTGGGTTGTTTCCATACCCTTTTTAATGTTGTTCTGATATTTTTTTGTTGTTTCAATGAAGTTTTCGATGTTTAAATACAATTTTTTACCTATTTTTATTAAAAGAAACATGTTAGAAACAATGTTGAAACATAAAAACATGTTTGAAACAATGTTGAAACAAAGCGTAAAATTTTCCGGGAATTTTTGCTGGAGCGTATTGTTGTGTAAAAAGTTAGCGGGGAGCGTAAATTTAGGTAAAATTTCACCGGGAGCGTAAGTTTAGGTAAAATTGCATTGGGAAGCGAAAAAGGCTGGTATTGACTTAAAAAAGGTGGGTATTTTTGTCATAAGCCCTTACAACTTTGTGCTCACTCAGTTTCATGTCAAAATCAAGTGTATTAGATCAGATAATGGTCTTGAATTTTTCCTTCCAACTTTTTATAAAGATAAGGGAATTATTCACCAAACTACTTGTGTTGAAACACCACAACAAAATAGTATTGTTGAAAGAAAACACCAACACCTTTTACAGGTGGCTAGAGCTTTATTTTTCCAGTCAAAAGTTCCAAAGTCCTCCTGGGATGAGTGTGTTTTAACTGCAACTCATATAATTAATAGAGTCCCTACTCATATTTTGTCCAACAAGTCTCCTTTTGAAAAACTCTTCAATAAGCCACCTGATTATTCTCATTTAAAATCATTTGGTTGCCTAGCTTATGCTGCTACATTGACAGCTCACATAACCAAGTTTGAGCCAAGAGCTTCAAAATGCTTTTTATTGGTTATCCTATTGGCACAAAAGGATACAAATTGTATGATCTTAACAAGAAAAGGGTTCTTATTTCTAGAAATGTCATTTTTTGTGAGCACATTTTCCCTTTTCACAAAATAAGCTATATTGAGAATCAAGATACATCTCCTATGTTTCCTAATCCAGCTGAAAATATCACAGCTGATACTCAGACAACTGATATTGACACAACTGAAAATTACACAGCTGACAATCACACAGCTGAACATCATCTAGCTGACAATAATGATGCAACTAATATTAATACAGCTGATACTTTTGGCAATACAACTATAAATGATTCTAATGGTGCTGAAAACCAGGATACAACTACTAGAAAATCTTCTAGAAACAGAGCCTTACCACACTATCTCCAAGTCTATGACTGTGCTATTCCACCATCTCTCAAGCCTCAGCAATATGCTAACACAACTTTGATTGGGAAAAAATATTGTATTTAATTTTTTTGTCTACTAACCAATTGTCTGTTGCTCATAGAAGGTTTACTGCAGCTATCAGTCAAATTGTTGAGCCCAAAACATACAATCAAGCAAGCAAGTCAAAGGAATGGCATGATGCTATGAAAAAAAAGTTACAAGCTCTTGAGAAGAATAACACTTGGTTACTAACTGACTTGCCAAATGATAAACATTGTATATGGTGTAAATGGGTATACAAAGAGAAATACAAATCAGATGGTTCAATTGAAAGGTACAAGGCTAGATTAGTAGCAAAAGGATATGCACAAGAGGAAGGATTGGATTACTTTGATACATTCTCTCCCGTTGCTAAGCTAACTACAATTAGACTTATCCTTGTTGTGGCAGCCTCAAAGAATTGGTTTCTACACCAATTAGCTGTGAATAATGCTTTTCTCCATGGTGATTTAGATGACGAAGTATATATGATACCTCCTCCTGGTTATTGTAGTCAGAATGACACAAGAGTATGCAGAGTAACCAATAGCTTGTATGGTTTAAAACAAGCCTCTAGACAATGGTTTCAAAAGCTCACATCTTGCCTTCTCACATATGGCTTTAATCAATCAAAACCTGACAGCTCCCTTTTTATCAAATCCAGTTCTAACACTATACTTGTCTTGTGTGTTTATGTAGATGACATTATTCTTGCTGGAAATAACATTAAGGAAATTGAAGCTATAAAGGCACATTTGGATGCTACATCCACAATCAAAGATCTTGGTCAACTGAAGTATATCCTTGGTATTGAAGTTGCAAGGAGTAGCAAAGGTCTATCACTCTGTCAAAGAAAGTATGTACTTGACTTATTAACTGAAGCATGTTATCTAGGCTGCAAACCATGCTCCACACCTATGGATTCTAAATGCAACCTATCAAGTAAAACTGGTGAACCATTACCTGATCCTGCTATCTATAGAAGATTAGTTGGAAGAATGATGTACCTCACAATTACTAGACATGATCTCTCTCTTACTGTATTCACACATTAAGTCAGTTTATGTCTAAACCAACTACAAAACATCTTGTAGGGTATTAAGGTATATCAAATCAAATCCAGGAAAATGTATCTTTTATTCAGCAAACTCACCTATACAGCTCAAGGGATTTAGTGATGCTGACTGTGCCCGTTATACAGAAACAAGAAGAAGTGTTAGTGGTTTTGCAGTGTATTTAGGTGATTCGTTAATATCATGGAAAGCTAAAAAGCAGCCCACAGTCAGTAGAAGCTCAGCTGAAGCATAATATAGGGCAATTGCCTCAATAACATGTGAGATTCAATGGATTGTCTACTTGTTGCAAGATATACATATTAGTTATCCTAAACCTGTTGTTATATACACAGACAGCAAGTCAGTCTTTTGCATAGCAATGTACCAAACACATTCAACTAGACTGTCATTTTGTAAGAGAAAAGATTCAACAGGGATTAATCAAGCTCATTCACATATCCTCTCTTCATCAGTCAGCTGATATATTAACTAAACCTCTACTTCCATCTTTATTTCAGCATTTTATCAACAAGTTGGCATATTCAATATACATGCACCACTTGGGGGGGGGGGTGTCAAGAATACAACTCAAGAAAACAAAGTTGTTAGTTTAGTTTAGTTAGTTAGATGGTTAGTATGTTAGTTAAGTTTGTTATATGAAAGCAGTTATTTTCTTTCTTATATATAGATGTAATCACAGCTTGTAAAAACTTCACTTTTTGACATAATAAAGTTCTTTTATTTTCTGATCTTTAATCTCTCTATATCCCCCTTGAGTTTGTAATTGCTTAACTAATACCCCTCTTGAAGGTGCAAGTTGTAAAATATTTCAAAAACTAGCTGTTTTTATTTTAAATAGTCTAAACCACAAGGGTATTTCTTTTCATTAACTCAAAAATATTTTATCAACATGGGTCTTATGCATCATATCAGGTGATGAGTGAGAATGGAATGCAGGTTCTTGATTCCAAAGCAAGAACATAAACTCCTCTTTTTTGACCAGAATTTGCTCCATGTATTGCTAAAATGTGAAATCACTCTATATAGAAAACAGAGAGGGTACAAGAGAATTCACGCGATTTTCTACCCGTGCAATAAGTCCCTTGACGTTGAAACCAGCCTTCATTGCTGTCTTGCGATGTTAAAATCAGGGAAAATCATCACGACGCCCTCTTGGGAGGAGCCATATTGTGAATGAGAGACGTTGTCACACTGACTGCAAAAATCTGTACCAGTGTTCCTGCGTATATTGTGCCATCACATGCTATTATCAATTTGTTAACCTTCTACATCTCGTTTGAGCAATCTATCTCAAGATAAAAATATTTACCAAGTAAAACAGCAGCAATCTTGAAGAATTCGAACTTTGATGTCTCCCACCTACTCAAATCTTTGATAATCTGTTTGCATAAATTTGTCAAAAATTGACAGTTCATGAGAATCATCTTTGATAATATGATTAAGGGATAATTACAAAAATTACCCCTGAGGTTTAGTCTAATTACAAAAACTCTATCTATCTTTCAAAATTACAAAACATCCCCTGAGTTTTGTATTTAACTAACAAATAACCCCTTTCTTGAGGGTGCAACTTGTGAAATAGAAACAAATATCTGGGGGTATTTATAATCTTGAAGATACATAGGGTTTTTTGTAATTGAGCCAAACTTCAGGTATAGTTTTTGTATTAACTCTTTGATTGATGTAAGTTTGTCAAAAAAGTAACAGCTCATAGTAATCGTATCTCTTCACAAGGATCATTAAAATTAAGAAACCAGAAATATCAAAGATAATGTTCAACTTCAGAAATAAGTTAATGCAATGAACAAATAAACGTTTACATTTTATTTCACAACTAACTTCAACATGTTGCATTTAAGTTCTTTGTGAAGAGAATGGGGCATCATGAAAGACCTATATAACGTGAAAATGGTATACTGCAAGAATAAACAATACCTTCGGAGGAAAAAGAAAAAAGAAAAGAAAACATGTCCGACGTAGTAAAATGTTGTTTTCCTCCGGTCTAATAGTAAAAACATGAATCAGATGAACAAAAGATAATACAAGCAAAACCACAAGGAGCCTAGTATTATGTATGAGTTCGAATTGGTTATCTCTGAACTTTTAAGATCTTAGCAACACAACCCCTCTTCTCTCTTCTTTATAGTCATTCAAATATGCTCAACACCCCCCCCCCCTCCCTCAAGAATAAAAAAAAGAAAAAATTTATCAAATAAATAAAAACCTGATATTTTTTTAAAAAAAAAAAACGGTCTGCAGGATTCGTAAAAGAACACATTCATTGTTATAGAGTTTAGCATGTATTAGGATATTCTGCTCATCACCAAATTGATTTCAGGCAGCTTTTTAAACAATTTGACTGGTGGAATGAATGATAATAGCTTGTCATCAAGCGCCCCTTAGTTTGGCTGATCACGGTCATCGATCGGACCAGGTGACATGTACACACAGGACGAGTCTTCTCACACTTTCTAGACTGAAGCATAAAATGCTCTCTCTCCATAAATTCATTCATGAGGGTGGACACTTTTGATCATGTGTAGCTAATGGTTCAATACATCTTTAAATTCATGGAAATAAATGGGTGTAGACAGAATGTTACACCTTGTGGATCATTTCACACAACCCATAGCAAGCACATATTGAGAGAGAGGAGTAAAAGGGGTCCAGCTTGCAAATAAATGTCCTCCTAAAGATTTTGTTATGAGACGTAAAACTTGATGTTGACAATGTGGATAGCTATAGTATGTGTCCTTGAGTTTAATAGGTTATAAATCAACCAACATGATTACAGTTAATCATCTACCATCTCTGTAGTCCACTTATAAATAATTTTTAGTGCTGCATTAAAAAATAGTTTAATTTTAGTTCTAGACAGATAATTTGTTAACAAAATTGTATAAACAGGCAGTCTCTCCAAACATAATTAAAAATCACTTTTATCTGCATGTAGTAACTCGTTTCTCTTCCTCGTGGTTACAATAACCAATTCAAATTTAAAAACTGAAATTGCTAGGACGGAAAGTGAAAATGATTATACCTCAATAGTTTTTTCACTCTTAAGGAGACAAACAATTGATATAAGGGCAGCAACTGATGACCCAAACAAATACAGCTTCAAAAAGTTAACGCGGCTGCGTTTTCGACCTTCACAACAACAAATATGAGATAAAATATTCATGTTAAGACCCAGAATCCATGTGCAACAATTTTAGATTTACATACTAATAAAAGGATGTTTCAGTTTACCTAATTCTCCTATTAAAAGAGAAATAAAGAAAATAACACTAGAAGAAACAGAGAGTCTATCAAGAGTGCCCCCTTCCAGTGTAGGTAGAAATATAACTACTGCAGCTAGAAATTGAATAAAACCCTGCAAAGATTTGAGCACAGCACAATTAGATAAATATCCTGTACCAGATTCTGAATTGTCCATTTCTTTTATCCACACAATTGGACTTCAATTACCATATTCAATCGAGCTAAAATGAAAAATATAAAATGCTTCTTTTTTTATTTCTCTATTCCTCTTCATCCAATATGCCTTCTACAAGTCGCTTCTTTTTCTCACCAATTCCTCTCAATAAATCAAACAAATAAATCCACCAAAAAATAAACCAACAATACCTGGGTTAAAATCAGTGCGCCGAGACGAGATTTTCCATCAGCTACCTTTTGATATCCTTCAAATTAAACGAAAAAATAAGAATATACAAAACTAAAACACACGCAATTCGCAAAATTAATGGGAAGAATCAAAAGAAAAAATGTCACAAAAATTGAAAAAGGAGATCATACTGGAATCGACGACCATGCGGTACGAAAAATCCGAACCGTCCGTTCCAGATGGCCTCCCATTTACAGATTTTCTTTGACTCATTTCTTCCCTTTTTCTGCGGTTTTTCCAATTTTTATCAACTACGATTTTGCTCTTTGATCTTCCGTCTCTTTTCCAATACGAAAAGCAGCTCAATATGAAGTGAAAATGCGTCTTTGGTTAAAATTGCTAGTATGAGATTTTGTTTTCCACATATAACACTTTTATGTGGAATGTGGATTAGCTGTTTGTTGTAATTTACATCTTTTAGGCAATCTTTTTTCACCAAATGGACAACATTTTAAGTGTAAGTTTTTTTTAAGGCTAAATTGCATTTTTGGTACTCTAACTTAGGGTCAGTTGCACTTTCGTCCACCAAATCTAGGGTCTGGCAAATTAGGACACCAATTTATAATTTTTGCACATTGAGTACACTTGTCATCGGAAATTGAAAATTTCACTGAATTTTTTTTCCCAATTTCGATTTCCGACAATAAGTGGAACTCACAACCGGAAGGGCTTGTAATGTGATTCCAGTTGGAAAATGTCACTAAGGTCAGTGGGATATTGGGACAAAAACAGTTTTAAAAAGAAATAAATATAGGCCCCTTAACTTTTGAAAATCTCACTTTTGTCCCATTTTGAAATAATTGCCTTTAAGGCTTTTAGGGTTCCGATTGTTATGAAATTTGAACCTTGGGTCCAAAATATCTTTATGTTATAGTTAAATTAGTATTTACAGGTGCATGGACTGCATAAGTCCTGGAAATTTCATTTTGGTCCTAAATTTTAATCTTTTACAATTTGGTCCCTTAAGTTTTATAAAATTACTTTCCAAGCTCCAAACGCTTGGATTTTTGGAATACACCTAAAATATGTTATTTCCAGCCCCTTAAGAGTTAAAATTTCAAATTTTAAAATTAGGGTCTGAATACAGTTTCGAAAATTGCAAAATAGCCCTTAAACTTCTAAAATTTTACAATCTAGTCCTTGGGTTTTTAAGGGTTGATTTTATTTATCTATAAACTCTTAAAAATTTATTAAAATGTAAAAACATAATATTTGAACCTGAGTTCAGTCCCAAAAATCGAAAATTACAGAGGGGTCCCTTAAGTTTTATTTTCTTGCAATTAAGTCCACCAACTTTCTATTTTTGCATTTTACGTCCAAAAGTTAAAATTTAATCAATTATGTTCGACTTGTCCAGGTTATAAATCATTCAAAACATAGATTTCAAGAGTCATACACATACATATCCTTCTCATACAAAATTTCATCAAGTATAACAATAAAGTGTACATGTATGCCCTATTTTTCGATAAATCGCATTTTTGAGCAACACTTGAGAATTTTTCCAACTTGATACAAGAAAATAGCATGCAATACATAATATATATCTCAAGTGCTCAAAATCAAAATACTACATGCAATTTTAAGTAAAACACCTAGAAGTTGAAAGGATTTTTCCACCCACCTTGAGATTAATTTGTTGGTGAAAAATGGACTAAATCACTCTTGATGAAGAAGTGACTTACGTCAGCCCCTAAGTCAAGGAATATCAAAAAAATGTAGGAGTTAGGAAATGAGGTTAAAAATTTAAGGAAAGAAGAAAGAGGTGAAGAATATTGGTAAAACTACATTTACCTTGTGTAGTAGATGAAATGAGACTAGTAGAGGTCTCAAAATGCGGATGGGATCTTCTATTCCAGTTGGGTGTTTCATCTTATATTCCACCGTACGGATAATTGACACGTGTATATGGAATACCATATTAAAAACTCATAAATTAGGCTTGATTTATGCTTCAAAATTAATATGGTAACCCATATACACGTGTCAATCATCCGTGCGGTGGAATAGGAGATGAAATACCCAACTGGAATAGAAGATCCCATCCGCTCAAAATGGGTCTCTTTGCCCACTCTTAAAACAACTCTTGAGGTCAGCTCCTAAAAGTCCAAAAATGAAAATGGAGTATCAAAATTTTGGAAAATAGAAGAGAAGAAGAAAATGTACTAAAAATCCCATTTCTTACCTTCTAGTCCAAATTCCTTCACAATTTATTGAGGTCTAGTCAAGATGGTTCCAAGGCTCTATTATCTTCAAGTTGTCTTCTAAGTGTACCTCAAACCAAAAATCAAACTTAGGTTAAGAAGTGAAGAGGATGAGCTCGAAATATCAAAATGGATTGAAGAAGAAAATTCCTTACATTGTAGTAGTGATATTTTCGAAAATATAGAAGTAAGAAGAGTTCTTGTGTTTTTGTTAATTGTTTGAAGAAAGAAGAAAGTGTTTGAAGATATGAAGAAAGTATTCTTGAAGATATGAAGAAAGTGTGTTTCAAGATATGAAGAAGTGTTTGAAGATATGAAGAAATGTTTGAAGATATGAAGAAATGTGTGTTTGAAGATATGAAGAAATGTTTGAAGATATGAAGATTGTTTGAAGATATGAATAATGTGTATTTTGAAGATATGAATATTATTTGAAGATTTGAAGATGTGTGTTTTGAAGATATGAAGATTGTTTGAAGATTTGAAGAATGTGTGTTTTGAAGATATGAAGATTGTTTGAAGATTTGAAGAATGTGTGTTTGAAGATATGAAGAATGTGTGTTTGAAGATATGAAGATTGTTTGAAGAAGAAGATGAACTTATACTTAGAGAAAATGTTGGAGGATTTTTGGAGAGAAGTTGGAGAGAAGATTTTTGTGTTTTTTTTTTTGGTTAATGATGAGTTAGGATAATAATTGGGGAAGTTAGGACATAAATTAATAGCTATGTTATTTTCTTAGGGACAATTGGCCAAAAGCTAGGTTTTAGGGAGAAATTTAAAATTTGTTGAGTTGACTAATGGGGTAATGGGATTTGTAGAGAAAATTTTTAATTGTAGGCTTGCAAGACATAAAATAAAATAGAAATAAAATTATCAAATTTTATTTATTATTTTTTTTGTCCCATAATAATCTAGTTGTGAGATACAAAAAAAAAATAGTAATGAAAGAAAAATGAGTTATTTTCCCATTTTAGGTGATAAATTCGAAAATTAGGGAAAAAAATATTTGGTTTCTTTTCTTTATAAAATTGAGGAAAAATAAAATGTATAGATATCCATAATTAAATATTTAGAAACTTAAAATAAAGATGTAAAATAAGAAATGTGTACTCCAAAAATAAATTGGAAGTTGGTTGGGATGAATTATAAAATAAGTTGAAATATTCGGATAAGGGTCGGAATATACTCCTAAATTATCGAGGATCCAAAAATTCTAAAGTCGTAGTCAACTGACCAAGTATTAGTACTAGAGGAGAATATGAAATCATTATGCTCGAAAATAAGGGAGACGTAATTGACATTGGAAGAAATAATTAAAAGTCATGTCGCGTTTCATTAATAATAAGTTTGTGATACATAGCCGAATAAATAATTACTACATAACACCGTATCTCATGTTGTTAAAATTCAGGGCCTCACATTCACCCCTCCTTAAAAGAATTTGGTCTCCAAATTCTCTTCAGAACAACTCTGGATATTGATTCATCATGTCTTGTTCCATCTCCCACGTTGCATCTTCGTCTCGGTTGTGGTTTCGCCATGCCACTTTTACCATCGGAATCTCTCTATTACGCAACTGACGTATCTGCTGGTCAATGATCCAGATTGGTTTCTCGATGTAGGATAAATTTTCCATAAGAGGAGGAGTATCTTGGGTGATGATATGCTCGGGATTTGGTTGATACTTCTTTAACCTCTATACGTGGAATACATCGTGCATTCTTGCATACTGTGCTGGTAACTCGAGTCGGTAGGCTAACTTCCCGATCCTCTGCAAAAATATTGTAAGGTCCAATATATCTCGGGCTCAACTTGCCTCCTTTCTTTGGATTGATCAATCCTTTCCGTGGCGAGAGTCTGAAAAATACTTCATCTCCGGCTTCAAATTCCAAATCCTTTCTCCTCTTGTTCGCGTAACTATTTTGGCGGCTCTGAGCTGTGCGGATCCGTTCCTTGATCAGCTTGACCTTTTCCATGGCCTCCTGAACTAAGTCGACCTTTGGAATCGAGGGCGACTTTCATTTCTCCTTTGGAGTCCATTGGTCATCAATCTCCCAGTGTAGTGGAGATCTACATTTTCGCCCATACATGGCTTCGTAGGGTGCCATCCCAATTGTGGCCTGATAGCTGTTATTATAGGCGAACTCGGCTAATGGTAAATGTGAATCCCAACTTCCTTGGAAAATCCAACGTGCGGCTCGCAAAGATATCTTCCAGGGTTTGAATCGTTCGCTCGACCGCCATCGGTTTGTGGATGTCTTTGCTATGCTAAAACTTAGCGAGGTACCCAATTCCTCGTGCAAGCACTTCCAGAATCTGGAGACAAACCTCGGGTCTCTGTCTGACACAATGTCGACTGGCACTCCATGCAGTCGAATGATCTATCGGATATAAATCTGCGCGAGTTTCTGCAAGCTATCGGTTTTCTTCATGGGTAAGAAGTATGCAGATTTCGTGAGTCGGTCTACGACTACCCATATAACATCATGGTCTCCTCTGGTCCTTGGTAGATCCGTCACGAAGTCCATCGTTATGTGTTCCCATTTTCACTCGGGAATTCTCAACGGTTGTAAAAAATCAGATGGTCGTTGGTGTTCTGCTTTCACTCGTTGACAAGTCAAACATCTCGCAACGAACTCCGCTACCTGGTTCTTCATGTTTACCCACCAATAATTCCGTTTCAAGTCCTTATACATCTTGTTTCCTCCAGGATGTATAGTGTATTTCGAACGGTGTGCCTCTGCGAGGATTCAATTCCTAATCTGCTCGTCACTCGGTACACAAACTCGATTTTTTTTTGGAATCTAATAATTCCGTCTTCATGTACCGAGAATTCTGAACTCTTTCCCTTAAGTATCTTCTCTTTAAGTTTTTGAAGATGCACATATGTTCCCTGTGCTTCCTTGATCTCGTTCAGCAGATCGGGTTTAACCAAAATATTAGCACATGAAATATGAGTATTGGTTCTCATCGGTTTCCAAGTGTTCAGCTCTTCTAATGATTTCCACTCTCGAATCATTAGTTTGGCTAAACTCGCCTTTCTGCTGAAGGCGTCAGCTACTACGTTAGCTTTCACGGGATGGTATTGAATATCAAAGTGATAGTCCTCAATTAACTCCATCCATCTCCATTGCCTCAGATTGAGGTCTTTCTGAGAGAATAGATACTTCAAGCTCTTGTGATCTGTGAAAATCGTGAGTGTTGCTCCGTAGAGATAGTGCCTCCATTTCTTTAACGTGAATATTGTCGCTACCAATTCTAAGTCATGCGTTGGGTAATTGACCTCATACGGCTTGAGCTTTCGTGATGAATAAGCGATGACCTTTCCTTCCTGCATGAGCACTGCTCCTGATCCTTCCTTTGATATATTACTGTAGACGACAAAGTTTTATGTTCCCTTTGGAAGGGCTAAGACTGGAGCTATAGTGAGTCGTTTCTTTAGCTCTTGGAAACTAGCCTCACACTTGTCATTCCACACAAACTTGACTTGCTTCTGGGTTAGTCGAGTGAGTGGTCCGACTATCTTGGAGGAATCCTGGATAAATCTTCGATAATATCCAGCTAGTTCTAAGAAACTTTTGATCTTCGTTACAGACTCGGGTTGTTTCCATTCAACTACTATCTGTACCTTCGAAGGGTCTACGGCGATCCCAGTGCCGGATACTATGTGTCCAAAGAATGCGGCTTCACTAAGCGAAAATTCGCACTTGGCCGAATTTGGCATACGGCATAACTTGTGCTCGTAGTATCTCCAAAACAATCTTCAGATGACGTTCATGCTCTTCTCTAGACTTATAGTATACGAGTATGTCATCAATGAATATCACTATGAATTGATCCAAATAAGGTTGAAAGACTCGATGCATCAGATCCATAAACGCTGCTGGTGCGTTCGTCAAACTGAAAGGTATCACTACAAACTCGTAGTGTCCATATCTTGTTTGAAATGTCGTTTTGGAAACGTCTTCTTCACGGGTCTTCAGTTGATAATATCCTTGTTGTAAATCAAACTTGAGTACACCGTCGCTCCTTGAAGTTGATCAAATAGTTCGTCTATCCTCGGGAGGGGATATTTAGTGGTAACATCTAGTCGAGATCGTATAATAGTCACATCCTTAATGTATCTTATCCGTGATACCTAAACCACAAGTCAAATTCCCTTACTTAAGCTTGTGCAGGTACTTGAGAATGAATAACACAAGGGTATTCTCATTGATCAATATACTTAGTGATTCCCCTACTATCATTTTCCCAAAGTAATATCATTAGGTGTCTAGATCTCATAATATATCACATCCAAATCATATACTTATCAAGAGATATCCTCATATTCTTCGAGTCTCACCATATTAGGCATTATAATCTCTAAATCACGGATTTTCTAAATCACCTAACGTCCAAATAGAGAAATATCCGGATATCTTAACACTATAACAGCCCAAAAGAGTACAAATATTCATCCAAGATTCAACTTAGGTCAACTAGTAGTGGTACCTAATCCAAGATCAGAGGAACCTATCCTGGGTCAGCTTGGTGTAAGTTTCCTCCTTACAAACTGAGCTCTGATACCATAACTGTCACGCCCCAAACGCGACGCGACAACGATCAATCACTTAAACATAAAATAGATCAACAGTCTAAACCCATGATACGAAACTTCAAGTGAAAACACTACAAGAAAAATGCTAATAAACAACGGATTTTATCCGTTGTCTATTAAGTATAAAAACCGTTGTAGATGAAGGCGTTGTAAAAGAGGTACCATAAAGACAACGGTTAAAACCCGTTGTCTTTGTCATCAACTACAACGGTTGTTACCCGTTGTGTTATACAATAAATGACTGCGGTTAAGAACGTTGTTGTTTACACTAAATAACAACGGTTCCTAACCGTTGTTGTTATGATATACGACAACGGTTAGAAACCGTTGCACCATCGATTGTCGTGCAGATAGACAACGGGTTAAAACCGTTGTCATTGTGGTTATTATTTAACAACACCACCATTTACAACAGTTCATTTTGTAATAGACAACGGTTAACACCATTGTCGTTTTGATTAAATAAAACGGTTGCAAAATGTTGTATTTAATGCCAAACATAACGGTTTTTCCCATTATCATTTTGTCAGAACACCTATATCAACCGTTGTGTTTATAATGTTTCACAACAGTTTTGAAATTGTGGTTATATCTACTTCTCTTTCACAACGGTTTTAAATTCATTGTCTTTCTATTTATTATAATTATATATATAGCTAGCTTCATTTATTAATTTATATATAATTCATAATTATCCTATTACAAGCACAATTTAAACTTACAAAACTAAATTAAACCATCAAATTAAACTATGAATACTTCAAATTCATTAATATATCTATCTAAAAGCAACATAATATCGAGAAATACACCTAACATCAAAAGTTACCAATTATTAATCAACATCAAGCGAAAAAATAAAATCCAGAGTTCGAATTTTCTATTGCTCCCACAGCAAAGAGAAAAGCTCAAATCTGCTCAACATCAATCGCAAATGTTGCTCCTTCAAAACTCTTTTCCATCTGACCACTTCTAGAAAAATCAACTGCATGCGCACAACAAAATATATATTACTAACTTCTTATAAACACTAAAAACATCTTAATTATAAGATGTAGGAATTCATGGGATCTTTTAAATAAACTCAGTCAAACACACTCTTACCTAATTATTCAACAAGTGTAGCTGATGATTTGCACAAGAATTTGTAGTCACTAGTTAATAGATTTTTCATTTGTGGAAAAAACATGTCACAATAACACTACTCTTCTACCTGGAAGCAAAGACAATGGTGGCAGGGGGAGTTCAAAGATCATATAATGATTCAATCTTGAAAGATGACTTCTCAATCAAATCAACTAATTAAAAATAACTACCATCACCATCGGACAAGCAAAAACAAAGACCAATAAGCTTAAAAAAAATTAAATAAATAAATAAAGCTTGGTGAACTGAACCCCTACATATAAATCGAAACCGGAACCGAAAACCGAAGTTTCCCAAAAAAAAAAAACTGAACTGTGATACATTATCCCCACCCCTTTTTTCTTGAAAACCCTTTTCCTGTTTTACAACTTAGTTTAGTTTCTCTATTTAATTTATGTAATATATCAACTTCAACCCCTTCCGGATATAGCTTTTTCAACAATAAATTCGACCAATAATTTCAATGCACATATCAACTCATCATCAAAAGAGTTATGAATATACCTTTCCCTACTCATCAGATATGCATTCCGCCCACTCTGCACGTACTTCATCAATATCTTCTTTAGAATAATCAACTTTCGTGAACTGTGAACAAACATATAGAATATCGAGTGAAGTATTTGAAATAAGAAATTCTGAAAATATTTTAAATCTGGAAAACACAAAAGCTCTCTGATGATTTAATCTCTCTTCTGCTTTGAAGTTTAAATCTGGAAAACACAAAAGCTCTCTTCTACAATATCTTACTTTTGATTTGAACCCTTTTGTACCTTAAATATATAGTACTAACAACATATATATTCAGATTAATTTGCTATTAATTATTCTAGCCAAGACAAAAACCCATTTCAAAATAGGAAGATATCATCAAAACCTCGAAAAGAACCAGAAGCATGCCAAAGGAACAAGCCAGAAAAACCAAACAATAGAAACATAAAATTATCAAATTGCCACTTTCCACCTAATATATACTACTAGCTAACCCATTGTTTCCCAAGAGAAAAAAAAACTTAAGAAAAAATATAACCACCTATGAAAGAAGATATGCTCTTATAAAATTCATATGTAAAACGTTTGAGTCAATAGTCCCAAGTTAAACTTTTATAGAAGAATTAATCCCTCTTTCCAGTATGCAAAAGCACTCCAAATACAAAACATATTCATCACTAAAAACAAGTCCCTAATAAATGGATTGTCCTTAAAAAAAAATTAATTAGACCTTACCTAGTTCATGAATCATAATGTTGTGATGTGTCGTCACATGTGTTTAGTGATATCTTATTCATTGTAACTGGCCTTCTATTCTTGTTCACCATGTCAACAACATTCTTGACATTTTTAAAATGGTTAAAAATGCCAAAAATTTGATAGTTAAACTCATGTATATAGGAAAATGAGTACAGATAAATCATCACTACTCAACCAAATGTTTGTATAGCAGTTTAGATTGATCAAGAACATCTAAGGGCCAAGGCTGTAAGAGAAGGTGCAACTTTACTACAACAATAAAAGGTAAAAGATAATATACATAATATATATATATATATATATATATATATATATGGTCAGTGGTCTTGTTTTATCACACACGGAAGGCCTTGCTATGCCTAACAAATCCCATTTTCTTTTCTTTGTGTTTTTGTTTTATTTATTCAATGAATATTTTAGTTTTTGCAGACAGTAAAGTAAATGGTGATCAGGTAGTAATATGAAAATTCCTATGTTACAGTGTTTAAGGTGAATTTGTATCTGATATTAACTGTTAACCCTAGCTTTTCAGACATTCCTTTGGAAAAGCTATGAAACTTAAGCATAGAATTTGATGGGAGGGGGAAAATTGAAAATAAAAAAGAATGTGTATGCTTCTTTAGGCAGAATCAGTTGGATATTCATTCGACACTGCCTCAGCAAAAAAGTCAACACTTTGGTATAACAATTAGCAAACAATATATGAAAGAAAAGCTATTACCGACCACATTAACTATGGTCTTAAAACTTTCAGCACTTTCTAATAGAAAAAAGCACAACCTATTATCACACAGCAACCTCAAGAACGACCACACACGAATAACATAAATAATTGGATTAATTTGCTATTAATCATTCTAACCAAGACAAAAACCCACATCAAAATAGGAGATATCATGAAAAAACTCAAAAGGGACCAGAAACATGCCAAACTGAGAACCCAGAAAAACCAAAAAATAGAAACACAATATTATTAACGATAAAAATAAAACCAGCAACCACATTCAACAAAGAAAATCACATATAATAAAATCAAAAATTCACAATAGTAGATCACAATGGAGTCTAACAAAAGATTAATTAGGTTTGGATTAATTAGGATTAGATTTGGAGTCTAGGATTTTCTAATTTAGGGATTTTGGGATACCTTGTGTATAACAAATAAACAAGCAGCAGCGACACGTTAGCCCACGGCGGTGGTGTGTGTACTGGTGTCGTCGGTCGAGCAAAGCAGAGATGTTGGAGAAAGCGAGGAGCAACGGGCGAACTTGAGGAGATTTCTGCTTTCCGGAGAAGACGAGTAATTGTTTTTGGAACCAACCACTTGTGTGAATGTGAAAGATAAAGACGTGTGTTTGTTTTTTCTTCTCAGATATTAGAGACGTGTTGTTTTCCTTCTCAAAGATTAGAGCGTGTTTTGCTGCTAATAAAAGTAAAAAAAATATTTATATTAAAAATAATAAATAATTAAGACTAGGGATGACAATTGATCGGGTAAGACCCGGACCCGAACCAGACCCGCCTAATTTGGGGCGGGTATGGCTCCAATAAATGGGTATGGGATGGGTAATGGGTATTTATTTTTAGGTATAGGTCAGTAACGGGTATGGTAGGACCCGGTCCATACCAGACCCATATATATTTTTTATTTTATTTTTATTTATTTTATTTTTTTAATTTATATATAGACTGAATATATTGTTGTTCAAGAACTCTTGATTTAATATATATTGGTATCTATCTAATAATTCATATAATATCTACAAAATTATATAAATATCATAAGTTTTGAGTTCAATATTACAATTTTGGCCAAATATATAAAGTTAGCGGGTCTAATGGGTCTAACGGTTCTTCCCCGCTAGACACGAGTATGGATCGGGTATGAGTCTAAGACGAGGCGGGTCGGGGCGGTATATTGCATTTTCTTAATGGGTCGAGTCTCGGGCCCATGCGGACCCGACCCATTGACATCCCTAATTAAGACTTAATTAATTATAATAGGAACTATTTTGTTAATTACGTTAAAAAATCATTTGTTCTCTTTATATATAAAAATCTATATTTACGATTTTATACAGTGGTTTAAGTCATCGTCATTTACAAAAAGACGCTAATATATATTAGTTTCAGTAAATCATTGTAAAATTCGTTTCGTTTTTAAAAAGGCCCACTAATATACAATGGTTTTCTATGACCTTTATTACACCCATTGTCAATTATAAAACACGTTAATTCAAAACGATTTCATTAAAACATTGTCGTTTATAAAATGCGCTAATTTACAATGGTTTTATTAAACTGCTGTGCAATCCGTTGTTATTTAAAAAAATCCGAAAATATACAACGATTTTTAAAATGTTATTACACCCGTTGTTGTTTAGGAAAAAAGCTAATATACAACGGTTTCATCAAAACGTTGTCCTTACCAAAAGCGGCCGTTTACAACGGTTACAGTTGTTGTTTTATCAAAAAAATCCGGTAATATACAACGTTTTGTTTAAACCGTTGTCAGAATCGTTGTCATTTTTATTAAAAATCCGCTAATCAACAACGGCAGTACAATAACTGTTGTAGTTGCGAAAAAGGTGCGCTGAAAGACAACGGTTTTCTCAAAAACTGTAGTGTATTGCATAAAATACAACAGTTTAACAAATAACCGTTGTGTTTATTGTGTTGTGTATTACCATTTTTGTTGTAGTGAAAGAGTCTAATGCAGAGGAATTAAAATAAACACAAGTACAAATTACATCTTAAGGTCCGATGGTATCCGAATACAACCCAATAGATTATCCGAATTTAACTTACAGTCCAAACAGAAATAAAATGAAGAAGTCCAATCAACTATAAAAGTAAAAGGAATGTCTCTCCACATTAATGATAGGGATTCAATCTGTGGTAGGTTCGACGTCTTCAACGTACTCTTCATCTAAAGGTTAGAAAACAGGAGTGAGTGAGACATAAATCTCAGTGGATGGGATGATCGTGTGCAAGTGTGGCAATATATATAGTTAACGCGAGAAAACGGTTGTATGAAAACACGTGAGGTATGATGCATGATTTCACACATAGCCCACAAGCATCGTGATAAATATATATTAAGTAATATATCTATATAGTTTAAGAAATAGTTCGTGGTCACATATGCACGATGATTCAAGCAAGACAAGAGGATTGCGTACTGATATGTAGCGCCAATCCCATGCAAGACAATTAGTAGTTGCATACTGATATGTAGCGCCAACCCATGCATTACAAGTAGCGGTTGCGTACTGATGTGTAGCGCCAACCAAACGTTCCGATTAACTCCAGAATCGTGTGAATCAGACAGCGATTCCTTCGTTCTTCCTTGTAACTCCCCGTTCATGATGGTCCAAGACCTGTCACCTTATCGCTCCGTAGGCAAAGACAAAATCCACGTTGGAGCTAGCAAGGCTCAGATTCGTTATAATCATGAGTATACCTCAAGTACTACGACCCGCTTCCCTTGGACAAACTCCATCCCCGCCATGGGGATTAGGGCGATGGGGCCAGAGAGTGGAATAGCGCCGAGCTGCCCGGTTCCATCCCCGACGTATCCATTCCGACTGTGAGCTCGACACACCAAGTTGGCTCAGCCAGGAAAGTAAGTACACGTTCAGGTAGTCAACCAGGCAGTCAAGTATTATTGATTCAGGGAAGCATTTTAGGAAAGTTTTCGAAAATTTGCGCAATGCAATCATGGCGTTGGTGGAGTTATTTGGATGAAGATAATTATCGGAAGAATAAGTAATCTTCGATATCTTGAAAGATTAGGTGGAACATAAGTCCCGTTATAGATTCGAAATCGCAAGACGAGAAAGTCGCCCCACGATCGCGTATTAATCGGTCAAGACGATCCGATAAGTCAGGGGATTTTTGAGAAAATAAAATATTTTAATCAATAATTAAATTCAGAGGGTCCATGGCTATTTCATTAAAATAAAAATAATTCGAGTTAGGTCCTTGTAAAAGAAAATTTACAATTAGCCCCGTTTTGTAAAAACTAATTCTTTTGGGGTTAAAAATTAATAAATAAATGTCCCGATCTTGAAAAATAATGAGGTCAGTTCCTAAATTCTCTAAATTGTTCAGATATCTAGGTTTTTAAAGTTTTAAGGTCGAGTTTTTTTATAAATTTCTCATATTAGCCCCAAATTTGTTAAAGTTGTCATTTCGGTCCCCAAGTTTAAAATAATTGGAACTCACAACCGGAAGGGCTTGCAATGTGATTCTAGTTGGAAAATGTCACTAAGGTCAGTAGGATATTGGGACAAAAATAGTTTTAAAAAGACATAAATATAGGTCCCTTAACTTTTAAAAATATCACTTTTGTCCCATTTTGAAATAATTGCTTTTAAGGCTTTTAGGGGTCCGATTGTTATGAAATTTGAACCTTGGGTCCAAAATATCATTATGTTATAGTTAAATTAGTATTTACAGGTTCATGGACTGCATAAGTCCTGGAAATTTCATTTTTGTCCTAAATTTTAATCTTTTACAATTTGGTCCCTCAAGATTTATAAAATTACTTTCCAAGCTCTAAACGCTTGGATTTTTGGAATACACTTAAAATATGTTATTTCCAGTCCCTTAAGAGTTAAAATTTCAAATTTTAAAATTAGGGTCTGGTACAGTTTCGAAAATTACAAAATAGCCCTTAAACTTCTAAAATTTTACAATCTAGTCCTTGGGCTTTTAAGGGTTGATTTTATTTATCTATAAACTTTTAAAACTTTATTAAAATGTAAAAACATAATTTTTGAACCTGAGTTCAGTCCCAAAAATCGAAAATTACAGAGGGGTCCCTTAATCAATTATGCTCGACTTGTCCAGGTTATAAATCATTCAAAACATAGATTTCAAGAGTCATACACATACATATCATTCTCATACAAAATTTCATCAAGTATAACAATAAAGTGTACACATGTATGCCCTATTTTTCGATAAATCGCATTTTTGAGCAACACTTGAGAATTTTTCCAACTTGATACAAGAAAATATCATGCAATACATAATATATATCTCAAGTGCTCAAAATCAAAATACTACATGCAATTTTAAGTAAAACACCTAGAAGTTGAAAGGATTTTTCCACCCACCTTAAAGATTGATTTGTTGGTGAAAAATGGACTAAATCACTCTTGATGAAGAAGTGACTTAGGTCAGCCCCTAAGTCAAGTAATATCAAAAAAATGTAGAAGTTAGGAAATGAGGTTAAAAATTTAAGGAAAGAAGAAAGAGGTGAAGAATATTGGTAAAACTACACTTACCTTGTGTAGTAGATTAAATGAGATTAGTAGAGGTCTCAAAATGGGTCTCTTTGCTCACTCTTAAAACAACTCTTAAGGTCAGCCCCTAAAAGTCTAAAAATGAAAATGGAGTATGAAAAATTTGGAAAATAGAAGAGAAGAAGAAAATGTACTAAAAATCCCATTTCTTACCTTCTAGTCCAAATTCCTTCACAATTTCTTGAGGTCTAGTCAAGATGGTTCCAAGGCTCTATTATCTTCAAGTTGTCTTCTAAGTGTACCTCAAACCAAAAATCAAACTTAGGTTAAGAAGTGAAGAGGATGAGCTAGAAATATCAAAATGGATTGAAGAAGAAAATTCCTTACATTGTAGTAGTGATAGTTTCGAAAATAAAGAAGTAAGAAGAGTTCTTGTGTTTTTGTTAAGTGTTTGAAGAAAGAAGAAAGTGTTTGAAGATATGAAGAAAATATTCTTGAAGATATGAAGAAAGTGTGTTTGAAGATATGAAGAAGTGTTTGAAGATATGAAGAAATATTTGAAGATATGAAGAAATGTGTGTTTGAAGATATGAAGAAATGTTTGAAGATATGAAGATTGTTTGAAGATATGAATATTATTTGAAGATTTGAAGATGTGTGTTTTGAAGATATGAAGATTGTTTGAAGATTTGAAGAATGTGTGTTTTGAAGATATGAAGATTGTTTGAAGATTTGAAGAATGTGTGTTTGAAGATATGAAGATTGTTTGAAGAAGAAGATGAACTTATGCTTAGAGAAAATGTTGGAGGACTTTTGGAGAGAAGTTGGAGAGAAGATTTTTGTGTTTTGTTTTTGGTTAAATGATGAGTTAGGATAATAATTGGGGAAGTTAGGACATAAATTAATAGCTATGTTACTTTCTTAGGGACAAATGGCCAAAAGCTAGGTTTTAGGGAGAAATTTAAAATTTGTTGAGTTGACTAATGGGGTAGTGGGATTTGTAGAGAAATTTTTTAATTGTAGGCTTGCAAGACATAAAATAAAATAGAAATAAAATTATCAAATTTTATTTATTATTTTTTTTGTCCCATAATAATCTAGTTGTGAGATACAAAAAAAAAAAAAATAAATAAAATAGTAATGAAAGAAAAATGAGTTATTTTCCCATTTTAGGTGATAAATTCGAAAATTAGGGAAAAAAAATATTTGGTTTCTTTTCTTTATAAAATTGAGGAAAAATAAAATGTAAAAATATCCATAATTAAATATTTAGAAACTTAAAATAAAGATGTAAAATAAGAAATGTGTACTCCAAAAATAAATTGGAAGTTGGTTGGGATGAATTATAAAATAAGATGAAATATTCGGATAAGGGTCGGAATATACTCCTAAATTATCGAGGATCCAAAAATTCTAAAGTCGTAGTCAACCGACCAAATATTAGTACTAGAGGAGAATATGAAATCATTATGCTCGAAAATAAGGGAGACGTAATTGACATTGGAAGAAATAAATAAAAGTCTTGTCGCGTTTCATTAATAATAGGTTTGTGATATATAGCTGAATAAATAATTACTACATAACACCGTATCTCACGTTGTTAAAATTCGGAGCCTCACATTTAGCCTAAAAGAATTTATGAGATATGGATAAAAGAGTACTATACAATGAGATGCCAAAATTAATAAGCCGTTAGAAGAAAATTCAAATAAAATGCGGTGAAAATACATTTAGCATGATTTATTTTTCGAAAATATTTAATTTGGACTTACATATATTAATTATTTAAATGAGTATAGTTGTTTTACGGTTTAATCCAATTAAAGTGATATAATAAAGTTTTAATTTTGGATTAAAATGGTATCAAATTATCATGGGATTAAATGTGTAGATATTATTCGGTGATTTTCTATTTGTTGAGGGACCAAATAGAAATAAAAGGGATACTTATCCAAAGCGGTTATGGTCCCCAAGACAGCGGTTCTTAAAAACCTGATAACTTTTGTATTCTCTTTACAGAACGTTTTATAGTTTCAGAGAAAACTCTCTCAAGGCAGAACCGTTTGTTTTGGAAGACCAAGCGAAAACTCCAGAATTCTCAAACCCTTAATGCATTAAGGTACGCTTCCGCGATTCAGATTAATCTCTTCTCATTCTCGGATTATAATGGTAGATCGGTTCAAGCATGCTTTTATGGATTTCGTAAATTAAAGCATGCCGTTTTGTGAATTCGATTTCTAACATTATTTTTATACAGAAATACTCATATATTTCTATCACAATTCACAATTTGAGTAGATGACAAAATATTTCAAACTTGAAAGTGGAAAACCCCCTTCATTCACATGAGTAAACCCATAAAAACAAGGTCACTTTCTTTTGTGTGAACAATGTGTCTGAAATAACTTACCTACAAGTCATTCCCAGAAAAAAAATACTAAGAGAAAATTATGTATTGTCATAATATATTTAAGAAAAAGTCTATCCATGATATATATAATATATATCCATGTTACACATATGTAACATTTGGTGGGTGGACATAAAAGTTTTCTAATAATGTCTTATTTTTGTAGGACACCTAAATAATGTTATACCAAATACATATGTATGTGTATGTATATCAAGTGTATCGTCTATAAGACCTTCTATATGATCAGAACAAATGTTACAGTAAAAATAACACAAATTTCTCTAATTAACGAGAAGAATGTGCTTTGAAGTAAGTCAAGAGGCCTACAAGAGGTGCATTGATATAAGTAGTTGGCTCCGACGTCGTTGCATCCATACGATCATCCTTATACGAGTCGTCGATATCGGGTCCTCCAACAACAGCTCCCATAAGCAGATTTGGATTAGGGTAACCACTCAAGAAATAGGGTGTGCCACCTTTGCACTCAATGTGTTGTGGATGTTCATCAATGGAAGGCAATGAAGAAGCCCTATGGTGAACTCTTTGGGGAAATTTTTTCCCATATCCCACCATATATGACATACTCAATGGATTGTCACCTAATATATAGTTCACCTTCATTAATTAAAATTTGAGAATTAAATCAACTAGCTACTTTTTATGAAGAAAATTTTCGACTATTATGATGAAATTAAATATTGTGTCGTATGAAGTACCTGTTTTCTCGTGAAATGAATAAGTCGGTTTGGAGTTATGATCACGTTATTACAACGGATTACATGGTTAGAGTTTTTCAAGTAGCGCGCGTACGCTAATAAAAGAAATGACAGAGCGGTGGTGTGTTGCATGTTACATACTCCTGGTTTGAACATAAGCCCACCTGCAATGTAATATCGTTTAGGCTTCACTTGGATTGATGAATTTGAACTTGTTCGAAAAACTTGATTACATGATCAATTCCTTTTGGTTTCATTTGGACTAAATTTGAAGCTGAATATTCAAATTTCAAAATCATAATAATAAATCCATTGAGCTTTTGGGTGATGTCATAATATAATGGATTTCAAATTCTTGAACACCTATTTTGAGCTATTTTCCAAGTACTTGTTATCGACTTCAAACCCATGTTATATCATTTGACTAAATCATCTTCCCAAATATCCTTGTATCCAATTAATGCAATCTTTTAATAAGTGTCATTGTGATGGATTTCAAATATATAGTCATGATTTAAATTCTTCCCTAAATTATTTCGTGAAAATTCAAATATTTTCATCTAAATGTTACTTTAGAGTTTACAAGTTATTGCCAATTATTTTAGAGTGATGAATAACATAGGAAACTTATATACCAGGAGAAAAGTTGACTCCCTTGGTTGGAGATTCGGGCAACACATTACAAACAAAATTGTCTGCATAGGAGAGGAAAGGAGTAGTATCGTCCAAGCTATTATTTAGGACATACTGCAAATAAAATAGCACAAAAATTAAAAAAAAAAAAGAATTTTGCAAATATTCTTTTTAATGATAAATTTAATTTAGGAATATAAGAAAATACCTTTGAGACAAGAACATTAATTCCAGCATGTTTTGAATCCCAGCCAAATTCTGACATGCTGCCTTCAATCTGTGATTTAAAGTTTTTAATGTTGAGTAAAATATAATCCCAGTAGACAGAGTTTTTAGTGGCTTTATGTAGCCAAGTTGCTGCCCATAGCAATTCATCCTGCCAAAAAAAGTTGTTTTTAATTTTTGTGTACATTAGAAAAAGAATATAAATTTTTTTTTTGGAAATTAATTTTATTGGTAATTTAATTAATTAGAGTATACCTGATAGCCACTGATATCACAATAAAAAGGGCATGCTCCAGGCCCAATGCTGTCATTGTAAGACCCTCTAAACTTGTCTGCAAACTCAAATACCTGGTAAAAATGAAAAAGGAAAAAAAGAAAGAAAGAAAGAAAGCTGCTATAATAAGGAAACATTGGAAACAAATAGAATGAAGTAATGAAAATGTTGACTTGAGAATTGAGATCCAAATTACTTCTCACAATATTGAAACTTTTTAAAAATGATTAAAAGAATATGTATTAAACACTAGGGATAAGTTAAAAAAAACATTGAGTTTGGCTAATTACAAAAACCTTGAGATTTTTTATATTTACAAGAATCAGTGATTCTGTTTTACATTTTTTCTATTCATAAGCAAAAAAATATTTCAAACACCATTATGACATTTATAGAAATACTTCAATAATTACCTCTTAAAATTTAAGGAAAAAATCAAACTTTAAGGGTATTTTCCCAAAAAACCTCCGTTTTTTTAATAATTAGCCCAAACCTAAGAGTTTTTTTTTTTTTTTGGATAACAAAAATGATCCCTGAACAGTAACAGTTGAGAAATTATAATAACTCACAAAAAATTTATTTTATCTCTTATTTTTTTCTTTGAGTATAATGGGGCTGGAGGAGAAACACGCACTCGTATGAGATTGTCAATCGCCTTAACAACACAAGTTTCAACCACTGGAGCCTATAAAACACTGATACGAGTACGACACACATGTACGATACGATACCGGTATGGGACTACACCATATCTTGAAAGTTTAACGATATGGGCACGACATATATATACAATTAAATTATATATATTTTTGTATTATTAAAAATATAGACGTACTAAATACAATTAAAAAATAATGTTTCAATCATAAAAAACTAAAATTTCTTAAATACTCAAATCCAAAATGTGATAAGTCATATATACATATAGAAAATATGCTGAAATATCAGGAATAGAATAAATTTTATCCATTCTCATATGTGGATTTATAAGAATTATTATGAATGTGACTTTGTTTCTTTCATATTGGGATATCTAGGTCGAGTTTTTCCCCATGGAGTGTCCATGGAGTATCGAATAAAGTATTGTATCCAATATGTATCTGGTATGGGTACAGTATCCTCACGGAAGTGTCTGGAGCACAAGCTTAATCTCATTTTATCTCTTATATATATAGGAATAGTTACAAATCCTCTCGAGGGTTGAGCTAGTTAAAAGACAATCTAAAGATATTTTAAAATTATAAAAAGTTAAAGAGTAGTTCGTTCTCCTCACGGAAGGAGGTCGTCACTCGCTAGGGTTCAGGTTCTAGGGTTTCCTACGTCTGGTTGCTTCTATCGTCTGATAGAAGATCGATCCTTGTTTATCAAGCCTTCCATCTGTTTGCATCCGGTTTTCGTTTTTCCTTTCGGTTATTCATAGAGTCCCACGTCTGGTTTTTTGTTTCTTTCTAGGGGTTTGCTTTCTAGGGTTTTTTTGTGTCTTGGCTTTCCTCATCAACTTAATGCATGGTTCTTGTTGGAGGGGATCTACAGTTCTAATCCTTTGTCTTTTGTTTCAGGTAGCAGATTTGGCCCGGGTCTGGCGGTAGGCAAGGCTTGGCCGGAATCTCTTTATAGTATGAAGGATTTAACGGAGAAAGAAGGAGAAATTGTGGATCTAGATGGATCGTTTGACGATATCATACCGAAGCGCACAAATCCTTCATTTTGTTTGGTGGGCAAATTGTTTACGAACAAAACATGGAAACCTTTCTACCTCATTGAGGTGATGAAGAAAAACTGGAAAACGAGGGATGAAGTGGTAGCGCGTGAATGGAGCGACAATCTTGTTCTGTTTCGTTTCGGTAGAAAAGAAGATATGGATTGGGTACTATCTAACCAACCGTGGCACTTTGATGGCGGTTTGTTGGCAATGAGAACCCTACAGGAGAACGAGCAGCCCTCAACCATACAAATAAAGTATGCTTCTTTCTGGTTGAGAACTTACGACGTACCAGTGGCGTGCATGAATCCCAACTCGGCGATAATAATAGCAAAACAGCTAGGAGAATTGGAGGTGTTGGATCAGACAACAGAAGGTATGTTCGGAAAATTCTTGAGGTTCAAAATCCGAATTGATATTACGAAACCCCTGATCAGAGCCGTTACAATTCGGATTAAAGGAAACCAGTTAGTGCTACCGGTCAAGTATGAATCCCTTCCTACATACTGCTTTTGTTGCGGTATGATTGGCCATTTCTTCAGGAATTGTGAACTATACGATTGTAATGAGTGTGTCGATACGGCTAGTATGAAATATGGTCCCTGGCTTAAAGCATCTCCGCTTAAACGAAGTATGCCTCATCGTGAAAACCACACCAACTCTAGCTCTTCCTTCAAGCGTAATCTGTTCGGGGTTGAGAACCATGTTACTTCCCATTTACCCTCACAAAACCATACCCCCCAGCACCATTTGATATCCCACCCTAACAAACCGACCAAGCCACATGGTAAAAACTCTCACTTGGATTTTGAGGAGCAAGAGGCCTCCAGTGAAAACTTAGCCCTTCCAATCCCCAAACACTTGAGTAGCTCCCTTCAATCCCTCACACTGGCCAACCAAAACAACTTGACATGCAATACACACACAACCACCCCACCTAACCCTCACCAAAAAACAAACCCATCGAGCCCTAAACCGAACGACCCTATATATGCATCCCTAAACACAAAAAGCCCATACCAAGCTTCATGCACTAACAACCCCAGCCGGCCCCACCAAGCAATCCCCTCAACAAATCCCTCTACAAAAATACCCACCAATCAAGAATCCAATAAACATTCAGTAACCACACTCATGAATCCACAACTAACCCCCCAGCCCACAAAAACCATGCAACAGTATAATCATCAACCCAACCCTAGTACCTCCTCAACCTCGAAACAGCCCCATCCAACCCCTCAAACCCGCTCCACTGAATCGCTCACGTCCAAAAATCATTCGCAAAAAACCTGGTCCAGATTAAAAAAGAAAAACCAACCACAAAACCCCAATCCTCAGCCTGTCACCAATTCTAAGCGGAGCATTGACATGATCGATGATAGCAAGGTAAGTGTTGATAATGGCTCTACGAAAAAACCAAAGGAATTCGGACTTTTTGACATTCCATGCAATTTTGTTCTATCGGCGGAGGTTGCAAAGAAGCAACCCCGCCGGTCACAATGAGTTGCCTAAGTTGGAACTATCGGGGGCTTGGGAACCCTGCGACAGTTAACGCGCTGAAACGTATTATCAAATCGAAAGATCCCAGTTTTGTTTTCTTAATGGAGACGAAACTTTGCAAAAATGAGTATGATGGATTTTTTAATAATCTGGGTTTCGAAGGAATTCACATAGTCGATTGTGAAACTGATGCGGGAGGTAGACGTGGAGGACTGTGCACTTTTTGGAGAAATGAAGGGGATTTTAAGGTGAAGTCGGACTCAAGACACCATATAGATGGATTATACACGGAAAATGATAAGGAATGGAGGATGTCTGGGTTGTACGGGTGGCCAGAAAGTGCAAACAAAAAATTCACATGGGAGCTTCTCACTAACCTTGCCTCGAGTCATTCGGGGCCTTGGATTTGTTTTGGCGATTTCAATGAGATACTCTACAATTTTGAAAAAAATAGTGGGGCGACCAAAGCAGGACCATGCTATGGCTGACTTCCATGAGGCGTTAAATAATGCTCAGTTGGACGACCTTGGATATGAGGGGTTTAATTTCACATGGACAAATGGGCAAAAAGGACCCCAAAATATCCAAGAAAGACTGGATAGATTTTGTGGAAATCACCAATGGGTTTTTCTCAATCCTGAATTCTCTATACATCATCTTCCTCGGACTAACTCGGATCACTATCCTATAATGCTGAACTGGAGACGAAATAAGGTGACGGGATGAAACAAAAACAGAAAACGAAGGAAGATTTATCGTTTTGAGACGATGTGGCTGTTTGATGAATCATGCAAAAATGTTGTCGAGAATACATGGAACGCTGAAAACATCACCAACAGTCCGCAAAATTTGCTAAGAAAAATCCAAAATTGTGGTGAAAGCCTTAAAGGCTGGGAAGGGACCCACTTCGGAAACGTGGGGGAACAAATAAGAAAATGCGAGGTTAAGCTTCAGAAGAACTTGGAAAAGTTGCCTACGCCGGAGGACCTTACTAAGAGACGAGAGTTGGAGGAACAGTTGGAGGATTTACATAGAAAAAATGAAGCAATATGGCACCAACGGGCGCGATCAAATTGGATTAAAGCTGGGGACAAAAATACATCATTCTTCCACCATACGACATTGGGACGAAGGGAAAGAAATAGGATCGACAGAATTAAAACCGATGGGGATCAGTGGGTGGAAGATGACGAGGGTATCAAACGGATTTTCCACAAATACTATAAAGAGCTCTTTTCGGCTGAGACTTTCCTAGTGATGGATAGGGCTATTGATGCTATCGAAACAAAAACAACCGAGGAGATGAACGAGATCCTACAACGACCATTCACTAAGGAAGATGTGGAGAAAGACCTCTCACAAATGCACCCAACAAAAGCACCCGGACCAGACGATACCCCTGCTATTTTTTATCAAAAATTCTGGTCTTTTATTAATAATGATATTCTTGCTGTTATCCTTGACGTCCTTAATTGTACTACGAGTCCCCAAAGCCTTAATCATACTTTTATAGCCCTTATCCCGAAAAAGAAAAAGGCTGACAAAGTACAAGATTTTCGACCCATCTCGCTTTGCAATGTGATTTTCAAGTTAATTACTAAAACCATTGCTAATAGGCTAAAATTGGTTCTCCCCCATTTGATTCATAATACCCAATCTGCTTTTGTCCCGGGCCGCTTGATTACTGATAATGCACTTCTAGCTTTTGAGATTTTCCATAAGATGAAACATAGCCAAGCTCAGAAAAAGGGATCTTTTGCATTCAAACTTGACATGAGTAAAGCTTATGATAGAGTTGAATGGCGTTTTCTTAGCAATGTCATGAAAAAATTAGGACTATGTAATTCTTTTGTTGATCTCATGATGAAGTGTGTTTCCACTGTTTCTTTTTCTATCTTAATTAATGGACAACTTGGAAATTCTCTAACCCCTACCCGAGGTCTCCGTCAAGGCGACCCCCTATCTCCCTACCTATTTTTATTTTGTGCAGAAGCGTTCTCGTCGTTATTAAGAAAGGCGGAGAGTGCGGGGCATTTACATGGCATCCAAATTTGTAGGCGGGCTCCTCAAGTGACACATCTTTTTTTTCGCGGATGACAACATTATTTTTGGCCGAGCAAATGATAGAGAGATAGATGGTGTATTTCAGATTATCAAGGAGTATGAACGAGCCTCGGGTCAACGCATAAATCTTGATAAATCTGAGATCTCGTTTAGCCGTGGGATAGAGCATAGCAGACGTGAAGGGATGGCGCAGCGAATGGGGGTTAGGTTCGTGGATAAACACTCAATTTATTTGGGCTTACCAACCAACATTGGGCGTTCAAAAAAAGAGGTATTTTCGGCAGTGGTGGACAAAATCAGGAAAAAACTCAAGAATTGGAAAGGTAAGCTGTTATCGATTGCGGGGAAAACGGTTCTAGTCAAGACTGTAGCACAAGCCATACCGACATACATAATGAGTTGCTTTCGACTACCTGTTGACACGTGCAATCAAATTAATTCGATTATAAGCAACTTTTGGTGGGGGCAGAGACAAGACGAAAAACGAATCCATTGGTGTGCATGGGATAAATTATGTATGTTGAAAAAGAGCGGTGGTTTGGGCTTTCGGGATTTGGAATGCTTTAATGAAGCTATGCTAGCTAAGCAGTGTTGGAGATTAATTCATGAAACTGACTCTCACTTGTCTAACTCTCTCAAAGCCAAATATTTCCCGAGACATAATTTCCTAGAAGCAACAACGGGCTATAATCCATCTTTCACTTGGAGAAGCATTGTTGCAGGAAGGGATATTATTCTTAAAGGAATGCGGTGGAATATAGGTACGGGAGACAAGGTTAGAGTGTGGCAGGACCCTTGGGTTGCTAATTCTCCAAATTTTCGAATTTTATCTCACCCTACTGGACGGCCACCGGACCTTAGGGTACGAGATCTTATTCATGATACTTCGCCGAGATGGAAAATTGATTTGATCCACGAATAATTTTCGGAACAAGAGGCTAGTTTTATTAAATCCATACCTCTAAGTGCCAACCCGAGGCCGGACCGTATAATTTGGTATTATACTAAAAATGGAATTTATAGTGTGAAGTCGGGGTATGAAACAGCGAGAAATCTCAAAGAATGCGCTGCAAATGTAGCTTCGGGCTCGAGCATGAACATTAAAATGTGGAAATGGGTTTGGAGTCTTGAGGTCCCATCAAAAATACCAATTTTCGTATGGAAGGTTGTACAGGGTATTCTTCCCACAAAGATGGCGCTTCGGAGGCGAGGGATGGATGTGGATCCGTGTTGTGCTCGATGCGGCTACCACGTTGAGACGGCTGAACACGCGCTACGAGACTGCCCATGGACGAAATTCCTATGGACGACCTCCCCTCTTCGATTATCACTGGGGGATGCAAGGGAACGGGGTGATTTAGTGGACTGGATTTCGCATTTTATGATAAACGGGGATAAACATAGCCATGGTTTATTTGCAATATTAATGTGGATGGCCTGGCACGCCCGGAACATGAAGACTTTCCAAAATAAAGATCTCCAACACCAATGGTGCATCCAAACAACGTTGAAAAGGTATGATGAACAGGTGAGGGCAATGGAGACGGGGAATATACGCAATAACACCCGGGCAGCTGAGGTGTGGCAAAAACCGGATGTTTCTTGGGTTAAGATTAACACGGATGCGTCAATCATTGGGGGAGTGGGAACGGGCCTTGGAGCTATTATTCGAGATCATGAGGGACAACAGCTTAATAGCCTGATTCAACTTCGAGCAGTGGAAATGGAAGTAGATATGGCTGAGGCTATAGCGTGCAAGGAGGGGGTTTTGATGGCTAAATCAATGGGGCTGAGAAAGATCATTTTGGAAACGGACAGTGCGATAGTGTTTGGGAAGCTCAAGGGCTCAAGGGATGATTTCTCTTATTTGGGACAGATTGTGGATGATATTAAATGTATTTCTTCTTCTTTTGATTGTTTTCTTCCTAGTCTAGTGAGATGAACTGGAAATGCAATTGCGCATCACCTTGCTAGGCAAGCTTTTTCGCTAGATAGTGGTAGTACGGTTTTGGGGATGATCCCTGCTGATGTTTTAGACCTTATTTCATTGGAGGCCTCCTCCTAGTTCATGAATGCATGATCGTTTTCTCAAAAATAAAAAAAAAATTTATAAAAAGTTCCCTCATGTTTGGTTATGTGTTTGATGGCTCAAAAGCTACCTTTAAAACCGTAGGCAAGTGCACCTATCGTTTTATAGTATAGATTATTGAGTACCGAGTGTCATTCCCACGAGGATTATAAGTACTAATAATTACCGTCTTTTTGTTATTTAATCTAACAATTTTCGTTTTTTGTTTGATAAAGAATCTAAATTATCGAAGTGTAAAAATGAAGTAAAATTTGTAGAATAAGAAATCAAGAGATGAAGTGCGTTTGAATGTAAATCCCTCTAGAATGTTTTTGTGATTTGACAAGTTAAAAGATTCAACCATAAGCCCTTAAGCAAAAACCAACCTCTTTTAATAAAATCTCATGCTATGTGGACCGTAGAAATTCCCGATTTAAGTTAATCCCTTTCTCAAGGCGAAAAACTCCTAATCTCAAGTTGATTAACTGAAATCTCTTTCTAGTTAAAACCCCAAAGATTGCATTATAACGATTTATGAATTCCCATATTAGGTTTGACCCTAATCCGTAAGATTTATGTCGCCCTATATCTAGGATTGCATACAACTCTTTTCACTTATATAGGTTCTATTTCACCATGAATCTCTCGATTTCCTGATGAAAAATAAACTTCAAATCAATATTGCGCATATATCAATTCGAATGAACGAAGCATAATATAAGTGAATCACACAAAATATGAAGATTTTATTAAAAACATACACACCTTAATCACAAATCCATTCTAGAGTTCATTACATTCAAACACTAGGAGTTTAGCTACACATGATTTTGACCAAAGAATAAATTACACAAGAAGATGTAAACATTGTAGACATGGTGTACTTATCTTTATCAAAATCTCAATTGACTTGATGATGTTGCTCCAAGCCTTCTTCCCCAATGTTGCCTCAAGCTTACTCCTCCAAGACCCCTTGACCCCAATTTTACTTAATGAAATGAATACAATGAATATTTTCTCGAGTATCTAATTGAATGCCTCTCCCAACTTCAACCATTGGCTTTTATAGGCAACCAATACATTGATAGTACTCTCTTTTGTTAAACAATTGCCTCCATTTTCCTTGTTGGTTGGTGAATTCTTGTATTCAAGTGATGAGGAGGGGACATGGAGACATGTTTCAGCAAAATAGGGTGTTAAAAGTGTACAAAAGTGGCCAAAATGGGTTGGTTGGTGAGTTTTCCCCAAATTCCGCAAAGAAAAGTTGCAAAGAGGTCCTGACACGCTGTGTGCCCGACACGGCCAGGCCGTCTTGTTTAATTGTGCGAGCACTCCCTGGACATGGCCGCAGCTTCCCAACACGGCCAGGCCGTGTTCCCGACACGGCCGTGTGGGAACACGGCCTGGCCGTGTCGGAGGCTGTTTTGTGCGAAAAAATCGAATTTTTAGCTCCCGTGCGAACACGGCCGTGTTGCCCGACACCCCTGCCCGTGTTGGACCAAAAAGGCCCCGAAATGACGCGTTTGGCTTGGAATTTCGAGCGTTTTGCATCCTTAAACTCCCGGTATGTTTTGACATGAATCCATGGTCCGAAATTCACCAAAATTAGCCCCGAATGGTCAATCTACATCAATAAAAGCACCTCGGAGTAATATGAACTATGTATAATCAAAAATTTACAAAACTAACAATAAAATAACTCGAATTCTACTCAAATATACACATAAAACGTGCATAAAAAGACCCTTATCAAACCACCTCCAACTTTGAACTTTGCTTGTCCTCAAGCAAAACATTATATCAAAAAGAGGGATTCAATAAATCACAACACAAAAATTTTTTTTCTTTTTTTTTTCTTTTTCAACACATTGAACACAAGCAGTCAAGTTCTTAGCCTTCTCAACCCGAATTAACCATTCAAGAAAAATTATTTTGCAAAGCGATCGAGTGTCAAGAAAGACCGTAATATCGCAGGGCATTATTGAGACTTGAAATCATCACGCCACAAATATTGATAGTTATGAACAACTTCAATTCAATAATGCTATGAAAATACAAGAACTCAATGGATCATAGTAGTTAGCTTACTAGTCATATAACCAAGCTTCTTGAACTTTATTGGAATGAGAAGTCAAGGAGTATTCATTCTCCCTTTTTTTTTTTTTTTTTTTTTTTTTTGGGACCTTTCGAGACATGCTTCCACTAGGTTTATATTTTGAATTTCTGTTCAAACACTCCTAGGGTGGTTTCCCATACTCATATTCGTGTCGCCGTTTTACGTAAAAGACAAACATGGGGCTCATGAATGCTCCTAGTTACTAAGCAACAACAAATAGAGGAGTATAACCTCGATTGGTCCGTTTTTTTTTTCTTTTTCTTTTTCTCTCTTTTTTTTTATTCACAAGCTTGGTTTAACAACTAGTTAACCACTACTAAATCATGAGTTCTCGGAAGTTCATAGCACTAAGTACCGTCGTATATGCCTTAACACATCAAATATTTATGGTGTTGGAAATCTCGTCAAAATTTAGCCCGCATCCACATCAATCTATCCTAGACAATCAATTGCTTCACACTGAAAACACAAATTAACAAGTTAATATAGGTATAATTGGGCCAAGTTATTGACTAGCAAATACTCAATTTGTTAAAAAAATCACATCTCTTGAAAACAAACACACAAGCATTCCGAAAATGTTATTGTACCCACCTCCAACTTTAAGATTCACATTGTCCTCAATGTGAAAGAAAGAAATGGACAAACACACAAAACACTCAAAAAAAAACAAAACAAAGAAATTAGAATGATATAAAAGAGGTGGAAAAAAAGAAAAATACGACCTTACTACAATAGTGGAATCGGTGTTGAGCGACCATTGGGTTGTTTTGGTACGGGACCTTCAACGGCATCTTCATACCTAATCAACGTTAAGCAACACACAACTCGAATACCGTGAAATCTCAAATATTCCCAATTAGGACAAGCAAGAAGAAGCTCAAGAGTTTTTTTTTTTTTGATTTGAAGATGACTCTAAGGACTTGTGATTATTTTGAAAGAAAATAAAAAAATAAAAAAAAATGAAAACAATTGCACACAAACATCGGGTTGCCTCCGGTTAGCGCTTCTTTAACGTCGTATAGCTGGACCATTTCACCTAAATGTGAAGATTTAATCGGGCGAGCCTTGAACTTATGAAAAATTTTATCTCTTTGAACAACATCGCCACCCGTATCGATTTTCAAACAATTGACCTTCATGGTCCTATTTTTCTCGCATGTTATTCTCAAAATGGGATTTATCTGTGAAACTTTTGCACATTGAACATCACATACTTTCAAGGATTTATTAGAAGACATATCAAGCAAAGAATCATTTATCCTTGTCTCAATCAAGTTTATAGGAAAACAAGTATCATTTATAGGATTTCTCAAAGGAATTTTAAAGATAACTTGTTCACCCCCCACTCTCAAAGTAAGTTTTCCATCATGCACATCAATGAGAGATTTAGCGGTAGCCAAAAAGGGACGCCTAGAATTAAGGGAACTTCTAAATTATCATGCATGTCAAGAATAACGAAATCGATTTGAAACACGAATTTGTCAATCTTGACTAACACATCATTAATAATACCTCTAGGATGTTTAATCGATTTATCGGCTAATTGAATGTCCATCCTAATAGGTTTAAGTTCACCTAATCCCGCATGCTTAAATGTTTCATAAGACATCACATTGATACTAGCTCCCAAGTCGGCTAGTGCCCTATCAACAGTAAATCATCAATTTTGCAAGGGATAATAAAGCTTCCTGGATCATTAAATTTTTGTGGTAGTTCATTGGAAGGACATTTATCATTCAATTGCACATTTGATAATTTGTTAAGCTTATTTTCACTAGGAATGATGTCATTAAGATCCCTAACATGCTTTGAAGGAGGGTCAACAAATGGAATATTGGCATGTAATTGTTTGAAAGAATTAAGGTACTTACCAAATTTGTCCTCCCTTCTATCTTCTTGGTTAGACTCCTAAGTGGATCTTGGGCTTGTATTCGCAACCTCCTTTTTCATGAGATTTTCTTTGGACATGTCATCCTCCACGTATTTCGCATGGCGGCATTGGCATAATCATGCTCATGTGGAGAATCGATGGTGATTGCCTTTACGTGCTCCCTTGGTTTGGCTCGATTACCCAAGAAACTACCTTGTGGCCTTTCGAAATCATCTTCGCAATCTGCCTATTTGGTTTTCCGGATTATGGATAGATGCCTCTTGATTTCTCAAGGATGTTTCCACCGCTGGAATCGGGTATCCGTTGATTGCACAAATTTTGTTATAAGATCTTCCAAGTTAGGCTTACCTTGATTTGGTGAAATCGGAGACGTGTGTAGATCGGGATTAGGATTAGGTCGTGGTTGACCTTGATTTCCCCAACCAAAATTCGGATGTTGTCGCCACCCAGGATTATATGTGTTCTTTGTAAGGATTACTTGGGTAATTTTTGCCTTGATTCCCAACGTAATTAGCATGTTCGGTGTGAGGTATTGTGTGTGGGCAATCCCGATGATTATGCAATCCCCACAAGTTTCACAAGATAAAACATGCGGTGGTGGTGGTTTAGGAGCCGCTAGATCGTCGATCTTTTGGGTCAATGCTTCGACTGTGCGGCGAGCGTAACTACCGCGATCTGCATTATACACACCAACCGACTGTTAGTTTTACCTCGTATGGATTGCCATTGGTAACCGTTCATGGCCATTCCCTCAATCAAATCCTGAGCGGCTTCCGGCGTTTTGTTATTAAGAGTTCCCCGGCCGCCGCGATCGATCATTTGTCTTGTTGCGAGAAAGTAGCCCATTATAAAATGTTTGGACTTGCATCCAAATAGGTAGGCCATGGTGTGGGCATTTCCGCAACAATTCTTTGAATCTCTCCCAGTGTCGTACAAGGTCTCGTCATCTTCTTGAGTGAATGAAGAGATTTCATTCCTCAATCGTGCGATTTTGGCGGTGGAAAATATTTCAAAAGGAACTTTTCGCCATGATGTTCCACGTTGTAATCGTTCCCTTTGGCAAAGTATTTAGCCATTGTTTAGCCCGTCCGCCAAGAGTAAATGGGAATAGGCGTAAACGGATGGCATCATCGAGACCCCATTTATTTTGAAGGTATCGCAAATTTCAAGGAAATTCGCGATATGATTATTTGGATCTTCGTCCGGTAGGCCGTCGAATTGAACAAATTGTTGCACCATTTGAATGACATTTGGTTTGATTTGAAATTATTGGCAACAATGGCCTTACGATACTAGATGATGTACCATCGTCCATAGACGGCTTGGCGTAGTCATACATGGTTCTTTGTTGTTCATCCGCCATATCGGGATCTTTGCCTTCGTTAATATCCTCCTCGTGGGTCAGATTAATACTTTCCTCCGTGTTGCTACCGGCGGTGTCGTGCTTCCAAATTCGACGACGGAGTAGGCATGCATCATGGTAAATAAAGAGGATAAGTGTAATCCAAGACTTACAAAGATAGATAAAAAGAAAGACAAATGGTCAAATAAAATAAAAAAAAATGATTAAATTAACAAAAATAAGGTGTTCTTAATATTACAATCCCCGGTAACGGCGCCAAAAACTTGATGGCTCAAAAGCTACCTTTAAAACCGTAGGCAAGTGCACCTATCGTTTTATAGTATAGATTATTGAGTACCGAGTGTCATTCCCACGAGGATTATAAGTACTAATAATTACCGTCTTTTTGTTATTTAATCTAACAATTTTCAGAGTTTTTGTTTGATAAAGAATCTAAATTATCGAAGTGTAAAAATGAAGTAAAATTTGTAGAATAAGAAATCAAGAGATAGAAGTGCGTTTGAATGTAAATCCCTCTAGAATGTTTTTGTGATTTGACAAGTTAAAAGATTCAACCATAAGCCCTTAAGCAAAAAAAAAAAACCAACCTCTTTTAATAAAATCTCATGCTATGTGGACCGTAGAAATTCCCGATTTAAGTTAATCCCTTTCTCAAGGCGAAAAACTCCTAATCTCAAGTTGATTAACTGAAATCTCTTTCTAGTTAAAACCCCAAGATTGCATTATAACGATTTATGAATTCCCATATTAGGTTTGACCCTAATCCAGGAAGATTTATGTCGTCCCATATCTAGGATTGCATGCAACTCTTTTCACTTATATAGGTTCTATTTCACCATGAATCTCTCGATTTCCGGATGAAAAATAAACTTCAAATCAATATTGCGCATATATCAATTCGAATGAACGAAGCATAATATAAGTGAATCACACAAAATATGAAGATTTTATTAAAAACATACACACCTTAATCACAAATCCATTCTAGAGTTCATTACATTCAAACACTAGGAGTTTAGCTACACATGATTTTGACCAAAGAATAAATTACACAAGAAGATGTAAACATTGTAGACATGGTGTACTTATCTTTATCAAAATCTCAATTGACTTGATGATGTTGCTCCAAGCCTTCTTCCCCAATGTTGCCTCAAGCTTACTCCTCCAAGACCCCTTGACCCCAATTTTACTTAATGAAATGAATACAATGAATATTTTAAAGTATCTAATTGAATGCCTCTCCCAACTTCAACCATTGGCTTTTATAGCAACCAATACATTGATAGTACTCTCTTTTGTTAAACAATTGCCTCCATTTTCGTTGTTGGTTGGTGAATTCTTGTATTCAAGTGATGAGGAGGGGACATGGAGACATGTTTCAAGAAAATAGGGTGTTAAAAGTGTACAAAAGTGGCCAAAATGGGTTGGTTGGTGAGTTTTCCCCAAATTCCGCAAAGAAAAGTTGCAAAAGAGGTCCGGACACGCCCGTGTCGCCCGACACGGCCAGGCCGTCTTTGTTTAATTGTCGCAGCACTCGGCCGACATGGCCGTGCTTCCCAACACGGCCAGGCCGTGTTCCTGACACGGCCAGAAAGGGGAACACGGCCTGGCCGTGTCGGAGAGGCTGTTTTGTGCGAAAAATCGAGTTTTTAGCTCCCTGTGAACACGGCCGTGTTGCCCGACACCACCCCTGCCCGTGTTGGACCAAAAGGCCCCGAAATGACGCGTTTGGCTTGGAATTTCGAGCGTTTTTGCATCCTTAAACTCCCCAGTATGTTTTGACATGAATCCATGGTCCGAAATTCACCAAAATTAGCCCCGAATGGTCAATCTACATCAATAAAAGCACCTCGGAGTAATATGAACTATGTATAATCAAAAATTTACAAAACTAACAATAAAATAACTCGAATTCTACTCAAATATACACATAAAACGTGCATAAAAAGACCCTTATCAGTGTTAAATGTAATGGGGGTAACTATATTATTTTTATAAATAGCCGTTTTTTTTTGTAATTATCCCTATTATCTTTTGTTTTACCTTGGAGGCCCTTTGCAAAAGCACTTTAGAGTACATCCTATCCCCAAAAGCCTTGAACACCAAAGAAGCCGCCGCCGCCGCCGCCATCTCCGCCGCAACTCTCGATCCGGAGCATTCTCCGTAACCGCATAAAACAGCCGAGGAGTGTCCATATCTTCGCCTTTGCCAACAATTGTGATCGCCCGATTGGGTCGCCGACCGAGCAAAAACGACGCCGCTTGTGGCGGTGGATTTGAGGAAATAATCCGTCGACCATCGGACGGCCGCCGGCCACAGCGTCGGCAGCTCGGCCCATGGTCTTGCCGTATTCTAAGACGCCCACGCCAACATTGTTGTTGAGAATGTCATTGGGAAGTTGAACTTACGTTGTCACCGGCATAATCGTAGTAGCCTCCTGTTAAATCCACCGTATATTGAGAGGAATTTTTACTTTTTTTTATCGAGATTATTTAATATTTGAAATTAGCGTCTAGAGATTTAGAAATATTTTTATCAAAATAAAGAAAATTAATTTATCATGATTCGCGATACAAGGAATATCTAATTTCAGTTAAATTAGTTGGATTCTACGAAACATGGACACTTCTCTCAATGATGTACTCGTACCAGATACGTACTGGATACAATACTTTATCCGATACTCCATAATACTCTATGGATACATATGTATAGTATTACTTATAATTTCAATATGTTTTTTCTATGTGCCTATGTGTGTTATCACATTTTATATTTGAGTATTTATGAAATTTTAATTTTTGTACTTGAAATATTATTTATTTAATCTTATTTAATTCGTCTAAATTTTAAAAATATAAAAATATATAATTATATATATACCATATCCGTATCCATAAAATTCCAAAAATAACGTATTCACGTACCCATGTCGTATCGTATCGTAATGATGTCCCGTATACGTATCAATGCTTCATAGGTTGGATTAATACAACTTTATTAGTTATACTACAAGAAAAATTACAATTAACGACAAAATATTTTGTCACTAAATTTTACATGTACCTACATAATATCTACAAAATAAAGAATATTATATCAACTAATTATCGATAAATCACCAACAATTTTTAAGTTGACCTACAAAAATATTGTAGGTATTTACCAACAATTTTGAATTTTGTTGGTAAATAGCTACAAGGATTTTCACTACATTTTGACATAACTTTTACAGTTATCTTAGTACATACTTACATATTTTTCTTCATTTTTCAAAGTATATTTTACTCATATATGAGCTATAGATTCCGATTGGAGTAATATTTTGCGCCATGAAATGATCATTTAACAATATCCAAGTGGAAATTTAAAAAAAAATAGCCAAGTGGCAATTAATATTAACATTATGCATCCTCTTTACCAATCAAATATTATATGCATGCTTGAGTGAGGGTCATGGAGAATTCTAATTTGGCAGATAAGTTGGCACCAAATTAAAAGCTCTACCAAATTAAGCGTACGGATTCAACAATAATTAAAAGACTATATAGTAGAGAAATCAATCTTGATGAATTTAGGAAATTCAGAATATTTGCTAAGTTGAGTGTTAGATTTTGTAAAAGATGGCAATTTTTCAGGAATTTAATCAATACCCACTCCATAAAGGAAATTTAACGACAAAATAAGATTTTTTTTCCCTTAAAAATAATGAACTAGAGGAATATCGTAATTATATTAATGACATTTTTATCATTTTTCAACAAATATATACCTAAAATTTTGTTTTCATAAATTTTGATTTAAGTGAGGCGGCCGTCTACAGCGCCTCACCCCTAATATTAATGAGTTCTTCAATAATGTCATTCTTTTCATTCAAAGCACCACGTACCAAAGTGATATTTAAGATTTCATGTTTCATATTCCTATTTTGTATTAGATTAATGTTACTTGTGTTATAATTGTACGATTGTCATTCATCAAATTCAATGGAATATGACGTGGAGTGAAATAAGAATATGGAACACGATATTTAGACTCAGATAAAAAGACACTTACACCCTTGTCGAAACCATCGCCAAGAGCCGAGTCCTTTCTCCACGTCAACCGCTGCGTAGAGGGCAATTTCCCTGACCTTTGGCCCTCAAAAAACAATATACTCTTCGACAAAGCATCACCATAATCATGCAAAACTGCCATAGCCATATAATTCACACAAACTAATAATAGTATCACTATTCTCAATAAGTACTTTTCTCTCATCATTTTTCACTTATGGAATTCTCTCATTCCAAAACAAACAATGAACATGATAATTTGCCTTTTGGAAATAACCCTTTAGGCCTTAGACCTTAGACTTAGACTTAGACTCTACTTTTTTCTATTAAATCAAAAAATGGTGATTGCTTTGGGTAATAAAAATGGATCTTCATAGAGGTATGTTTGGTTCTTTAAGTGAAATCCACATCAAAATTGACTTTAAGTGAAGCTCACACATCAATTGCACAGAGTCAATGTTTTGCACTAACACAGAAAATTATAATGATTTTTTCCATGCTTTGATTTCCTCCAATTAAGTTACATTTCTTTGTCAAAGTTATAAATTTGCTGATGACAATAAAATCTTGGTGTTTATTTTTTTCATTTATAAATTGCTTATTTCTTTAAATACTGATGTACGTTTTATAATGTGCATCCATACATGAATTACGAGATGATATTGTATAAGAATCGACAACCAGAAATAAATGGAAGTTGCCTTTCTAAAGATTTAGTTCATATCGTTTAATTTTATTTGTGTTGGTATTTAATGTTGCTTATGACATATCATGTAGCACGTTTGTCTGATTAATTTTATGTATGCATGTTGGTGAAATATATTATGGGAGTGTATGCAAACACTAAAAATAAGTGTTTTTCAGTTTTTTGCTTAAAAAAAACAGTTTTTATTGTTTGCATATTCCAATTTCTGTTTTTAATTCTGCTTCATTTAATCATAATCTAAAAGCAGGGAGATGGTGTTTTAGATTGTGCTTCTGCCTCTAGTTTGAATTTTACAAATAAATAAGTATTTTTGCTACTTTTTCACCAAACACTCTCAACTTCCCATTCTCAACTTTTAACTTTTAATTCTATTTTCAAACACTATCAACTTCCTCGATTCTCAACTACTTACTTACTCGCTTATAATAAATCACTTCTTCTAAAAGCAGAAATTTTTGCAAACACTCGCTATATAATTGTAGCGTGCATTTGTTTATTACGAGTATTAATATATATATATATATATATATATATGTAATACAAGATGCAACATAAAAATGAAATAAATGAGAAAACACACAAACTACATAAAAACTATTTACTGTTAATCAGTGGCCGCGTAATAATTGTGAAAATATAGCGTGCAAGCTAGGTATTAATTAATATGCATGTAATACAAAAAGTTATATTAAGAGAGCCCAAACCATATAAAAAAAATTTCCTACACTTTAATGCCCATACAAAATTTTGGTTCTAACGGTCCCTATTTTGGCTACTAAAACTCAGATACTCACGACTGCATGCTAGTCCTCCTAGGGTTTAGGAGTTTTCGGTTCCCACTAGGGTTTGGTTAGGGTTACCCCTTTTTGTGTCCCTCTTTGAGGATTCCGACAGCATCGCTCTCGTCCGACTGTGTCTCCGTCAACTCCCTGTTTTCTCTCGTTATCTCCCCATCCCCCTTGCCCTTTCGCCCTCTCCATCGTCACCCTTTCTTTCACATCTGTAGATTAGGAGTACTGTTTCATTATTTTTCTAATCGTTTTTCTTTGTGTTTTGACAGCCGAAAGCCCGATCCAAGAGGTGGTTAGGGGTGGCGGAAAGGATGTCTGAGTTAACGGAGAAAGAAGCACTGGTTCTGGACCTAGACGATTTAAACAGTGAATCGAATGTGGAGAATTCTCCTCCGGCCCATTGCATGGCAGGGTCACTGTGCTCACGTAAGAACATAAATCCTTTCTACTTTCTTGAAGTTATGAAGAAATCCTGGAAGCCAAAAAAAGGTTTTTCGGCTCGAGAATGGGGTAAAAATCTGTATCTCTTTCGATTTGATGATCCACAAGATAGAGAATGCGTTCTCAAAAATCAACCCTGGCACTTTGAGGGTTTTCTTTTTGCGATCAAGAGCATAGCCGGCACCGAACAACCATCCACAATACAGATCAACAAAGCATCATTCTGGACCCGCGCTACGACCTTCCGGTCGCGTGCATGAACGAAAAAGCCCTGAAACTTATTGCGAAACAAATCGGGCAATATGAGACGTGGGAACCCCCAGAAAATGGAACAGTAAATCCGCATGGTTCAAAGTGGCCATTGACATTACATAACCCCTCCCACGTGGTCTAACAGTCAAGATAAAAGGTGAGAGTCTTTGATTCCCCCTAAAATATGAAGCCCTCCCCGTGTATTGTTTTAGATGTGGGATTATCGGACACCATTTCCGATCTTGTGACGAATATGACAGTAACAATGCCCCGGACCCATCTGAGGCTAAGTACGGACCTTGGATGAAAGCTTCCCCGTACAAGAGAAACCGCAATAGCTCGTCTAACACCCCGAAAACCGACTCCCAGACTGCTCGAAAACTAGACTTATCTCCCAGCCATACCCAATCAATACGCCTGGACCCCCCAGTCCCATGAAGCCAACCAGACCCATGAACCCGTTAGCCCTCCCCATGATGCCCATGCACATATTGAAAACCTCAATATTATTCCCAATATAAAATCCCTATCCATCACTCAAAAGCCCCAAAACACAACCACCCAAAACACCCCAAGCCCACCCGTATCCCCACCAAAACCAACAACTAACCAAAATATCACAACCAAAAGCCATGATATCCCACACCTTATAACAGCCACCTCTCAGCCAACCCCCGAGAACAACAATAACACCATATTGATGACCCCCTCTAGCCCAAAACCACTGCCAGTTACTAAAACCCCTTCCACGTGGCATTGAAACAAATCCCGGAAACCAAATCAACCCACTAATCCAGCCAACACAAGCCTCCCGAACCAAAATAAGAGAAAACTCCCCAAAACCCTTTCCTCGGACCCGGCAAGCTTGACCCAAACCCCGGAGAAAAAACACAAAAGCTCGAGAATGTTGATCAACCCATGTACTTCAATTTTAACGGCGGAGACTGCCGAGGAGCAGTCCCGCCGAGCCCAATGAGTTGCTATAGTTGGAACTGTCGGGGGCTTGGGAACCCTCGAACAGTTCAAGTGCTTAAAAGAGAAATAAATCATAAAGGTCCCAGCTTGGTTTTCCTCATGGAGACTAAGTTAGTAGCAACAGAAGTCGAGAACGTGTGTAAGCAACTGAACATGGAAAATTTTCATTACGTTGAATGCGACATGAGTTTTGGAGGAAGACTAGGAGGTCTCTGTTTGATGTGGAAAGATAATATGGAAGTTACCGTTAACGTCTCCTCTCTTCATGTGATAGATGCGACAATCCGAGAACAGGGCGCCCCGAACCCGTGGCATATTTCGTGCATTTATAGATGGCCGGAGGAAAATAACAAACAGCATACGTGGCAATTGATCCGTGATATGAAACCCAACCAGGACATCTCTTGGCTATGCATTGGTGATTTTAACGAAATCTTATACCATCACGAAATTTGGTCGATCAAGGATAGCTCAAAAATTGAGGCGTTTCGAGATGCCGTGGGATATTGCGATCTTGATGATATTGGATTCGAAGGGTACAAATTCACGTGGTCTAATGGCCAAACTGAGGACATGAATATTCAAGAACGGCTGGACCGATGCTTGGCGAATCTTCAGTAGGTTTGTGAGTTCCCGGAATACAGAGTTGAACATCTACCTCGACTCGCCTCCGATCACAGCCCAGTATATGTGTTGTGGTCTAAACGGGGACAAGGTAGGAAAGGAAGGAAAAAAATCTTCAGATTTGAAAAAATGTGGCTCCAAGACACGTCCTGCCGGTCGAGGGTGGAGGAAACTTGGGTGGCTAATATTCAGTCATCATCGCCAGCTGGTTTTAAAGAAAAAATAAAGTCAATGGGCATGGTCTTGATGGGGTGGGAGAAGGAATGCTTTGGAAACGTGACTTACCAAATTGGTAAGGCTAAAGAACAATTGAGAATTATCCAAACTCTTCCACCTACTCAAGAAAATGTCTCAGCGGCGAAGAAGTTGGAGCATAAAATTTCAATCCTTTTGCAGCGTGAAGAGACGATGTGGTATCAGAGATCCCGAGCAAATTGGATCAAAGATGGGGACAAAACACAGCCTTCTTCCATAGAGTGGCAAATGGTAGGAAGCGCAAATTCAATCGATCAAGTCATGGGGACAAAAATGGGAACAAAACAGAGGATGGTGACCGAACGGGGATATATTGCGAACTAACTACTTTCAAATCTTTTCAGCACCACCTCCAACCTTCGAATGGACAGGGCAATCGACGCTGTCGACATGAGACTACTGAGCGACATCAATGATACCTTATGTGAGCCGTTCACAGAAAAAGAGGTGACAGATACTCTAGCTCGGGATGCACTTTCTAAGGCCCCTGTGCCTAGGATGGTATGGTCGCTTTTTTCTATCAAACTTTCCGGCCTATTGTGAGTGGTGATATTATCTCTGTTGTGCTTGGTATTGTTAATAATCGAGTCAACCCCTCCCCCCTTAATAACACCTTCATTGTCCTTATCCCCAAGAAAAAGAACCGGTTACCTAATGACTTCCGACCTATAAGCTTTTGTAATGTGATTTTTAAAATCATCACCAATACAATTGCTAATAGGTTAAAAGCTACCCTCCCCATGCTCATTCATCATAGCCAGTCAGCATTTGTGCCGGGGAGGCTCATCACGGATAACGCTTTACTTGCTTTTGAAATATTTCATGCCATGAAACACAATAAATCTAAAAATCGGGGAATTTTTGCCATGAAACTCGACATGAGCAAGGCTTATGACAGGGTAGAATGGCCTTTTCTAGAGCAAGTTATGCTTAAACTTGGGATAGGTGCCAATTTTGTGTCCCTTATTATGAGGTGTGTCTCGACTGTGTTGTAGGTCCCAAGGGGTGTAAGTGTAAGGTTTAGAAGGGGGGGGGGTTGAATAAACCTTACCAAATTTTCGATTTAGTCCTTTTAAATATTCGAGTTGATACTACACACCGTGTCCTTGATGGACAAATCAATTTAGTCACTCAAGAGAGTTAATCTCTCAATGCACTCAATCGAGCCGTTGATGGAATAACTCACGGTGGCTTGGCTCTAAATTAACTCGATCGTGGTTTTGTTTTTCATTGGAAGACTTAACACCCTTAAGTTTGATTAAGTAAGAGTTTAGTCTGGGTTTAGTACTTATATTATCAAATGGATAGCAAATTTATCAAAGATATATAAGCAAAGCTTAAAAATGCAGAATTAAAATGTTTAAATGTAAATGACACAAAGTGAAATTTTTATAGAGGTTCAAGATGGGGTAATTCTTCTACTCCTCTCTTCTCCAACTCCTGGAGGAATCCACTAGGTAATGATCAGTTTACAAAGTGGTAATGTACCCGGATACAAGTTTGATCACACAAATGACTTGATCCTTTGGGACTCGGGCCTGAGACGCCTTGATCACTCACCGGCTTCTCTTACGACTCGCCTTCTTCACAGGGCAATGCTTGCTACTACAGCTCACTTGCTCAAGCTCTTTGGATTTGATCACGAAGCCCTCCAAAAAGCTTAAGACTTGGTTCGACCTTGAACCTTCCTACAATCCTTCGTGGAAAGTAAACCCCTTTTCTTCAAAAGTTTCTCTTCAACTGATTGAAGTTCTCTTTCCTCCACAATGAGTGTTGGATTGATGTACTTCGTAATGTAGGCTTGAGGATTAATCTTGAATGATTTGAGAGTATTTCTCGTTATAGTTTAATTGATTTCTTGAATGTTAGTAGTTCAGTCTTATTCTCTCGTAGTCATTCCTCGGCCTTTTATATTGATCTTTCAAAAATTTGCCCGTTGAAGAGATAGGCTTATTTTTGAAAGTCACTTGCGATGTTGGCTTGTCTTGTTGCGAGTCCTTGGAATTGCCATTTCCTCGTATGAATTGTGCTTTCACCTTTTCGAGTTCTCGACACGGTGTAGTGCTTCCCATTGGTTCATTCCTTTTGCACGCTTTCGGGATCGAGCACTCCGAGAAAGGTGGTATGGAGATATTACTTGTTTAAGTAAATCTCTTGATTTCGTGCAACGGATCTTTTACATTATCTCGACTTGACGCACTTCTTTGCTTTCCCCTGTGGTGACTTAGAGTCGCTTCCAATCATTGGATGACTCTTCTCATCACTTCAACTTGAGACTTGGCTTTTCTCGAGTTGACTTGATTGATACTCCACTTAGTCGTATCTCACCGCTTCTTCAAAGAGTTCCCGTCTACTCTTCTTTGCCATACTCGGTTGTCTCACAAAGCAGAGTCTTCCTTCCTTTCATTGTCTTCTTGCATGTTAGGCGTAGGCGATTTAACTCACTTGGCGGCTCTAATTGTTACAATGCATTTTACACAGAAGAATTAAAAAACTTTCTATTCTAGGTTTTACATGGCATTCATCAAAATCTAAACAATAAAATTCCTAACAATTTCCCCTTTTTGATGATGCCAAAACTTAAACCATTCAAAAATGCAAATAACAAAGATACATACGGATAGTGTATTGACATAGAATGTATGCGCAGAATCAATCTTTTATTGATCATATCATTCTTTGTACTTTTACACAATCAATTTACAAGGTGTATCGAGTTCATATTTGCCTACGTAAAAAATAAAGAATTTATAGCTTTATTACGTAAGACTTACATTGTATGTATTTACATAATAAAATACACGAAGGGTTGGACAAAGAACACTTCATCTCTTTTCGCCGCTTCTTCTTTTCATCTTGTTCAAGATCTTCTTCTCTTCTTCTCTTTTTCTCGTCGTCACCGCCTTCTTTTTTTTTCTTTTCATATGCCTTCCTGGCAAACTTCATCTTTTCTTATTCTTTCCTGTGTCTCCTCCCATAGCTGAGTTTGTCTCTTGTTTTCTTCTTCTATTCTTTTTGCATACTCGGCGTTAGTTTTAGCCACTTGCAAATTTGCCACTTGGTCAAGCCCAAGAGATCCCTCCTTTCTTTCCTCGGATCTACGTGATTCAATATTCTTGGGCGGAGGCCTAGGTCTCAAGCTTCTTCCTCCACTATCGCTTCTTCCTCTACCTGGGGCGTATATCAGACGGGTCTTCTTCTTTCCAAACTGAGTGACCACGGAGTGACTAAAGAGAGATCACGTAGTCTCGCGCTCGCGCCTTCTTCACATAACGTGAGACCCTTTTCCCAAGACAAGTCCCAAGCTTGAGCCATAGACATATTTGCAAAGTATCCTCGGATTCGAGCGTTTTAAATTCATCAACTCGACCGTGGCTCTGTCCGACATCCAAATGGCATAAGTGTCTCTCGCTTCACCGAATGCCTCCATGTTCTTTCAAGATGTTCATAACTCGGGCATCCATTCTTCCTTCCACTTCCTTCATCCCCGCTTCAATTGTTTTTCTCTTTTTCACCCATAGATACGGCAGAGTGTTGGAGTGGCGAGTCACATTGCGGAGTTTGTCGATAATGTCACCGACAGACCCTTGTTGAGGGGTTTGTGCAATCATCAAGGTCATATCTTTGATCCTTCCCCTCAAGATTTTCCTTTCTTCCTCGCTTTTAACACTTACTCACCGATTTTCCCCTTCGCACTGCTTCCTTCCTTTTCAACTTCAGATCCCCTTCATGCTTTTTTAGGCATTCCTCTTCCCCTTTTTGGCATCATCAAAGGAGAGAGGAACGCCCGAAATAGACTTGCAAGGGGAAGTCAAGCCTCACGATAGTTGAGTTTTGTCTCGAGTCTCCACTGCAGTATGCAACCCAAAATTTAGACCGAGTAGCGTTGGACTCACAAATCGCTTCATCTCACCATGAGAAGGCTGAATTTTGTATTCATGGTCTCTTTCAAACGTCGTAGATCACTCTTGTTTTGCTCACGCAGCAGCCTTGACCTCGGCAATGTGAGCTTCATGCATGTGCTCAATATGTTCTCTCAACCGTTTTTGATCAAGATTTTCAGCTCTCCACACCAAAGAGCTTGTTGAACAATGTCCTGAAGTATCTCACTTGTTCCACACGCATTATTTGTTGCTTTGCATTGCCACCATTCCCTCGATTGATCAAGTTATGCATCTTAAATCACCGTAAGGTTGGCATCTCTATTGTCCAACCGCATGTCCAAAGAGGCCTCGATGCCTCTCCATCCGTTCAACCTCAAGAAATAGTGCCTTGAACACTTCTCCGAACTTCACTCTTTCATTGCGGTGATGGCCATGCAAAATCAAAATCATAATCACCGAACAATGGTGCCTGATTGAAAAACATGAGCTGTCTGTGATAGCGTGCTTGTTCATTTTCTCGACTCTTCGTGGAGTTCGTATCTCCAAAGAAAAAGGGAAAGATTCTACAAAGGATTCATCACCGCCAACCGGGATCTGCTCGATGATGAGCGGTGCGCATGAAGTTCTTTTTTTGGGAATCGATCTGCTGCGAGAGGAGCCTCGCGCAGGTCTCTTGTTCACCGGGTTTTGTTGTGAAGTGGTCCCGTTTTGAGCCTCAAAAATGTCTCAACAAATCGTTGGTCTCAAACGATTTTTCCAATTGCGTGAGATCGGTCCTCGGCCTTATCGAAGAGCGTCATCGGACGATGATGAGATTTCCATTGGTGGCTCATCATCAAAATTGAAGGTTTGACGAGTAGTCTTGGGATCGGACTTGCTCGTGCTTGGAACATCCGCGAATCGAGTCTTTTGGATCATCACGGGGGATGACTCACTTCTTCTTCGCCTTCCGATCCCGAAAAGGTTACATCGGATTATCCTGGGAATCATGAAGTGTGCTTATCTCCTTCTCGGATGGGTCGATGATAGCAGGAGGGATGTTCTCTACTTGACTTCTTTACCCCGGAAGTCTCAACCTCCCATGGGCCTTCATTACCTCCAAATAGTCTCTACTGCAAATGAGGCATCGTCCTCCCTTTCGACAAAGTGTCACTTGCCTTGGAGGGTCTTCTCAAGGTGGCATCCATTGAGTCTCAACCCCATGGATTGCACTTTCATCGCCTAGAGTGTTAACTCCCTGGCCGTTCCATCTCAGGCCTCGATCGCATCGGCCAGTCGTCATTAGCCTTCGTAGTAGTTGGCATCTCACCGAGACGATCTCAATCGTAAAGCTTCGTTGATGGCAACTTGTTGTTCTTCTTGTGTTTGTATTTTCTCTACTTCGCCTCCTTGATTCGTTGTGGAGTCATCTGCAGATCCTCCGACCTTGCTGCAGTGGAGGGAGTTTCTTCACCGGCGCACCACCTGAGTGACTTGAATGGGGTTACTCGTCTCCAAACTCCCGGTTGTTTCGATTGATTGTTCACCACTTGGCGGTGGTAACACACCTTCAATAGGGTTGGCTCGACCTGGGTCCCCACTATCCCGCTTTCATCGCCAAGACCCTTTGTCGCTTTCTTCCGAGTGAGCTCAAGTGGTAGCGGCAACAACAATGGCGATTTGAACCACTCCCATTGGATCAATTTCACCGTGTTCGAGGACTCTCCTGGTCCCTCCATCGCTCTTTGCTCGTGAAGGATTCTTGATTCGTGCAATGCTTGCCATTTGCAAATCTTCTCGGGCGCTGAGATTCTCCTGATCCTCATCACTTCTCACGCGCCTCGCCTTTCCCTCTCGCTTGCTTTTCTTTCTCCTTGTCCTTGTAGATCTCGCAGGATGTCCGTGCGATTGTCTTCATCCAAAGGTCTTTGAGTACAATGCCGGTCCCCAAGGAAGCTCAACAGCTTCCTCTTCTTCTTCTATGAACTCGGCCGTTGGAACTGCGTTCCCTTGACTTACTCAACTTCCATTTCTCCACTCACGCAGCATTTCGATTTTGGATGTCCGGGTAGGTGGAGATAGGATCATTACATCACTATCCGCCTAAGGTTCTTCTTGTGCTTCACTGTGAACTACAATCGTGTCTTCGGGTTGCCTCTCGCGGCCGACGCCTTGAAAGCAGACTTGGTCGTTTTTCATCAACTACATCCGAGACTCTACTTCTCCAAACTAGCCTCCCAGATCTGTTCGGTGAGTGGCCGACTCACCAAGTTTCTCAAGCTCGTAGCGCTTGATAATTGTCTCCGTCTCCTAGTTTGTACCAGGGATTTCTCGGTTCGTAGACGGTGTCCTCTCGAGTCTTGGGCGGCCGGGCGGTCTTGCCGGTGTCTTTGTCTCGAGGAGCGGCCGTCCGTGGCTTCTCTCCTCTTTTTGACGATCGTAGAAGGTATTTGTGAGTCCTTCTCGACCGGCACTGCAGGGCGGGGAGACACGGCTTTGGGCAGGACTCTGTGCAGGGGGCGGAGCATGTTTGGTTTTCTTTCTTTGCAGGGGGCAACAGCTTTCTTAGTAGCCTGCAGGGCGACTTTCTTCTTTGGAGAGAGGAAACAATCAGTATCTTCTGGGGTCACCGATTCCCCCTCACTTGTGTCGCCTCTCTTGGCGTAAGCTCTCTTCAGTGCGCTGAGAGATTTGCTCAACATCCTCTTGTTAACATGGAATGCTTTCCCATGTCTAAGAGGGACTCCTTTCACCTCCATCACGACCAATCACTAGGCCATATCCTAGGGATCCTCCAAATGTGCCATCTTCCTTGAAGGATTTGTTCCCACGTTCGCAGAGTCCGCCGTGAGACAAACTCACCTTTCTTGTTTATCTTCTTTTTTCTCGCGATGATTGCAGCCATTACAATCGACTTTGCTTTTGATAGTTGGTCAAAGCCGCCAAATTTGATGTCGATACATTTGGCAACTATGTCCAACAACTTGTGATAATCCTCCTTCGTAGCTCTTGTTTCTTTGTATACACTATTTTATCAAGACAATGGGCTTGGCTATTTCTTTCCAGCATCAACCAGGTTTACATCAGCTTCGTTAATCTCGATGTTCCTTCATTTGGTAGTGAGCAATGTTCACCAAATCCTCGCGAGATAGTCACCGCTTTCCGTGAATATATGACTTTATTCCTTCATCGTGAATCTCAACATTCACGAGAATTGTGCGACTTCCTCCACATATGTCATCGGATATTCTTGCGCTGAAATGGTTTCGGCCAGGACGTTTCAACTTTTAGCGATTTTCTTCACCAGGGTGTCGCTTTGGACCCCTGCTTCATCATTCATTTAAATCCACCGTAGAGCCGTGGATTTGTTTTCCTAACTTGGTAAAGTCATAAGTTGGTGCCATTTTTCAGGATTATATCAAGAAAAACTTCGAGAAATTGATTTGAAGATAGATAGGGTTTCGAGAGAATTTTTGCCTTTGCTTTTGAGAGAAAGAAATGAACAGTTTAGAAGTGTGAGAGAGAAACTACGAAAATGGTTTAAATATGGTTTATGAAAGGACGTATGGGTGGTTTTTGAAATGTGATCTAAATCAACGGCTTAGATTTTGCACGCCTATTTAGCATTTAATGTCTCGTATTTAATGCGGCAAAGATTTATATCCAATCATAAGCTTGGTGTGCGGCTTTTTTATGTCCAGACACATCATCATTATCTGATGTATTTCTTAAAACATTCCCGCTTAGTCAAAACGACAAAGATTTTTGTCACTTTGCTTATAAGTGACTCAACATCCTTTAGCCGATTTAACTCTACTTCTCACCCGCTTCTCTTAGTGACTCAAATATCACCGACTTGGCGGTGTAGTTTCTTCCGACTACAATGATTTCTCGAGCCGATTACGTGTTCACTCTTTTTCACCTCCTCTCCCTGTTCCATTTCTTTTCTTTGATTCTCCTTTGTGTCACCGCTTCAATTAACCCCAACTCATGTTTGAGTTCTTCAAATCTCGACTCACATAATGGTTTTGTGAAGATGTCACGGCTAGTTGTTTATCGGTTGAGATATATTCCAGGATGATGTCCTTCTTTTCAACATGATCTCTTATGAAGTGATATCGACATCAATATGCTTTGTTCTTGAATGCAACACATGATTTTGAGTGATTGCAATTGCACTTTGTGTTATCACACATGATTGGAATTTCTTTTTCCTCAACTTCGTAGTCTCTCACTTTGTCTCATCCATAGGACTTGGGCACAACAACTTTGCCCGTATCTATGTATTCGCTCACTATAGAGGTGGCTATTGAGTTTTTCTTCTTGCTAAACCAGAAATCAGCCTTGTTTCCTAGCATTTGACATGTGCCTGGTGCTTTTCCCGCCCACTCGTGCATCCAAAGATAGTTTAATCCGAATAGCCAATTAGCTTGAATCCACCTTCCTTGGATACCATAGGCCTACTTCTTGGCTTCCTTTCAAGTATCTCAATATTCTCTTAGTCAGTCATGTCATATGGCTCTCTTTTGGAGCAGATTGAAATCTTGCACATACACCTACAAAGAAAGGTGATGTCCGCTCGCTTGTGAGATAGAGCAATGATCCAATAAGTGTTCTATCTTGTTTGATCTGATGTGCTTGCCATCCGCATCCATGTCCATTTTGATGATGTGTTCATTGGTATTTTTACGAAGAAAACTTCTCCTCCATACCAAACTTCTTCATTAAATCTCTGGTGTATTTTGTTTGACTTATGAAGGTTCCATCCTTCACTGTTTCACTTGGAGTCCAAGGAAGAATGTCGACTCTCCCATCATGCTCATTTCAAATTTACTTTGCATGAGGTTTGAAAACTTTTCACACACTCTTTGTTTGTGGAACCAAAAATGATGTCATCCACATAAATTTGAACAAGCAAGATACTCTTTTTGTCTTGAATTTTGAAAAGTGTTCTATCTACTTTTCCTTTTGTGAATCCATTTTTGGTTGGAATTGTGACAAAGTGTCATATCATGCTCACGGGTGCCTGTTTCAATCCATATAGAGCTTTCCGAGTTTGTATACCTTGTCTCCAAGAGTCTTCTCGCTCAAATCCTCGAGAGGCCGTTCAACATACACTTCTTCTTCCAATACACCATTTAGGAATGCACTTTTTACATCCATCTGATATACAATGAAATTCTTGTGAGCTGCATAGGCAAGAAACATTCTTATAGCTTCCAATCTTGCTACAGGGGCAAATGTTTCATCAAAATATATCCCTTCTTCTTGGCAATATCCTTTGGCTACTAGCCTTGCTTTGTTTCTTACCACCGAACCTTCCTCGTTCATCTTATTTCTGAACACCCATTTGGTGCCAATAACATTTTGATGTATGGGTCTTTGCACTAATTCCCACACTTTATTTCTTTCAAAATGATTCAGCTCTTCTTGCATAGCTTGAATCCAATGTGTGTCGTCCAATGCTTGTGACACGTCTTTGGGCTCTATTTATAGATGAAGCATGTGAACATAGCTTCTGTTGAGTTCTTGGATCTTGTTTTGACACCTTCTCTTATATCTCCAATGACAAGTTACGTGGATGATCTCTCACCATCTTACATCAGGTTGGAGTAAGTTAGGCGGATTCATCGACTTGTACCGTGTTCTTTGTGTCACTCTCTCGTAATCTCTTAGCTGCAAATTTTCCACTGTTTTTGAGATTCACTATCTCATCTTCTTCCTCAATTGATAATTCCAAGCCTTCAACCAAAGATAGGGACTCTTCCGTATGGTTGGATGATTCAGCTTATCGTTGACTCTTCAATGTCTTCTCCATTTACATTTGGCTCATCGAATACTACATGAATGGATTCTTCAGTAACCATAGTTCTTTTGTTGAGTATCCCGTAGGCTTTGCTTTCAACCGAGTATCCTAAGAAGGTACCTTCATCCTTTAGCATCAAAAGCCTTTAGGTTGTCTTTGCCATTGTTGTGGATGAAGCATTTACATCCAAATATTCTCAAATATGCAACATTTGGTTTTCTTCCATCCGGATCTCATAGGGAGTCTTTTTGTCGGTTTTGTTTTATCATACATCCTTTTTTGAGTGTAGCAAGTTGTGTTGATTGCTTTAGCCCAAAATCTTTTTTGGTAACCCCGTCACTAACATGGTCCTTGGCCGCTTCTTTGAGGGTTATGTTCTTTCTTTCTCCTCCATTCTTGTGGAGTCCTTGCTCACGATAGTTCATGACCAATACCATTCTCAATACAAGATCGAGTTATTATTCCATTGACAAACTCGGTTCCTCTATCCCGATCTTATTTTGATAATGGTTTGACTCTTCTCGCTTGAATCCTCTTCATCACCGTGGTAGTTTTTGTAGAGTTTTTTCTTCTTGCACATGAATATTGTCCATGTATATCTTGAGTAGTCATCTACTACCACCAAGGTGTATTTATTTCCACTTATCTTTGGGCCGGTTCCATCAGGCCAAATAGATCCATATGGCGATGTCTGATATTCTTGTTGAGGATGGGCATGTCTTTTCTTTGAATGACGACTTGATTTGCTTTCCCTTCCGACATGCATCACATATACTCTCCTTCTTGTATAATCGAGTCCGGAAGTCCTTCTACAAGATGACTTCTTGCCCGACTTGTTAATTGTTTTGAAATTCGGGTGACTCACTTTTTATGCCACGCCCAACTGGGATTCACCAGTACTTTTTTTGCTAGTAGAGATTAGTCTTTGGGTGTTGCGATTGACCAATCCACTACATACATATTTTTCTCGCACATCCTTGCAAAGACAACTTCATTTGATTCGATATCTTTGATTTGGCATATACCTATGTTGAATCCAACATTGTAGCCCTTGTCACATGAGTTGACGATGCTCGATAAGTTGAAGTTGAGTCCTTCAACATATGCAACATCCGTGATTTCTAATCCATTCCTCTTGATGGATCCAATGCCTCTTATTTCGCCAGAGCTTCATTTCCTCCAAATATGACTTTTGCTCCTTTAACTTCCTTGAATTTTGATTTTTTTCTTATTTCCTGTCATATGTCCGGGAATGTGCCACTATCCATGTACCAGGTTCCTTGGCACTTCACTGCTCCTTGATCCCGCAATCAAGGAAATTAAGTTTTGGTACCCATACTTGTCTCGGGTCCCCGAGGGGTTAGAATTGTAAGATGATCCAACCAACCTATAGCCAAATGATTTGACTTAAGGGGTTGCCATCTATCGCTGCCATAATCATAATTAATCCCGCAAATTGCTTGGGGATTCTAGGTTCATACAAATTGTCTCTTTTGTCCGACGCCTGCATATGTGTTTTAGCAATTGCCTTCCTTGGGTAATTGTGGTGTCTTTGAGTGTAGTGCTGAGGTGCATATGTGATAGTTCACATTTGGGCTTATATTCCATAAGTCATCTTTGATAGTTCACATTATTCCAATCACTTAGCTTGGATATTTTCTACCATTCCCATCATATGTATTTCTTTTATGGATTTTCTGGGGTCTTTGGTAGCTCGCTTTTTACAGAGTATTTTCTGTTTGGAGTTTCTTGAGGACTCGGTGAATCTCTTCTCACTGCCCTTTCAAAGACACTCAATCGGCCGCTTTTCCTTTTCCTTTGTAACCAAGGCCGCTTTGCTTGTTATTGTGCTTTGAGTGAATGTGTGTGCAACATTTAGAGTTTTGGATTTTTCGGACTCTTCATGACTTGAAGATCCTCTTTCCAAAATTACTTTTGAGGTTTGACATAGCACGGATGAGGTTAAATCCTAAGCTGTCTTGTCTCCACATTCTCTTTGACTCATAATAAGATCATCCAATGATTTAGATGCCTTAGTGAATGAGGCAATAACATTCTTGAGGTCATTCTCCCTCTTTTCTATAGCAGCAATTTCTACTATTAATTTAGCATTTTCAAATTTTTAAACTTTTATTCTCATCAGCTATTTGACTTAGAGTACTACTCCTTAGTCGCTTTGAGTTTTTGACTTTTGAGTAAATTTGTTTTCCTCATTCAATAGTGTGTGTGAGGATTTAATGTGTTCAAAATCTTTCATCATTTTGCCTAATGAATCATAAAGATCGTGGGTGATGAAGTGTGTGTGTCACGATCACTATCACTAGTGTCTGAGTTTGTTGAGTTAGATTGTACCTCATCTTCTTGATCGTGTTGATCTTGTTCTTTGGCCATCAAGCGGTCGGGGCTTCTTCTTCGAGTCACTTGAGTAGTCACTTCACCGCTCTTCAATCACTGCTCTTGACTTGGCCGTTTTGAAATAGTCTCTGCAGCCCATCATTGCCTTTTTTCCTTTCTTGTCTTCTTTCTCTCAAGACCTTCCTTTCTTCTTCATCCCCTCGTATTTGTTGACTACAGGATATGGATAGTCAATGGCATAGTGACCTGGTTGTCTACAGTTCCAAAGATAGATATTCAACCTTTTGATCACTCTTTCCATTCTTGGATTGTCACCCTTTGATACTCAACTTTTTGATGATCTGTTCTCTTGGTGGCCTATCTTCCCTTGATTTGGAGTGAGCCGAGTGTCTTCCGAAGATTCACCCTTTCCTCTCTTGTAGTTCTTATTGAAGAACTTGTTGAACCTCTTAACCATCAGGGCTATTTCTTCCGGGTCAATGACTTCTTTGACCTCAGCTCTCTTCCCATCTTTAACAATTAGAGCAGCTGTTTTGGGTACATTGTCTCTTCCTCGTCTTTTTCTTCTCAAACAAACTCGTAGGCTTTGAGGTCCGAGAATAACTCATGGTTGGATGTCTTTGATAGGTCCATGGAATGTCTCAAAGTGCCATGACCTTCATTTCCCATTCAGTGGAAGACTTTTAGATTTTCATACACATTTCTTCATCGTATATTCCTTTCCAAGTGCGCATGCAGCTCATTTGTGATTTCTGTGAACCGAGCGTCTAGTTGATCCAGGTTCTCTCCTCGAGATCATTTTGAAGTTCTCAAATTTCTCGACACAGCTCGATAATTTGTTTTCTTTGATTTGCTCACGAGCCTTCACAAATCAATGTTAGCTTGTCCCCAGCATTTCTTTAGCCGTTTTGCATGATTTGACTTTATTGAACATGGCTTTGTCCAAGGTTTTGTAGAGGATGTCCTTGGCTACATTGTCCAGGTTATATCTTTTTCTCGTCATCAATTGTCCACTCGTTCTTGGTTTTTCAACCATGACTGGTCTAGAGCAACATCTTCTTCTCCTTCAAACAATCTTCGTACAACAGTTCACCTTTAAGATTTGCAGAGGCCCATCTTCTATCACTATCCACATCTCATCATGTAATGCCGATAGATGAGCCTCGCATACGAATTTTCCAATCATCAAATTCTTCAATGGTGAACATAGGGATGCGTGTCAAATTTGCTTCCATGATAATAACTTTTAATGATAAAAAGAGTTTCGAGGTTTAAGTACTAAAGCGGACTTTGAAAAGTTTGGAGATCTAGTTCAAGAACTGGTGCGGAGGGTTCAATGAACCAACCGCTCCGATACCACTTGTAGGTCCCAAGGGGTGTAAGTGTAAGGTTTAGAAGGGGGGTTGAATAAACCTTACCAAATTTTCGATTTAGTCCTTTTAAATATTCGAGTTGATACTACACACCGTGTCTTGATGGACAATAATTTAGTCACTCAAGAGAGTTAATCTCTCAAATGACTCAACTCGAGCCGTTGATGGAATAACTCACCGTTGGCTCTAAATTAACTCGACCGTGGTTTTGTTTTTCGGAAGACTTAACACCCTTAAGTTTGATTAAGTAAGAGTTTAGTGCTGGGTTTAGTACTTATATTATCAAATGGATAGCAAATTTATCAAAGATATATAAGCGCTTAAAAATGCAGAATTAAAATGCTTTGAAATGTAAATGACACAGTGAAATTTTTATAGAAGTTCAAGATGGGGTAATTCTTCTACTCCTCTTTATCCGACTCCCGAGGAATCCACTAGGTAATGATTAGTTTACAAAGTGGTAACAAATTCGTATACAAGTCTTGATCACACAAACGACTTGATCCTTTGGGACTCGGTCGAGACGCCTTGATCACTCACCGCTTTCTTCACGACTCGACCTTCTTCACAGGGCAATGCCTTGCTACTACAGCTCACTTGCTCAAGCTCTTTGGATTTGATCACTAAGCCCTCCAAAAGCTTAAGACTTGGTTCGACCTTGAACCTTCCTACAATCCTTCGTGGAAAGTAAACCCCTTTTCTTCAAAAGTTTCCTCTTCAACGATTGAAGTTCTCTTTCCTCCACAGTGAGTGTTGGATTGATGTACTCAGTGAATGTAGGCTTGAGGATTAATCTTGAATGATTTGAGAGTATTTCTCGTTATAGTTTAATTGATTTCTTGAATGTTAGTAGTTTAGGGTCTTATTCTCTCGTAGTCATTCCTCGCCTTTTATATTGATCTTTCAAAAAATTTGCCCGTTGAAGAGATAGGCTTATTTTTTGAAAGTCACTTGCGATCGTTGGCTTGTCTTGTTGCGTCCTTGGAATTGCCATTTCCTCGTATGAATTGTGCTTTCACCTTTTCGTAGTTCGACACGGTGTAGTGCTTCCCATTGGTTCATTCCTTTTGTACGCTTCGGGACTGAGCACTCGAGAAAGGTGGTATGGAGATATTACTTGTTTAAGTAAATCTCTTGATTTCTCAAACGGATCTTTTACGCTTATCTCGACTTGACGCACTTTTTGCTTTCCCTAGGTGACTTAGAGTCACCTTCCAATCATTGGATGACTCTTCCCGTCACTTCAACTCGAGGCTTGGCTTTTCTCGAGTTGACTTGATCGATACTCCACTTAGTCAGTATCTCACCGCTTCTTGAAGAGTTCACGCCTACTCTTCTTTGCCATACTCGCTTGTCTCACAAGAGAGTCTTCCTTCCAGCTTCAAATGCCTTTCGCATGTTAGGGCGTAGGCCGACTTAACTCGCCTTTTGGCCACTTCTAATTGTTACAATGCATTTTACAGCAAGAATTGGGGTGCCAACTTTCTATTCTAAGTTTTACATGGCATTCATCAAAATCTAAACAATAAAATTCCTAACATGTGTCGTATTCTGTTCTATGTAATGGTATCCCCGGAGCTCCCTTTAATCCATCACGTGGCCTTCGACAGGGCGATCCCCTTCCCCATATTTCGTTTTTTTTGTGCGAGCCTTTTCGCTCTAATACAAAATCGTAGATGCTTGGAGAATCCATGGTGCTAAAATATGCAGGCGGGCCCCCTCAGTCACACACCTTTTTTTGCTGACGATAGCATTAGTTTCGGACGGGCTACCGAGGCGAAACTGGACAAAACTAAGAATATTATTGCAGCCTACAGTGAAGCATCCGGACAATTGGTGAACTTCGATAAATCCGAAATCAGTTTCAGCCGAGGTATGGAGATGGGTAGAGCCACGACATTAGCAAACCGAATCGGAGTTCGTAAAGTCGGTAAGCGCCCAATCTATCTCGGATTGCCTGCAACTGTTGGACGATCGAAAAAAGCACTATTTCAGGCCATTGTTGACCGGGTGGGAAAAAAGTTGAAGGGCTGGAAGAATAAAACGTTGTCGATTGCCGGAAAAATTGTACTCATTAAGAGTGTCGCTCAAGCAATTCCTACATACATGATGAGTTGTTTCTTGATTCCCCAGGAGGTTTGCAACAAGATTAACTCGCTTATTGCCAACTTCTGGTGGGGACAAAAAACAGACGAGCGTCGTATTCATTGGAAAGCTTGGGGAACTCTATGCTTAACTAAACGGGATGGCGGATTGGGATTTCGCGAGTTAGAGGCCTTCAACAAGGCCATGTTGGCAAAACAAGGTTGGTGCCTCTTACAAGATGATAGCTCCCTACTAGCCCGAGCTCTCAAAGCGCGGTATTTCCCCAATGGTAATTTCTTAACCACAACGCAAAGCTATAACCCCAGTTATACCTGGCGAAGCATTCTTGCAGGAAGAGAAATTATTCAAAAGGGAATCCGTTGGACCATCGGAAACAGAGCTAATATTCGAGTATGGCATGGCCCTTGGATTGCGGAGAACGTTAATTTTAAGATACATCAGCCGAACACTGATTGGCCTGATGAGATGCGGGTGAGCGAGCTGATAAATGTGGGAGAGAATAGGTGGGATGAGGAGCTGGTTCGTGAGATTTTTTGCACCGAGGAGGCTGAGAAAATCCTAAGAATTCCATTACGTAACTACTGGTGCACAGACCAACTAGCTTGGAATTTTTCATCTAATGGGGTATACACTGTTAAAACCGGGTATCGGGTTGCAATTGGATTGGACGAATCTTTGATAAGAGGACCATCACATTCGGGGGATTCGTTAAATTTATGGAAATGGATATGGAGTATAAATATTCCAACTAAAGTGCAATTATTCCTATGGCGCGTTGCACATGGAATAATTCCTGTCAAAACTCAGTTACGAAATCGAAACTGCGATATCCAGACGGTTTGTGTTCGTTGTGGCTTGGCGGAGGAATCAATCGAGCATGCTATCCGAGACTATCCATGGAGCAAATTCTTTTGGTGTGCATCTCCCCTTCGTCTTGAGCATCTAGCAGAAATATCTCATGCCTCGATCCTAGACATGATGACTGAAATCTCGAAAATTAAACATGAAGATGTGGGGGAAATATTTGGTATGCTCATGTGGTCCCTTTGACATGCTAGAAATTGCCTCGCAATACTAAGGAAATGAGATTAGTCATCGAGTGTTTTAATAGTGCAACTCGATGCTACCAGGCATACAAGATAAACTCAAGAAGACGGGCAAGAAGAAAAGAAATAGCCGCCTCCAAAACCTCCGTGTGGAAGCGACCAGGTATGGGATGGATGAAAATTAACTCTGATGCTTCAGTTTTAGAAAGAGATGGGAGCGGAATTGGAGCAGTTATCAGAGACCATGAGGGTAAAGTTCAGCGGATCATGGCCCAAAAATTCCAACAAGATATCCTGGAAATAGCAGGCCATGGCATGTAGAGCAAGATTGAAGATCGCCTGCACCATGAATCTATCTCGGTGCACGTTGAAACAAACCGCCTGGTCCCGGCAAAGGGTTGAAAAAGACGCCGACCTATCCTAGCTCGGGTGCATTATCCAAGACATTCGCACGTTGAGTAGAGAGTTCTCTCGATATTTCTTTCTCGTATGTTCCTCGAGAAGCAAATAATTTAGCGCATAATCTATCTCGATTTACTTTTTCTCTTGTTTGTTTTGATCATTTTTTGGGGAATTCCCCCCACATTCATGACATTGCTATTGAGAGGCTTCGTCCTCTGTTTAATGAAATTACCTTTTATTCTCAAAAGAACATTTTGGGTTCTAACAACCAATCCGAGTACGAAATTGAAAAAAATCTCCGAGCTTTACTAGACAACCAACACCATATTCTAATATTAAAAGATCTATGATATTAGACTTATTAAAACTCTCTTGTTCAAAACCTTTTATCTTGCTATCCAAATGCTCCACACCTGCTCCAAACCAAATCACCTCTCACTAATGTTGTTTGTTTTCTTTACATTCCACCAAGCCCGAGTGCCACAAAAATATTCTTGTTCAATTGTTCGCTTCCTCCTTAGTGCCGTTTGAATTTGTTGAAATTGGTTTAAGTGGGTTCATTTATTCGATGTATGAAATAAATAAGATAAATGTTAAATTATCTATACCATGGGTAGATGAGTTTAGCATTTTGAATTTCTCAAAACCAATGTCGGTTGAATGAGAAATAAATTCATGAAATTAGCTACTTAAAATGCCTTTTATACATGGAACATAAAAATAGTGGGAATATGGAAAATCATATCACATATAGGAAACATATTAAATGTTTGACAAGTTTGTTGGGAAATTTATTGTTTAGATTTTGATGAATGCCATGTAAAACTTAGAATAGGTTGGCACCCCAATTTTTGTTGTAAAACTACATTGTAATAAATAGGGGGTCAAGCCGAGTTAAGTCACTATGCCCAAACATGCAAGAAGACAACCGAGACTAGAAGGAAGACTCACCGCAAGACAAACTTGAGTATGGCAAAGAAGAGAAGACGAGAACTTCATCAAGGAGCAAATGAGATGCATCTCGAGTGGAGTATCGCCAAGTCAACTCAAGAAAAGCCAAGTCTCAAGTTGAAATGACAAGAGTCATCCATGATTGGAAGTCGACTTAAGTCACCTGGGAAAGCAAGGAAATGCAAATAAGTCGAGATAATCAAAAAGATCCGTTGCACAAATCAAGAGAATTACTTAAACAAGTAATATCTCCATGCTACCTTTTCTCGAAGTGCTCAGTCCCTGCGCAAAAGGAATAAACCAATGGGAAGCACTACACCGGTCGAACTCGAAAAGGTGAAGAACAATTCATACGAGGAAATGGCAATTCCAAGGATCGCAACAAGACAAGCCAACGACATTAGTGACTTTCAAAAATAAGCCTATCTCTTCAACGGGCAGATTTTTGAAAGATCACTATAAAAGACGAGGAATGACTCCGAGAGTAGGTGACCGTAACCACATACATTCAAGCAATTATTAGAATTGTAACCTCAAATATTCTCAAGTTATTAAACGCTCAATCCTCAAGCCTACACTACGAAGAACATCAATCCAACACTCACCGTGAAGGAAAGACAACTTCAATCAACTTGAAGAGGAAATTATCAAGAATCAAGGGGTCTACATTCCACGAAGGATTGTAGGAAGGTTCAAGGTCGAACCAAGTCTTGAGCTTTTGGAGGGCTTCGTGATCAAATCCAAAGAGCTTGAGCAAGTGGGTTGTAGTAGCAAGGCAACCGCCTGTGAAGAAGCCGAGTCGTTTGGAAGCCACCAGTGATCAAGGCGTCTCCGATCGAGTCCCAAAGGATCAAGTCACCAGTGATCAAGACTTGTATCCGGATCTACTACCACTTTGTATACGATCAATACCTAGTGGATTCCTCCAGAGTTGGAGAAGAGAGGAGTAGAAGAATTACCCCATCTTCGAACCTCTATAAAAATCTTATCATGTCATTTACATTTCAAAGACTTTAATTCTTGCATCATATTTGTTTAATTCTCACGACATATTTGCTATCCATTAGATAATATCTAAGTACTAAATCAAGCTCTAAATCTCTACTTAACCAAACTTAAGGGTGTTAAGTCTTCCAATAAAAACAAACCACGCTTGAGTTAATTTAGACTTAACAAATGAGTTATTCCATCAACAACTCGCTTGAGTCTCGTTGAGAGACTAACTCTACTTGATTAACTAAATTGGTCATCCACCAAGGACACAAATGTGTAGTATCAACTCGAATTTTTAAAAGAACTAAATCAAAATTTGGTAAGGTTTATTCAACCCCTTCTAAACCTTACACTTACACCCCTTGGGATCTACAAGTGGTATCGTGAGCGGTTGGTTCATTGAGCCTTCCGCACCGGTTACCGAACTAGATCTCCAAACTTTTCAAAGTCCGCTTTAGTACTTAAACTTTCAAAACTCTTTTTATCATTAAAATTTATTATCATGGAAGCAAATTTGACACGCATCCCTATGTTCACAATTGAAGAATTTGATGATTGGAAAATTCGTATGTAGGCTCATCTATCAAAGATTACATGATGAGATGTGGATAGTGATAGAGGATGGGCCACGCAAATCTTAAAGGTGAACACAAAAAGAAGAGCCGCACTGGTGTGAAGAGGATGTTGCTCCTGCATCACCATGGTTGAAAAACCAAGAATCGAATGGACAAATGATGACAAAAAGATACAACCTGGACAATGTAGCCAAGGACATCCTTTACAAAACCTTGACAAAGCCATGTTCAATAAAGTCAAATCATGCAAAACGGCTAAAGAAATCTGGGACAAGCTAACATTGATTTGTGAAGGCTCGAGCAAATCAAAGAAAACAAATTATCGAGAAATGCGAAATTTGAGAACTTCAAAATGATCTCGTGAGAAAACGTGGATCAACTGGATGCTCGGTTCACGTAAATCACCAACGAGCTATCTCGCACTTGGAAAGGAATATACACGTATGAAATGTGTATGAAGATCCTAAAAAGTCTTCCAAATGAATGGGAAATGAAAGTCATGGCACTAAGACATTCCATGGACCTATCAAAGACATCCAACCATGAACTTTTCTCGGACCTCAAAGCCTACGAGTTTGAGCCGAGAAGAAAAGACCAGAAGAGACATCTGTACTCCAAAACAATGCTTCTAATTGTTAAAGATGGGAAGAGAGCCGAGGTCAAAAAGTCATTGACCCGTAAGAAATAGCCCTACTAGTAAAAAGGTTCAACAAGTTCTTCAATAAGAACTACAAGAGAGGCAAGGGCGAATCCTCCGTAAGACACTACTCCCTCCAAATCAAGGAAGATAGGCCAACCAAGAGAACAGATCATCAAAAAGTCAATATCAAAGGGTCGACAATCCAAGAATGGAAAGAGTGATCAAAAGGTTGAATATCTATGCTGAACCAGAGGCAACCAGGTCACTATGCCATTGATCGCCCATATCCCGTAGTCAACAAATACAAGAATGAAGAAGAAAGAAAGGTCTTCGAGAAAAGACAAAAAAGAAAAAGGCAATGTTGGTTTAAAAAATGCCGAGTCAAAAGACACAAATGATTCAGAGAGCAAAGAAGCCGACTACTCAAGTGACTTCAAGAAGAAGCCCCGATCCGCTTGATGGCCAAGAACAAGATCAACTCCGACCAAGAAGATGAAGTAAACTCCAACTCATCAAACTCGGGATTCTAGTAATAGTGATCCGACACACACACCTTATCACCCACTCGATCTTTATGACTCATTAGGGAAAATGATGAAAGATTTTGAACACATTAAATCCTCACACACACTACTAAATGAGGAAAACAACCTACTCAAGAGCTAAAACTCACAAAATGACTAAGGAGCCGAGTGCTCTAAGTCAAATAGCCGATGAGAATGAAAGTTTAAAGGCTGAAAAAACCAAGCTAATAAAGCGTAAAATTGTCCGCCATAGAAAAGAGGAGAATGACTTCAAAAATGTTATTTCCTCATTCACTAAGGTATCTAAATCATTGATGATCTTATTATGAGTGTAGGTCCCAAGGGTGTAAGTGTAAGGTTTAGAAGGGGGGTTGAATAAACCTTTACCAAATTTTCGATTTAGCCTTTTAAATCTATTAGAGTTCTACACACCAGTGTCCTTGATGGACAAATCGAATTAGTCACTCAAGAGAGTCAATCTCTTAAATGTACTCAAATGAGTCATTAGTAGAGTAACTCACTTGTCACTATAATTTGACTCACCGTGGTTTTGTTTTTCAATAAGACTTAACACCCTTAAGTTTGTTTAAGCAAGTTTTTACAACTTTTGATTTAAGACTTATAGATTATCAAATGGATAGCAAATTTATCACAGATATAAGCAATTAAAAGTGCGTATATTTAAATGTCAGAAAGTAAATGACACAAGAAAGTTTTTATAGAGGTTCAAGATGGGGTAATTCTTCTACTCCTCTCTTCTCCAACTCCCGGAGGAATCCACTAAGTAATGATCGCTTTACAAAGTGGTAATAGTCCGATATGTCTTGATCACAACAAATGACTTGATCCTTTGGGACTCACGGGGCGAGACGCCTTGATCACTCACCAAGCTTCACGACGACTCGGCCTTTCTTCACAGGGCAAATGCGCTTTTGCTACTACAAACCACTTGCTCAAGCACTTTGATTTGATCACGAAGCCCTCCAAACGCTTAAGACTTGGTTCACCTTTTGAACCTTTCTACAATCCTTCTTGAATGTAGACCCCTTGTTTTCGTAGTTTCCTCTTCAACTCGATTGAAGTTCTCTTCCTTCACAAGTAAGTGTTGATTGATGTTCTTCGAGATGTAGGCTTGAGGATTGAGAATATTTCAATTTTGATAAGCTTGTATATCTCACGTGTGTCATCCACGCATCATTTTCATCTCAATCAAACTCCTCACCCTTTTATAGTGAACTTTCAAAAATTTGCCCGCTGAAGAGATAGGCTCATTTTTGAAAATCACTTTGCAATGTTGGTTTGCATTTCTTGGAATTGCCATTTCCTCGTATGAAATGTTTTATCACCTTTTCGTAGTTCGACACGGTGTAGTGCTTCCCATTGTTCATTTCTTTGCACGCTTCGGGACCGAGCACTCCAAGAAAGGTAGTATGGAGATATTACTTGTTTAAGTAAATCTCTTGATTTCTCGTGGCAACGGTTCCTTTTCGCTTATCTCGACTTGACCGCATTTCCTCGCTTTCCCTGTGACTTAGTCGCCTTCCAATCATTGGATGACTCTTCACACTTCATCTTGAGACTTGCTTTTTTGAGTTGACTTGACCGATGTTTCACTCACCGCATCTCACCGCTTCTTCAATGAGTTCCCGTCTTTTTCTTTGTTGTACTCACTGCCTCACAGCAGAAGTTTTCCTTCAAGCCTTCGCTTGTCTTCTTGCAAGTTGGAGCGTAGGCCGACTTAACTCACCTTTTTGGCCACCTCTAATTGTTACAATACATTTCAAAGCAAGAATTGGGGAGCCAACTTTCTATTCTAAGTTTTACATGGCATTCATCAAAATCTAAACAATAAAATTCCTAACAATTTCCCTTTTGATGATGCCAAAACTTAAATCATACAAAGATGCAAATAACAAAGATACATACAGATAGTAGTGTATTGACATAGAATGTATGCGATAATCAATCTTTTTATTGATCATATCATTCTTGTACTTAACACAATCACATACAAGGTGTATCGTAGTATGTAATTGTCTCAAAAAATATATAGCATTATTACGTAAGACTTACATTGTATGTATTTACATATAAAATACACGGGGTTGACAACAACACTTCATCTCCTTCATTGCCTCCTTCTTTCATCTTGATCAAGATCTTCTTCTTTCTTCTCTTCTTCTCGCCATCACCGCTTTCTTTTTTTTTCTCTCTCATACGCCTTCCTCGGCAGCCTTCATCTCTCCTTATTCTTTCCTCGTCTCTCCCGCCATAGCCGAGTTTGTCTCTTGTTTTCTTCTTCTATCCTTCTTGCATACTCGGGGTTTTGCCACTTGCAAGTTCGCCACATGGTCAAGTTTCCACCCAAAGATCCCTCCTCCTTTCTTTCCCCGGATCTACGTATTCAATATTCTTGGGCAGAGGCCTAGGTCCAAGCTTCTTCCTCCACCGCCGCTTTTCCTCTACCTCACCTGGGCGATATCGTGACTGGGCCTTTTTCTTTTCCAAATGAGTGCCACGGAGTGACCAGCAGAGCGATCGCGGTTGTCTCATTGTCTGTCACTTTCTTCACATAGTGTGAGACCCTTTTCCCAAGATGATCCTAAGCTTGAGCCAAGGACAAATTTGCAAAATAACCTTCGATTCGAGCGCTTTGAATTCGCTAACCGATTTGCTCTTCCCGACATCTTAAATGGCATACGTGTCTCTCGCAACCGAATGCCTCCGTGTTCTTTCAAAATGTTCATCACCCTGCATCCATTCTTCCTTCCACCTCCTTCATCCTTGCTTCAATTTCTTTTCTTTCTCACCATAGATACAAAGCAGTGTTGGAGCAGGCAGAGTCACTGGGAGTTTGTCGCTTATAATGTCACCGTGACAGACCCTGCTGGGGGTTTGTGCAATCATCAAGGTCATATTCTTTGATCCTTCCCCTCAAAGAGATTTTCCTTTCTTCGCTTTCAAAATTTCCTCACCGATTTTCCTTCTCACTGCTCCTCACATCACCGCTTCCTTTCTTCTCTCCTTTAGATTTTTCGCTTTAAGGTATTCCTCTTCCCCTTTTTGGCATCATCAAAGGATAGAGGAACCCTGGGAACATGCCGGCAAGCATGAAGTCGAGTCTCCCCGATGGTTGAATTTTGCTTCAAGTCCAACTCACAGTATGCCGCACGGAATTCGATCGAGTAGCGTTGGATTCTCACAAATCGCTTCATCTCACCATGAGAAGGCTGAATTTTCTTGTCATGTGTTCTTTCCAAACGCTCAGATATCATTTGCATTTCGCTTCACGCAGCAGCCTTGATCTCGGCAGCGTGAGCTTCGCATATGTTCAATGTGTTCCCGCAGCTTTGTTTTCGCATCAACATTTTCAAATTTCTCCACACCAGCCTTTTTTGAATAATTGTCTCAAGTATCTCACCTGCTCCACACGCATTGATTGATCGCCATTGCTGCCCATTCCCTTACCCTCGACCGTGATGCCTCTCAAGTCACCGTAGGTTGGCATCTCTCATGTCCAGCGCATATCCAAGGAGGCCTGATGCCTCTCCATCTTTTCAACTTCAAAGAAAGAGTGCCTTGAACACTTCTCGCATTTCACCGATTCTTCATTGTACCGATGGCCATACAAATAAAAATCAAGTCGGCCGAACAATGGTGCCTCGAGTGAAAAACAGAGCTGGTCCGTGATAGCGTGCTTGCTCATTTTCCGACTCTTCGGGAGTTCTCGTATCTCCAAAGAGAAAGGGAAAGATTCCACAAAGGATTCATCACCGCCATCCGGGATTTGTTCGATGATAAGCGGTGGGCGTGAAGTTCTTTTGGGAATCGATCCACTGTAGCTTGAGGAGCCGAGCAAAGATCGCCGGTTCACCGGGTTTTGTGGTGCAAGAGACTCGCTTTGAGCCTCAATGCCTTTAATGTACCTTCGTTGGTCTCAAATGATTTCTCCTTTTGAGTAGACCGTCCTCGGCCTTTATCGGGAGCGTCATCGACGATGATGAGATTTCCATTGGTGGCTCATCATCAAAATTAAAGGTCCGACGAGTAGTCTTGGGATCGACTTGCTCGTGCCTGGAACATCCGCACTGAATCTTTTGATTTGTCATGGGGGTTGACTCAGCTTTCTTCTTCGCCTTCCGATCCCGAAAGGTGACATCGTGGTTGTCCTGGGAATCATGAAGTGCGCCGATCTCCTTTCTCTCGATGGATCCATGGTTGCAGGAGGGATGTTCTCTACTTCACTGTGTTACCCCGGAAGTCTCAACCTCCCGTGGCCTTCATTTCCTCCAAAGAAAGCCTCTATCACGCGAGGCTTTTGCCTTCCCTTTCGACAAACTGCCTTAGGGTCTTCTACAGCTGGCATCCATTGGAGTCTCAACCCCATGGATTGCGCTTTCATCGCCTGCAGTGTTAACTCCTGTGGTCGTTCCTTCCGTGGCTCGACCGCATCAAGAAGCCGCTATTAGCCTTCGTAGTCGCTGGCACTTCTCACCGAGACAGCCTCAATCGCCTCGAGCTTCGCTGGTGGCAACTTGTCAGTTTTTCTTGTGTTTGAGTGTCTTTTGCTTCGCCTCCTACATTCTTTGTGGAGTCATCTCGCAGATCCTCCGACCTTGCCGCAGCTGGGAGGGAGTTTCTCACCGGGCGCATCACCGAGTGACTTGGAGTGGGTTACTCGCCTCCAAACTCCCTACCGGCAATTGATGGTTCACCTTGGGCAAAGCAGGTGGTGGCACACCTTCAATAGGGGTTGGCCGACCGGGGTCCCCACTAGCCCGCCATCGCCATTTCCTTATCGCTTCTTCCGAGTTAGTCAGTGGTAGCAAAGAATATCACCTGGCTATTTGTCAACCACTCCCATCGGGTCGATTTCACCGTGGTTCGAGGACTCTCCTGGTCCCTCCATCGCTTTTGCTCGTGAAGAATTCTTGATTCATGCAATGCTTGCCGATCCGCAATTTTCTCCGCGGGCAAGAAGATTCTCCTCGTTCCTCGTCACTTTCGCAGAAGACATCAAGGAGAGGATGGAAGTGTTCTCGGGTGCCGAGATAGGGCGGTGTATACTTGCCTTTTCTCGTGCTTCTTCGCTTCTTCACTTTGCTTTTCTCTCTCTTGTCCTTGTAGATCCGCAGAATATCCATGCAGCTTGTCTTCATCTAGAGCCGGAGCACAAGATAATCCAAGGAAATTTAGCAGCCTTCTTCTTCTTCTATGAATTCAAAGCCGTTGGAACTGCTCTCGACTTGCTCAATTTTCCATTTTCCACTCACGCAGACGATTTTGATGTCCTGGTAAGGTGGAGATAGGATCATTACATCACTATCTCGCTTGGCCGGTTCTTTTCTGAGTTTCACTGTATGAACTACACTGTGTCTTCGGTTGCCTCTCACGATCACCTTCAAGAGACTTGGTCGCTTTCATCAATTACATCCGAGACTCTACTTCTCCAAAGAGTCTCCTAGATCTCGTGCTAGCCGAGTAGCCGACTCACCGGTTTTTCTTGTTCGGCCGCTTGACGAAGTCTTCTTCGTCTCCTGGTTTGTACTGTGGGGAATTTCTGGTTCGCAGGCGGCGTGTCCTCTCGAGTCTCAAGGCGGCTTGGGCCTGCTTGTGTTTTGTTTCTCGAGGAGCCGGCCGTCTAGTTTGCTTGTCGCTTCTCCTTTTGACGATCGTGAAGGAATTTGTGAGTCCTTCTCGACCGCGCCGCAGGGCAGTGACACGGCCGCTGGGCAGTGACTCGCAGGGGCAGGGCAGGGGCAGCATGTTTGTTTTCTTTGCCGCAGGGGCAAAGAGATTTCTTGGTAGCCGCAGGGGCAGTTTTCTTCTTAGCGAGAGAGGAAGCAACAGGTTCGGGTCACCGATTCCCCTCACCGGTGTCGCCTCTCTTGCGTGACGACGCTTCGAGCACCGAGAGATTAGCTCAACATCCTCTTGTTAACATGGAAGGCCTTCCCATGTCTAAGAGGTACTCCTTTCACCTCCAATAGCCGCCAATCACTAGGCCATATCCCAGGATCCTCCAAATGACCCATCTTCTTTGAAGGACTTGTTCCCACGCTCGGCAGAGTCCATTGTAGATAAACTCAGCCCAGCTTTATCTTCTTTTTCTTCGATTATTGCAGCCATCACAATCAATTTTGCTTTGACAGCTTGGTCAAAGTCGCCAAATTTGATGTCGATACACTTGGCAACAATATCCAACAATTTGTGATAGTCCTCCTTCAGCAGTCTCTTGTTTGTCAGTGTATATTATTTTGTCAAAGAACATCGACTTGGCTATTTCTTTCCATGCGTCACCAAGTTTACATCAGCCTTTTTTGATCTCGTATGCTCCTCTCTGCCGGTAGTGAGCAATATTCAGCCAAATCCTTGGCCGTGGATAGTCACCGCTTCCCGTGAACAGATGACTTGATTCCTTCATCGTGAATCTCAAAGATTCACGTAGAATTGTGCGACCTCCTCCACATAGGTCATAGGATACTCCAGTGTTAGAAACGGTTTCAGTCCTGCTGCTTCTAACTTTTCTCCGCGATTTTCTTCACCAGGGTGTCGCTTGACCGCTTCACCATTCCGTCGAAATCCACGGTCGAACCGGTGTGGATTTGTTTTCCCAACTTGGTAAAGTCATATGTTGGTGCCATTTCTAATAATTTCAAGAAAAGTTCAAATAGATTTGAAGTTTGATAGGTTTCGAGAGTGTTTGCCTTTTGCTTTTTGAGAGAGAGATTGAACAGCTTTTAGAAGTGTGAGAGAGAAACTGACGAAAAATGGTTTAAATATGGTTTATGAAAGGACGCGGCAGACGGTTTTTGAATCGTGATCGAAATCAACGGCTTGATTTCGCACGATATTGAGCAGCTTCATGTCTCGTATTTAATGCGGCAAGATTTATATCCAATCATAAGCTTGGTGTGCAGCTTTTTATGTCCGTACACATCATCATTATGCCGACGTGTTCCTTAAAACATTCCCGCTTAGTCAAAACGATCGCTTTTTGTCATTTTGCTCATAAGTTATTCAAATTATCTCTTAGCCGATTTAACTCGCTTCTCACATTTCTCTTAGTTAGTGACCTATCACCGACTTGGTATAGCCGATTTTCCGATACAAACCGATTTATTTATTGAGCTAATTTTTGTTTTCACTTTTTTCACCTTCTTTTCTGCTCCATTTCGCTTCTTTGACTCTTCTCACAGGTCTCACCTAGCTCAATTAGCCCCAACTCATGTTTGAGTTCTTCAAATCTTGACTCACATAATGGTTTTGTGAAGATGTCACCTAGTTGTTTGTCCGTTGAGATATATTCCAAGATAATGTCCTTCTTTTCAACATGATCTCTTATGAAATGATATCCGACATCTATATGTTTTGTTCTTGAGTGCAACACAGATTTTGAGTGATTGCAATTGCACTTGTGTTATCACACATGATTGGAATTTCTTTTTCTTCAACTTCATAATCTCTCACCACTGCCTCATCCATAGATTTGGGCACAACAAAATGCCAGCCTATGTATTCTCGCCACCGTAGAGGTGGCTATTGAGTTTTGTTTCTTGCTAAACCAGAAATTAGTCTGCTTTCCAAGCATTTGACATGTGCCTCAAGTACTTTTCCTCTGCCCACTCGTGATCCAAAGATAGTCGTAGTCCGAATAGCCAATTAGCTTGAAACCACATTCCTTTGATACCATAGCCCTACTTCTTGATTTCCTTTTAAGATCTCAATATTCTCTTAGTCAGCAATATATGGCTTTCTTTGGAGCAGATTGAAATCTTGCACATACACCTACAAAGAAAGGTGATGTCCGCCCGCTAGCCGTGAGATAGAGCAAAGATCCAATAAGTGCTCAGATCTTGTTTGATCTACAAAGTGCTTGCCATCCGCATCCATGTCCATTTTGATCGATGTGTTCATTGGTATTTTTACGTAAGACTTCTCCTCCATACCAAATTTCTTCATTAAATCTCCGTGTATTTTGTTTGCTTATGAAGGTTCCATCCTTCACCGCTTCACTTGAAGTCCAAGGAAGAATGTCACCTCTCCCATCATGCTCATTTCAAATTTACTTTGCATGAGGTTTGAGAATTTTTCACACATGCCTTTTTGTTAGTGGATCCAAAAATGATGTCATCCACATATATTTGAACAAGCAAGATACTCTTCTTGTCTTGAATTCTCAAAAGTGTTCTATCCACTTTTCCTTTAGTGAATCCATTTTCGCTAGAATTGTGACAGGTATCATACCATGCTCTGGGTGCCTGCTTTCAATCCATACAGGCTTTCTTGAGTTTGTACACTTTGTCTCCAAGAGTCTTCTCGCTCAAATCCTGGAGGTTGTTCAACATACACTTCTTCTTCCAATAATCCATTTAGAATGCACTTTTACATCCATTTGATATACAATGAAGTTTTTGTGAGTCGATAGGCAAGAAACATCCTTATAGCTTCCAATCTTGCTACAGAGCAAATGTTTCATCAAAATCTATTCCTTCTTCTTGGCAATATCCTTTGCTACCAATCTTGCTTTGTTTCTTACCACGTAACCTTCCTCGCTCATCTTATTTCAATACCCATTTGGTTCCAATAACATTTTGATGTACGGGTCTTTGTACTAATTCCCATACTTTATTTCTCTCAAACCGATTCACTCTTTTTCTTGATAGCTTGAATCCAATGTGTGTCATCCAATGCTTGTGACACATCTTTGGGCTCTATTCAGAGATGAAGCATGTGAACATTGCTTCTTGTTGAGTTCGATCTTGTCTTGACACCTTCTCTCATGTCTCCAATGACAAGATCTCGTGGATGGTCTTCACCATCTTACGCCAGGTTGAAGTAAGTTAGCCGGATTCACGACTTGCAACCGTGTTAAGCCGGGTCGCCTCTCTCGTGATCACTCACCGCAGATTTTCCACCGCTTTTGAGATTCAAATATCTCATCTTCTTCTCAATTGATAATCCCCGTCACCTTCAAAGATAGGACTCTTCTCAGAAGGTTGATGTTTCACCTTATCACCGACTCTTCAATGTCTTCTCCATTTATGTTCGCTCATCGAATACTACATGAATGGATTCTTCAGAACCATAGTTCTTTTGTTGAGTATTCTCAGAGGCTTTGCTTTCACCGAGTATCCTAAGAAGATACCCTCATCGCCTTTAGCATCAAAAGCCTTTAGTTGTCTTTGCCATTATTGTGATTTAAGCATTTACATCCAAATATCCCGAAATATGCAACATTTGATTTTCTTCCACCCGTGATCTCATAGGAGTCTTTGTCACCGCCTATTTATCATACATCCGCTTTTGGGTGTAGCAAGTCGTTGATTGATTGCTTCACCCAAAATCTTTTTGTAACCCCGTCAGCCTAACATGGTCCTTGCCGCTTCCTCGAGGGTTCTGCTCTTCTTTCTCGCAACTCCATTCTCACGTGGAGTCCTTGCACCGATAGTTCATGACCAATACCATTCTCAATACAAGATCGAAGTTATTATTCCATTGATAAACCTCGGCCTCTATCCGATCTTATTTTGATAATGGTTTGACTCTTCTCATTTTGTATTCTCTTCATCACCGTGGGTAGCTTTTGTAGAGTTTCTTTCTTCTTGCACATGAATATTGTCCATGTATATCTTGAGTAGTCATCTACTACCACCAAGGTGTATTTCTTTCCACTTATGCTTGCCGGTTCCACTGGGCCAAATAGATCCATATGAAGCGATGCAATATTCTTGTTGAGGATGGGCATGTCTTTTTTTTGAATGACGACTTGATTTGTTTTCCCTTCGACATGCATCACATATACTTTCCTTCTTGATAATCGAGTCCTGAAGTCCTTCTACAAGATGACTTCTTGCTAGCTTATTAATTGTTTTGAAGTTCGTGTGACTATTTTTTTTTTGTGCCACAAACAACTTGATTCACCAGGTTTTTTGCTAGTAGAGATTGTGGCCGGGTGTTGCAAATGGACCAATCCACTACATACATATTTTTCTCGTTTACATCCTTGCAAAGACAACTTCATTAGATTCAACATTTTTGATTTGGCATATTCCCATGTTGAATCCAACATTGTAGCCCTTGTCGCAGAGTTGATCGATGCTTAGTAAATTGAAGTTTAGTCCTTCAACATATGCAACATCCGTGATTTCTAAACCATTCCTTTTGATGGATCCAATGCCTCTTATTTCACCAGAGCTTCATTTCCTCCAAATATGACTTTTGCTCCTTTGACTTCCTTGAATTTTGACAGATTTCTTTATTTCCTCGTCATGTGTCCGGAATGTACCACTATCCATGTACCAGTTCCTTGCACTCACTGCTCAACCTCGCAATCAAGGAAATTAAGTTTTTGGTACCCATTCTTGTCTCTGGGTCCCGAGGGGTTAGAATTATAAGATGATCCAACCAACCTATAGCCAAATGATTTGACTTCAAGAGGTTGCCATCTATCGGTGCCATAATCATAATCAATCCCGCAAATTGCTTGGGGAGTCTCCAGTTCATACAAATTGCCTCTTTTGTCAGATGCCGCATACGTGTTTTAGCAATTGCCTTTCTTGGGTAATTGTGGTGTCTTTGAGTGTAGTGCCTAGGTGCATATGTGTGCCGATGAAAGCTCTTATGCTTTTGAAATGGCCTTTGTTGAGTTCTGGCCTTTGCCATTTGGGCTTGTATTCCATAAGTCTAGCCGATAGTTCACATTATTCCAAATACTTGCTTGGATATTTTCTACCATTCCCATCATATGTATTTCTTCTATGAGTTTTCTCGGATTTTTGGTAGCTCGCTTCTTCTTTTTACAGTATTTTCTGCTTGAGTCCGCCGAGGGACTCGGCCGAATCTCTTCTCACCGCCCTTTCAAAGACTTCAATCGGGTCGTTTTCCTTTTCCCTTTGTAACCAAGGCCGCTTTGCTTAAGATTGTGCTTGATTGAAAGTGTGTGCATCATTTAGAGTTTTGGATTTTTCGACTTCTTCATGACTTGAAGATCCTTTTTCCAAAATTACTTTTGAGGTTTGACATGGCACAAAGGAATTAAATCCTAAGCCTCCTTTGTCTCCACATTCTCTTTGACTCATAATAAGATCATCCAAAGATTTAGATGCCTTAGTGAATGAGGCAATAACATTTTTGAGGTCATTCTCCTCTTTTCTATAGCAAAGAATTTCTCGCTATTAATTTAGCATTTTCAAATTTTTAAACTTTTATTCTCATCACTATTTGACTTAGAGTACTCACCTTAGTCACCTTTGAGTTTTGATTTTTGAGTAGGTCAGTCGTTTTCCTCATTCAATAAAGTGTGTGAGGTTTTAATGTGCTCAAAATCTTTCATCATTTTGCCTAATGAATCATAAAGATCAAATGCTGGTGATGAAGTGTGTGTGTCACAAACCACTATCACTAGTGTCCGAGCTTGTTGAGTTAGATTGTACCTCATCTTCTTGATCTTGTTCTTTGGCCATTGCTGATCAAGGCTTCTTCTTCGTAGTCACTTGAGTAGTCACCACCGCTTCCTCCGAGTCACCGCCTTTGACTTGGTCCGTCCTCAAAGTCTCTCGCAGCCCATCATCGCTTTTTTTTTCTCTTTTTCTTTCTCTCAAGACCTTTCTTTCTTCTTCTTCGCTCGCATTTGTTGACTACAGATATGAGCAAAAATGGCATAGTGACTGGTTGTCTACAATTCCAACATAGATATTCAAATTTTTTGATCAACTCTTTCTATTCTTGAGTTGTCACCCTTTGATACTCAACTTGTTGATGATCCGCCTTCTCTTGGTCATCCTATCATCCCTTGATTTGGAGGAGCCGAGTGTCTTCCTCGGAGGATTCACCCTTTCCTCTCTTGTAGTTCTTGTTAAAGAACTTGTTAAATCTTTTAACCATTAGGGCTATTTCTTCCGGGTCAATTGCCTCTTTGACTTTCAAATTCCTTCCATCTTTTGACAACTGAGAGCACTGCTTGGGTACAAAACTGCCTCTTCCTCGGTCTTTCCTTCTCACCAAACTCATAGCTTTGAGGTCCGAGAATAACTCATGGTTGGATGTCTTTGATAGGTCCATGGAATGTCTCAATGCCATGACCTTCATCTCCCATTCACCGAAGACTTTTCAGATCTTCATACACATTTCTTCGTGTATATTCCTTTCCAAGTGTAGACAGAACCATTTGTGATTTCTCAGAATCGAGCATCCAGCTTGATCCAGTTTTCTCCCGAGATCATTTTAAAGTTCTCAAACTTCAGACAAACCGATAATTTGTTTTCTTTGATTTGCTCAACCTTCACAAATCAAAGTCAACTTGTCCTGCATTTCCTTAGCCGCTTTGCAAGATTTGACTTTGTTGAATACGGCTTTATCCAAGGTTTTGTAAAGAATGTCCTTGGCTACATTGTCCAGGTTGTATCTTTTTCTCATCATCATTTGTCCACTCAGCTTCGGTTTTTCAACCATGACCGTCCGGTGTCGATCTTCTTCCCCTTCACCGCAAACTCTTCGTGACAAATTGTTCACCTTTAATATTTGCAGAGGCCCATCTTCTATCACTATCCACATCTCATCATGTAATGCCGATAGATGAGCTCGATACGAATTTTCCAATCATCAAATTCTTCAATAGTGAACATAGGAATGCGTGTTAGATTTGCTTCCATGATAATAATTTTTAATGATAGAAAAGAGTTTTGAAAGATTAAGTACTAAAGCAGACTTTTGAAAAGTTTGAGATCTAGTTCAAGAACTGGCGAGGGTTCAATGAACCAACCGCCCGATACCACTTGTAGGTCCTAAGGGGTGTAAGTGTAAGGTTTAGAAGGGGGGTTGAATAAACCTTACCAAATTTTCGATTTAGCCTTTTAAATCTACAGAGTTCTACACAAATTGTCATCCTTGATGGACAAATAATTAGTCACTCAAGAGAGTCAATCTCTTAATGACTCAAATGAGCCGTTAGTAGAGTAACTCACCGCTGGCTATAATTTGACTCACCGTGGTTTTGTTTTCAAATGAAGACTTAACACCCTTAAGTTTGTTTAAGCAAGTTTTTACAAATTTTGATTTAGACTTATAGATTATCAAATGGATAGCAAATTTATCAAAGAGATATAAGCAATTAAAAGTGCGTATATTTAAATGTCAGAAAGTAAATGACACAAGAAAGTTTTTATAGAGGTTCAAGACGGGGTAATTCTTCTACTCCTCTCTTCTCCAACTCCCGGAGGAATCCACTAAGTAATGATCACTTACAAAGTGGTAATGTACCGTATACAAGTCTTGATCACAACAAAATGACTTGATCCTTTGGGACTCACCGAGACGCCTTGATCACTCACCAAGCTTCTCGTACGACTCACCTTTCTTCACAGTGGCAGGCAACACCGCTACTACTACACCACTTGCTCAAGCACTTTGATTTGATCACGGCCCTCCAAACGCTTAAGACTTGGTTCACCTTTGAACCTTTCTACAATCCTTCTTGAATGTAGACCCCTTGTTTTCGTTAGAGTTTCCTCTTCAACTCGATTGAAGTTCTCTTCCTTCACAGTAAGTGTCGATTGATGTTCTTCGAGATGTAGGCTTGAGGATTGAGAATATTTCAATTTTGATAAGCTTGTATATCTCACGTGTGTGTCATCCACGCATCATTTTCATCTCAATCAAACTCCTCACCTTTTATAGTGAACTTTCAAAAATTTGCCCGCTGAAGAGATAGGCTCATTTTTGAAAATCACTTTGCAAAATGTGGTTTGCATTTCTTGAATTGCCATTTCCTCGTATGAAATGTTTTATCACCTTTTCGTAGTTCCGACACGGTGTAGTGCTTCCCATTGGTTCATTTCTTTGCACGCTCGGGACTCGAGCACTCCAAGAAAGGTAGTATGGAGATATTACTTGTTTAAGTAAATCTCTTGATTTCTCGGGCAACGGTTCCTTTTCGCTTATCTCGACTTGACCGCATTTCCTCGCTTCCCAGTGACTTAGAGTCGCCTTCCAATCATTGGATGACTCTTCTTCTCACTTCATCTTGAGACTTGCTTCTCTTTGAGAGTCGACTTGACCGATGTTTCACTCACCGCATCTCACCGCTTCTTCACGAGTTCCCGTCACTTTCTTTGTTGTACTCACTGCCTCACAAAGAAGTTTTCCTTCAAGCCTTCAAATTGTCTTCTTGCAAGTTGGAGCGTAGGCCGACTTAACTCACCTTGGCCACTTAATTGTTACAATACATTTCAAAGCAAGAATTGGGGAGCCAACTTTCTATTCTAAGCTTTACATGGCATTCATCAAAATCTAAACAATAAAATTCCTAACAATGAGTCAAAGAGAATGTGGAGACAAGACAAAGCTAGATTTAACTCCTCCGTGATATGTCAAACTTCAAAAGTAATTTTGAAAAGGATCTTCAAGCAATGAAGAGTCTAAAAATCCAAAACTCTAAATGTTGCACACACATGTACTCCAAAGCACAATTACAAGCAAACCGCCTTGGTTATAAAAGAAAAGGAAAATAAATTGAGTGTGCCGAAAGGATACCGAGGAGAGATTCACGAGTTCCTCAAAGAACTCCAAACAAAATACTCAGAAAAGAAGAAGCGAGCTACCAAAACCCTTAAAATCTATAAAAGAAATACATATGATGGGAATGGTAGAAAATATCCAAGCCAAGCCGATTGAATGATGTAAACTATCAAAGATGACTTATGGAATATAAGCCCAAATGGCAAAAGCCTAACTCAAAGAAAGGCCATTCCAAAAGTATAAGAGCTTTCATCAAAGACACATATGCACCTAGGCACTACACTCGAGACACCACAATTACCCAAAGAATGCGATTGCCAAAACACATATACAAGCATACGCACAAAAGAGACAAAATTGTATGAACCTAGAATCCCTGCAATTTGCCAAGATTAATTATGATTATGGCACTCGATAGATGGCAACCCCCTTAGAGCCAAATCATTTGCTATAAGTTGGTTGGATCATCTTACAATTCTAACCCCTCAGACCTGCATAAGTATGGGTACCTAAAACTTAATTTCTTGATTGCGTTCAAGGAATGTACCGAAAGTGCCAAGGAACCTGGTATACGGATAGTGGTCGCTCCGCATATATGACAGAAATAAGAAAAATCAAAAATTCAAGGAAGTTAAAGGAGCAAAAGTCATATTTGGAGGAAATGAAGCCCAGAAATAAGAGGCATCGATCCATCAAGAGGAATGGATTAGAAATCACAGATGTTGCATATGTTGAATGACTCAACTTCAACTTGCTAAGATCACCAACTCGCGATAAGTGGCTATAATGTTGATTTAACATGGGTATATGCCAAATCAAGGAGGTCAATCGAATGAAGATGTGTTGCAAGGATGCGTATAAAAGAACATGTATGTAGTAGATTGGTCAACCGCTACACCCAAAGACTGCCTACTAGCAAAAAGCACAAATTAATCAAGTTGGTTGTGGCACAAAAAGTCGAAGTCACCCGAATTTCAAAATGATTAACAAGCTTGCCGTATAGTCTTGTGGAAGGACTTCCATCAAGATAGAGAAAGGGGAGTATATGTGACGATGTCGAAGGAAAACAAATTAAATCATCATTCAAAGAAAAGACATGCCCATCTTCAACAAGAATATCGCATCCCGCTACATACGGATCTATTTGCCCAAAGGAACCAAATAGCATAAGTGGAAAGAAATACACCTTGGTGGTAGTAGATGACTACTCAAGATATACATAGACAATATTCATGTGTAAGAAGAAAGAAACTCTACGTAAACTACCACAAAATTATGAAGAGGATTCAAAATGAGAAGAGCCAAACCATTATCAAAATAAGATCGTATGTATGAACCGAGTTTGTCAATGGAATAATAACTCAAGATTGTATTGAAAATGGTATTGTCATGAACTATCTCGCAACAAGGACTCCACAAAGCAGAATGGAGTTGCGTAAAAGAAGGAATAGAACTCTCAAAGAAGCAGCAAGACTATGTTAGTCAAGCAGGGTTACTAAAAAGATTTTGGGTCAAGCAATCAACACAAACTTGCTACACTCAAAACAAATGTATGATAAAAGACAAACCGACAAAGACTCCCTATGAGATTTGACTCGAAGAAAACCAAATGTTGCATATTTTAGAATATTTGATGTAAATGCTTCATCCACAACAATGGCAAAGACAATCTAAAGGCCTTCGATGCTAAAGTTGATGAAGGTATCTTCGATACTCAACAAAAGCAAAGCCTACAGAGTACTCAACAAAATGACTATGGTTGCGTAAGAATCCATTCATGTGGTATTCGATGAGCCAAATGTAAATGGAGAAGACATTGAAGAGTCACCGATAAGTCAATCATCCAACCATACGTAAGAGTCCCTATGTCAAGCCGGCCGAATTATAAACTCGTAAGAAGATGAGATAGTCAATCTCAAAAACAAATGAACGCTTTGCAGCCTAAGTGACTACGAGAGAGCCGATCAAAGCAACACAACAAGCTAGACGATCAATCCACCAACTTACTCCAACCTCGATGTAAGATGGCCGAGAGACCATCCACCGTAACTTGTCATTGGAGATATAAGAGAATGTGTCAAAACAAAATCCTTAACTCAACAAGAAGCTATGTTCACATGCTTTATCTCGCAAATAGAGCCCAAAGATGTGTTACAAGCATTGATGACACACATTGATTCAAGCTATGCAAGAAGAGTCAATCAGTTTGAAAGAAATAAAGTATGGGAATTAGTTCAAAGACCCACCCATCAAAACGTTATTGGTACTAAATGGGTGTTCGTAAACAAGATGAACGGCGGTTCTGGGTAAGAAACAAAGCAAGACTAGTAGCCAAAGGATATTGCCAAGAAGAAGGAATAGATTTTGATGAAACATTTGCTCCCGTAGCAAGATTGAAGCTATAAGGATGTTTCTTGCCTATGCAACTCACAAGAATTTTATCAGATATCGATGGATGTAAAAAGCGCATTTCCTAAATGGTTTATTGGAAGAAGAAGTGTATGTTGAACAACCTCCAGGATTTGAGCAACACTTGGAGATAAGGTATACAAACTCAAGAAAGCTCAGATGGATTGAAACAGCACCCGTGAGCATGGTATGACACTTTGTCACAATTCCTAACCGAGAATGGATTCACAAAAGGAAAAGTAGATAGAACACTTTTCTTTAATTCAAGACAAGAAGAGTATACCGCTTGTTCAAATATATGTGGATGACATCATTTTTGGATCCACAAACAAAGAGCTATTTGAAAAATTTTCAAACCTCATGCAAAGTAAATTTGAAATGAGCATGATGGGAGAGCCGACATTCTTCCTTGACTCCAAGTGAAACAATCAAGGATGGAACCTTCATAAGTCAAACAAAATACACTAGAGATTTAATGAAGAAATTTGGTATGGAGGAGAAGTCTTCCGTGAGAATACCAATGAATACATCACCAAAATGGACATGGATGCAGATGGCAAGCCCGTAGATCAAACAAGATACAAAGCACTTATTGATCATTGCTCTATCTCACAAAGAAGAGCAGCCGACATCACCTTTGTTGTAGGTGTATGTGCAAGATTTCAATCGCTCCAAAAGAGAGCCATATGACAAAGAAATGCTAAGAGAATATTGAGATACTTGAAAGGAAGCCAAGAAGTTGGCTTGTGGTATCCAAAGGAAGGTGGATTCAAGCTAATTAGCTATTCAGACTGACTATGCTGGATGCAGAGTTGACAGAAAAGACCTCGTGCACATGTCAAATGCTAGGAAACAGGCCGATTTCCTAGTTTAGCAAGAAGCAAAATTCAATAGCCACCTCTACAAACAAACAGAATACATATTGGGGCAAACAAGTGCCCAAATCCTATGGATGAGACAAAGAATGAGAGACTATGAAGTTGAGGAAAAAGAAATTCCAATCATGTGTGATAACACAAGTGCAATTGCAATCACTCAAAATCCTGTGTTGCACTTAAGAACAAAGCATATCGATGTCGATATCACTTCATAAGAGATCATGTTGAAAAGAAGACATCATCTTGAATATATCTCAACTGATAAACAATTGGCCGACATCTTCACAAAACCATTATGTGAGTCAAGATTTGAAGAACTCAAGCATGAGTTAGGTTAATTGAGCCGAGCCGACACTCAAGAATCAAAGAAAAGAAATGGAACACAAAAAGGGAAAAAGAGTCAACTCACAAATCAGCCAAGTAAATCACCAGACGGAAAGACAATATACCAAGTCACCGACAAATGAGTCACAAAGAGAATCATGGAGAAGAAGAGTTAAACCAAATAAGGTAAAAGCCGAGTCATTTATGAGCAAAGTGACAAAAACGCAAATGCTTTTGACTAAGCGAATATTTTTAAGAATTACGCCAAGATAATTATGATGTGTACAGCAAAAGCCGCACACCAAGCTTATGATTAGATATAAATGCCACCGCATTAAATACGAGACATTAAATGCTAAACCGGGCGTGCAAAATCTAAGCCGTTGATTTCGATCACATTTCAAAACCACCCGCACGCCCTTTCATAAACCATACTTAAGCTTTCCTTCTTCTCTCTCTCATATTACCAAAACCGCTCATTTCTTTCGTGCAAAGGCAAAACTCTCTCAAAACCCTATCTATCTTCAAATCAACCTCTAAGTTTTCTTCGTGAAATCCTCGAAAAATGGCACCAACCTATGATTTTGTCAAGTTAGGAAAGCAAATCCACACTAGTTCATCATGGATTTCGACAAGATGGTGAAACAGGGGTCCGACGACACCTTAGTGAAGAAAATTGCCGAGAAATTGGAAATGCCTGGCAATGAAATCGCTTTCGACATTGGAATATCCGGCGACCTATGCGGAGGTCGCATGCTTCTACGTGAACGCTGAGACTCACGATGAAGGGATAAAGTCATCTGCTCACTAAAGAAGTTCACCATCTCTCGCCAAGGATTTGTCAACACCGCCCCTACCGACGGAAGCGAGCATCGTAAATCAACGATGCCGATGTAAACCTGGCCGCCGCTGGAAGGAAATAGCCAAGCCCGACTATGCCGATAAAATAGTTTACACAAAAAACAAGAGGTCAAAGGAGGATTACCACAAATCGTTGGACATAGTTGCCAAATGCATAGACATCAATTTGGCAATTTTGACCAATCACAAAGCAAAGTTGATCGTGAATGGTTGCGATCATTGAAGAAAAGAAAATAAATTGGGCTGAGTTTGTCTACAAAGCAGACTTCCGCTGCACGTAGGAACAAATCCTTCAAGGAAGATGGTGCATTTGGAGGATCCCTGGATATGGCCTCGGTGATTGGCCGGCTGATGGAGGTGAAAGGAGTCCTCTTAGACATGGAAAGGCTCCATGTAAACAAGAGGATGTTCGATCAAACCTCTATGGCGCACGAAGAGAGCCCACGCCAAGAGAGCCGACACGAGTGAGGGGGAATCACCGACCCTCGAAGATATAGTTGTTTCCTCTCCACCAAAGAAGAAAGTTGCCCCCGCACTGCTAAGAAGATCGCGCTTCCCGCAAAGAAAGAAAAAAACCCGCTTCCCGCCCTCGCAGCCGAGTCACCGCCCTCGCAGCTCGTGTCTCCCGCCCTCAAAGAGCAATGGCCGAGAAGGACTCTCAAATACCTTTCTCCGATCGTCAAAAAGAGGAGAACAGATAAGCCAAGACGGCCACTCCCTCGTAAGAAAAACACCAAGACGCCCCCGCCGCCCAAGACTCAAGAAACTCTCTAAACCAGAAATTCCTCCGTACAAACTAGAGACGAAGAAGAATCATCAAGACTCCGAGCTTGAGAAATCGGGCCGAGTCACCCACTCACCGAGCAGATACGAGACTCGCCGAGAAGTAGTCCCCGATATAATTGATGAAACAAAAAGTCTCGTCAAGGCGATCAGCAGAGGCAAATCAAGAAACAAAAATAGTCCGCGCAAATCGAGACACAAGAAGAAGTTGATAGAGCCGATAGTGATGTGATGATCCTATCCCACCTTACCTGCATATCCAAAACGCCTCACGTGAGTGGAGGAAGGGAAATTGAGTCGATCAAGGGAACACTCCAACGGCCCGAGTTTATCGGGAAGAGGAATCGCAACTTCCTCGACTAACCTCTCGTGATCTCAAAGATCGATGAAGAAAAATCGCATGTATATCCCCGCATTTTCAAGGATAAGGAGAAGGAGAGATCGCGAGGAAGCTGAGGCAAGAGAGAAGGCCAAAGATCGCCTCTCACCGAACCACGTAACATACACATTCTCACTTCGATATTCTATCGAAAATGATGAGGATCTGACCCCAAGCATCGCTACGTAAGAGTTACAAATGCAAAAAGCAATGCATGAATCCGCACTTCTTCATGAGAAGAGCATGATGGAGGGACCAGAGAGTCCTCCAAAACACACCGAAATTGATCCAATGGGAGTGGTTCAAAGAAATCGCCACCGTTGTTGCCGCCACCACTTCCCCACCACTGAAGAAGGAATTAAGGAACTCGCGATGAAATCGGGTTAGTGGGGACCCAACAGCCAACCCTTAATGAAGGTGTCTTACCACCGCCCCAACGGCCGAACACTCAAGATACAAATGAGTTTGGAGACGAGTGACCCCATTCCAAGTCACTCACCGGTGCGCCACCGAGGGGAAACTCTCTCCACCGCAGCAAGGTCGAGAAAATCGCAGATGACTCCACGATGAATCTAGAGGGCAAAGTGGAGAAGAACAACCACAAAGTACACAACAAGTTGTCATCAACGGCTCGATAGCTTGAGATTGTCTCACCGAGGTGCCAACCGCTCCGGGCGTTAATGACGCCGCCGATGCAATGAGGCAGGCAGTGAATGCCCCGGAGTTAACACTGGGCGATGAAAGTGCAATGCACAGGGGTTGAGACTCCAATGGATGCCACCACGTAAGACCCTAAGATAGCCGACACTGCCGAAAGGGAGGTCCAAGGCCTCACCGCAGCTTGAGACCGTAGGAGGTAATGAAGGCCCACGGAGGTTGAGACTTCCTGCAAAGAAGTTTAAATAGAGAACATCCCTCCCGCTATCATTGATCCATCCGAAAAGGAGATAAGCGCGCTTTATGATTCCCGGATAATCCTCGATGTAACCTTTTTGGGATCGGGCGCGACGGGTTAGTTCGAGTCATCCCCGTGACCGATCCAAAAGACTCACCAAGGGATGTTCCCAACACGAGCAAGTCTCGATCTCAAGACTACTCATCAAACTTTCAATTTTGATGATGAGCCACCAATGGAAATCTCATCATCGTCCGATGACGCTTCGATAAGGCCGAGGACCACCCAACAATTGGAGAAACCATCTCGAGACCAACGGCCGCTGAGACAACCGAGGCTCAGCAGTCGGGTCCACTTCACAAAAGACCCCAAAAAACAGAGTCCACCGCACATGCTCCTCAAGCCGCAGCAGTTCGACTCAAAAGGAACTTCACGCGCACCTCTCATCATTGAACATATCCTACTGGCCGTGATGATTCCTTTGTAGAATCATTTTTTTCTCCCTCGGAGGTACCCGACCTCCCCAAGAGTCGAGAACGAGCTCGCACGCTACACGCACTCGCCTCCGTCATTCCGTCAGTACCATCGCTCCACCAAGCTATGACTTTGACGCCGCATGGCCATCACCGAATTAAGAAACAAATGAAGTTCGGGAGGTGTTCAAGGCATTATTTGCTGAAATTGAACGGATGGAGAGGCACTGTGCCTCTATGGACATGCGATCGACAACAGAGATGCTAACCTTACGCCGACTTGAGAGGCATAACAAATGTGATCGTGAATGGTGGCAACAAAGAAGAAACAATGCGTGTGGAACAAGTTAGATACTTCAGACATTGTTCAACAAGCTACCGGTATGGAGAGCCGAGAATGCCGATGCAAAAACGAAATTGAGAGAACACATTGAGCACATGCATGAAGCTCACACCGCGAGATAAAGCCGCAAGGAGCAAAATAAGAGTGATTCTAGCGTATGGAAGAAAACATGGATAGAAAATTCAGCCTTTCCTCATGGCCGAGATGAAGCTAATTTCAAAGAAATCCAACGCTACTCGCTCAATTTCGTGGCCGCATACACCGCAGCAGACTGAGGCGTAACTCGCTTATCGCCAGTTCGACTTCCCGCTTGCCAAAGATAGCTTCTGTGTGTTCCTCTCTCCTTGATGATGCCAAAAAGGGGGAAGAGGAATACTTTAAAGCGCTAAAGAGATCCGTCGGCCGAAAGGAGAAATCAGAAAGGGAAAGACAGCTGAGGAAGTGTCAAAACAAAAGAAAGAAAAGTCCGCTGAGGGGGAAGGATCGAAAGATGTGACCTTGATGATTGCACAAACCCCCAACAAGGTCTTGTCACAAACCGACATTATCGCAAGAAAACTCCCAATGATTTCGCTTACTCCAACACTCGCTATATCTATGGTCAAAAGAGAAAGGCAATTGAAGCAGGGATGGAGGAAGTAGGAAGAATGGATGCCCGAGTTATGAACATCTTGAAACAACATGGAGGCATTCCAAAGAGACAGAGACACTTATGCCATCTCGTATGCCGGGACCGAGCCACGATCAGTTGATGAATTTAAAATGCTCGCATCCGAAGGATACTTTGCAAAATGTCTATGGCTCAAGCTTGGGACTTGACCGGGAAAAGGGTCTCACGTTATGTGAAGAAGTCGACAGCAAAGAGACTACCTACCTAGCTCACTCCGGTCACTCGATGGAAAGAAGAAGACCCCAAGACAATACACGCCCAGCAGGTAGAGGAAGAAGCAGTGGTGGAGGAAAAGGTTTCAGACACCTGGCCTCTTCCCAAAAACATGAGCACGTAGATCCGTGCAAGAAAGGAGGGATCTACCGGGCCGGTTCACCAAGTAGCCAATTTGCAAGTGGCTAAAAGTAATGTTGAGTATGCGAAAAGAATAAAGAAAAAAGAGACAAACTCAACTATGGGAGGAAAGACAAGAGAGATTAAGAAGAGATGAAGTCACTGAAGGCATATGAAAAGAAGAAGAAGGCGGCCGACGATGAGAAAAAGAGAAGAAGAGCGTAAGATGCCGAACAAGATGAAAGAAGGAGATAAATGGGGAGATGAAGTGTTGTTGTCCACCCTTCATGTATTTTACTATGTAAATACATACTATGTAAGTCTTCCGCAATAAAGCTATAAATTCTTTATTTTTTTAGACAAATGTTTGCTCGATACACCTTGTAAACAGTTGTGTAAAAGAACAACAATGTTATGATCAATAAAAGGATTGATTCTACGCATACATTCTATGTGAATACACTATCCGTATGTATCTTTGCTATTTACATTTTTGAATGTTTTAAGTTTTGGCATCATCAAAAAGGGGGAAATTGTTGGGAAATTTATTGTTTAGATTTTGATGAATGCCATGTAAAACTTAGAATATGAAGTTGGCACCCCAATTTTTGTTGTAAACTCGCATTGTAATAAATAGGGCTGGTCAAGCCGAGTTAAGTCACTATGCCCAAACATGCAAGAAGACAACTGAGAGACTAGAAGAAGACTCACTGCAAGACAGCTTGAGTATGGCAAAGAAGAGAAGACGAGAACTCCATCAAGGAGCAAAATGAGATGCATCTGAGTGGAGTATCGCCAAGTCAACTCAAGAAAAGCCAAGTCTCAAGTTGAAATGACAAGAGTCATCCATGATTGGAAGTCGACTTAAGTCACCTGGGGAAAGCAAGGAAATGCAACAAGTCGAGATAATCAAAAAGATCCGTTGCACGAAAATCAAGAGAATTACTTAAACAAGTAATATCTCCATGCTACCTTTCTCGAAGTGCTCACCCTGCGTGCAAAAGGAATAAACCAATGGGAAGCACCGCACCGTGTCGAACTCAAAAGGTGAAGAACAATTCATACGAGGAAATGGCAATTCCAAGGATCGCAACAAGACAAGCCAACGACCACAAGTGACTTTCAAAAATAAGCCTATCTCTTCAACGCGCATTTTTGAAAGATCACTATAAAAGACCGAGGAATGACTGAGAGTAGGTGACCGTAACCACATACATTCAAGCAATTATTAGAATTGTAACCAAATATTCTCAAGTTATTAAACGCTCAATCCTCAAGCCTACACTACGAAGAACATCAATCCAACACTCACCGTGAAGGAAAGACAACTTCAATCAACTTGAAGAGGAAATTATCAAGAATCAAGGGGTCTACATTCCACGAAGGATTGTAGGAAGGTTCAAGGTCGAACCAAGTCTTGATCTTTTGGAGGGCTTCGTGATCAAATCCAAAGAGCTTGAACAAGTGGGTCAGAGTAGCAAGGCAACGCCTCGTGAAGAAGCCGAGTCGCATTTGAGAAGCCACCGAGTGATCAAGGCGTCTCCGCATCGAGTCCCAAAGGATCAAGTCACCGTGTGATCAAGACTTGATCTGGGATCTACCACTTTGTATACCGATCAATACCTAGTGGATTCCTCCAGAGTTGGAGAAGAGAGGAGTAGAAGAATTACCCCATCTTCGAACCTCTATAAAAATCTTATTGTGTCATTTACATTTCAAAGACTTTAATTCTTGCATCATATTTGTTTAATTCTCACGACATATTTGCTATCCATTAGATAATCTCTAAGTACTAAATCAAGCTCTAAATCTCTACTTAACCAAACTTAAGGGTGTTAAGTCTTCAATAAAACAAACCACTCGTTGAGTTAATTTAGACTTAACAAATTGAGTTATTCCATCAACAAATTGAGTCCGCTGAGAGACTAACTCTACTGATTAACTAAATTGGTCAGTCCACCAAGGACACAAATTGTGTAGTATCAACTCTGAATTTTTAAAAGGACTAAATCAAAAATTTGGTAAGGTTTATTCAACCCCCCCTTCTAAACCTTACACTTACACCCCTTGGGACCTACAAAGTTTATAAAGAGCTTCACCATTAATAAGGAGTAATCATGTGAAGCTCCTTATGGTACACTTCTAGTGACCAAGTCAATCTAGCTCAAGAAGACTAAGGACGGTGCCCGAGCCGGGTCCTCGCACGTCGCACATAGTCTCATCGCGAGGAGTAGATATGTTAAATGGGCTTTGGGCTAATCAGGTCACTATTAAACGGGCTAGCATATTGTGAACCTAACCCTAATCCTAGTGGATTTCGGGCTAAACGAGTACAAGCAAAAAAAAAATTATTAAAATCTAAATTTAAACTAAAGCATGTATAAAAATATAACATTCAAACTAAATATTGAAAACTAAATTACACAAATTTTTTTTATGTAGCATTACAAGGATAAAAGTCTTAAAAATTCAAAATATAAAAATTCAAAGACAATTCAAGCATCATCATTATCGTCAAATACTTTGAGACTTTAGTAAGATGCTTACATCAGAATAAGAGTTAAAACAAAAATATGTGCAAGTAAAACTCATTTCAAAAATGATAATGGAAACAACAAACTACAATGCAAAATGATAAACACCCATATAATAAATGTTTGTTTAATACCTTTTGACTTTTGTCAAACAAATTAAATAAATGCAAAGAATGGTAAAATGCGATTTATGTTCAATATTTGTGTGTGAGAGAAGTTGGAATCTCAAAATGCAACAAATTTATTTTTATGATTATTTGCATAAAGATTCAATTAAGTCGTGAAGTGTCTAAACTATTTAGATATTATGGTGTTGTATTTATTAGGAATATAAATTAATAATATTTCAAGTCACTATAAAGAAATCTTTCTTAGGAAGAGTTTCGTAAGTATTGTTATCCTTAATTCACAAACCCTCTATTTTGAAAAATACAAAATACAGCCGTTTAGTCCGATGTTTAACCGGTCCGGGTCTTTTGCCAGAAAAAATTGGCCCTAACATTGTTAATTTTTTGGGCTAAACGGGCTGACCCGCAGGCCTAAGCTCGTTTAACATCTTTAGCGAGAAGCCTTACAGTTTTGGAAAATCGAACCAGGGTTCAGTCCAGTGGCTCGGTGACGTGGCAGGGCAGCTCAGGTGGCAGTGACTTGGCATAGTCGTCTGATTGGCGACTTATGAGGCTGATTGGACGCGTCTATTCGCTGACGGGGCACCATGACTGGACACGACTATCCAGTCTGCAGAGCTGCGTACCAAGGGGCGTGTACCTTCAGCTGGATGCGTTCTGGACTATCAGATCGCAACTGTTGATCACATGGTGCGATTTGATAGTCCTGGTTGATTCGAACCAGGGGTCGCACCCAGTCTGAAAAGGCATATGAGGCTCTATATAAGGCATTCCCCAAAACTCATTTCATCACTTGAAAAATTTCGAAATTCTCTAGCATTCTGCATAAGTTCTGAAAATTCAAAACACTACAAAGTTCGAAGTGTCTTATGATTTGTAGTGTTATCGCAAGACATTAATCATTGTATTTGGGAGGCGATTGCCAGTTTCCGTTAATACCGTGAGCGGGACAATTTCGTCTTAGAGACAAAGATTCTTACTTCGACTTTTTTTCTCATATTTTGCTCCATTTTCGTAGATGTTTGATATACATCAACCAAGTTTTTTCTAACAGAATTCCCAACCAATTACAGATTTCCATCCACACTTTATAAAAGAATCCACAAGTGAATATGAAAATAAATATGAAATCTCAATCTTAAAAATCAAAACCAATGATTCAAGCAAAGTCAAAACTCGCGAAACACAACATTTCAACTAAATATATTGCAAGTTGAAATAAATTGAAATTCAACCCAAAGCTATATTCTAAAGACTAAATTTAAGTACAAGCCAGGGACGAGTCTACAAGAAAATGTTAGATATGACGAGACTTGGAAATTACAATTTGGACTAGGGCCCGCATTTTTTTATTTGGACCATCCTACCCGATATGGGCATCGGGTCGACCTAAGTAATTTAGAGCATGGATCACAATGAGAGATTCGTGTGTATATAATGACATGTGGAAAGGAATAATACGGCACATATGATTCATATGAACATAAAAAAACACCAAATTAAATAACAATGGGCAATTGATACAAATATCCACTTTTTGAAGTCAATGTCAGCCTTTTACGCTTCCTGATACAATTTTATCGAAATTTACGCTCCCGCCCTTTTTTCTTACACAACAATACGCTCCAGCAAAAAATTCCCGGACATTTTTATGCTTTGTTTTAACATTGTTTCTAACATGCTTCAAATATAGAAACAACCAAGAAACAATTTAGGAATAAACCAGAAACAATATAGAAACACCATATGAGTAAAAAGAGTTAAAAATAGGTAAAAATTGTATTTAAACATCAAAAAACTTCATGGAAACAACAAAGAAACATCGAACAACATTAAAAAGGATATGGAAATAACCTAAACAACGTAAAAATATTTAAAACACCACATGAATAAAAAGAGCTTAAAAATAGGTACAAATTGTATTTATACATTGAACACTACATAAAAACAACAAAAAATTTATTAGAACAACATTAAAAATATTATAGAACAACACCGAAATAATAGAAACAATGTACAAAATAATATATGAATAAGAAACAACATAAAAATAGGTTAAAGTTGTTTTGAAACATCGAAACAACAAAGAAACAACATAGAAACAATAAAGAAACAAATTTAAACAATATTGAAACAACTTATATAACATGTAAAACAATGCATGAACAAAAAAAATGAAAAAATAAAAATAATCAAAAAATATGCAGGAGCTTAAAAAAATTAGGTACAAAAGTAAAAAATTAGGTACAAAAATAATAGGAGCGTATTGTGTGGTATGAGGACCAAAATCAGCTTATTCCATGTAATTTTCACAATAACATTGTGAGGGTAACTTTGATCCTGCCAATTCACGATTTATCTACATCTGGATAAATACTCCAAGTGTATAATAACCGTAAATTTATCATAGATGTGTAAAAATTTATACACAATTACACAGTTCGGCATATATCATATGCAAATCTACGATAGATACTACACCTAATGTATTCTTACAAGAATAGTATGTTCAAGACCCAAATTCACTTTAGTACTTTATTTTTTTAATTTCACATGATTGGCTTAAATTTTAGAGGGTTTTGACGAGCTTAACCATTACACTACTTCAGGTAGAGCTAGTAAAATTGGTCCGGCCTAGCTAGCCCATATATAAAGTTGAGTTGGGCTTCATTTTCAGAGACTCGAAAAATATTGGACCTACTTTTATCTAGGCCGAAGCCCGACAAGCCCGAACAACGCGATGGAGGTCATGTGTAAAAATTGATAATTGACTGGGTTGAGCTATACAAAAATTGTGGCGCGACATTTTTTTGGCTCGATTTGACCCGACCCAATTTTATCACTTGGCCCGACATGCTCAGCACTGGACAAGTCCGGCTCGGCCCATTGCAAGCTTGGTCCATTGCTAGCTCTAACTTTAGGTTATCTCAATTTCTAAAGTGCTTCAGATACTAATACTAAGGTATCTCCTCAAAAAAAAAATCACTAATACTAAGGTAATTACAACTCAAACTTGTCATCTATACAACAATTTACTGAAAGTGGTACTTAATTTACAAGTCTGTCCTCCTAATAAAAAAAAAGTTATAAGTCTGCCAAAACTCTATTTTTTATTTAAGAATAATTTGCCAATTTAATAATTTTTTATATTATTAATGGGCTCCAAACGGGATTGAGTTGATCTGGGACCAACCCATTAATATGGATTAGATGTGGACTGGGCAAAAGGTTAGTACGACTGTGTTTCACTTGAGCTTTAAATAGCCCAAATATATTTGGATAAGGGCCAAACCGATAATCCAGCCCAAGTTGATTCAAACGCTCTTTTGATCCTTATTCCTTAATTAGTCTATTGGTGTTAGGTTAACAAACAACTTCAAAATTTATATTAACTAAATATATTTTCTTTAGCTACTATTATGAATAAATACACAAAAAATCCAAAAAAATGAATTTATTATTATATGCTTAAAGTAGTTGCTCGTAGTTTCATGATTTACTCTTATATGTCAGCATCATTTTTTACGTGAATCTTGTTGGATAATTTTATTTATTGATTTAAAATTAAATACCCCATTCTTAGCCACTAATGGCTAACTCTTACGGTCAAACCCACTTTTCAATTTTTTTTGCTAAGTTGTTGTAATGGTTAACTACTTGTTTTGACTAATAATATCTTTCGCTTTACTTATAAAATGGTTAGCTATTATTCTCCAAAGAGACACACATACAACATATGAACAGTTGTCATTTGTCACTCTCAAACTTTACTGCTGTTCATTTTTTCACACTCATTTTGCTTGGCTACTATACAAATTGTTCATTTACAAACTATTCTGTCTTGTTCAAAAGAAAACAAAATCCATCAACCGTCAGAATTATATTTTTCCTATATTGATTTGAGCATTGAGTTTACAAGTGGTTCGGGGTCCTCTTCGCTGCACACGAGAGAACCAACATATTGTCGAATCTTGGAAGAGGGACGTGCTATCAATAATTTACCAGTGCATTGGGGGCGTTTCCTCTCTAAAGAGAGCGCTACGACGTGCTTCGACCCAGACTATCCTAAAACTTGACTTCTATTTATTTTTCGGCTTGTTATTAATTTATTGTTGCTTGTTCATAAATTAGTAGATTAATAATCTCTGCTGTTTGTGCTTATATTTTCCAACAAGTTTAGAGAGGAAATTTAATTAATTCTATTAATTTAGGATTATTTGCTACTTGCCGAACATGGATTTTCTTAAATCATTGTCTAGCAAGCCTGAAAAATTTGATGGGAAAAACTTTTTGTGTTGGCAACAACAAATGAAATTTTGGTTGACCAAATTAGGATTATTTTCTGTAATTTTAAATGGCCTTAAATAAAATGGTGAAAGCTCTGCTACTAAGTCTATTGAGACCCATACTAGCAAAGATACAACTAAAGAGTCTAGTGACAAAATTTATGACCTTGTTGATAAGGATATTCTTTGTCATGGTAGAATTTTGAGTTCTTTGTCTGATAGTATTTATCGTATTTTTTCACATACCAAATATGTACTTGAATTGTGGAATGCACTTGATTATAATTATGGTACTGCTGAAAAAGGTCTCAAATGTGTGTCTTGTTAGAAATTTTTCTAACCGCAAGTCTACGGTGTCAAGTTTTAATATAGAGTAGTAAGGTTGTCGAATCCACAGGGAATAATTATCGAATTATTGCTAAGTACTATAATATAGTAGTCTAACTTTATTTAGAAATTCAACAATTGATGGAGTTTATTATACTAAAAATACTAAAAATAAATTAAGACTATGAAAATATCAATGAGTTTATCCAAATGATTAAATGAATTCTAGAGGTATGATGAATCTAGTTATCCCTTATGTTGTCAATATGGTTCATCAATCATCAATTATCAATTTATAAGTCAAGATTTCTACAATAATCATTCCCTCTCTCAAGTGCTAAATGATTTTAGATTCAATTGAGAAATCAATATCTCTATAAAAATCACCAATTAAAATCTCAATAAAAGCTATGAATCTTGATAAATGACTTCAAAGGATTCATAAATCTCTCAATTCTATGAAATCCTGGTTATGCTATTCCAAGGTCATGTATTCAATTACCTCTCTCAAGTGTCAAATCAAATACACCAAACAATCTAAATTATTGATCAAGTAATTTAGAAGAATAGATCCAAATAGCACAAATAAATTGATAGATCTAGATTGACAAACCACAATCTCAAAACATAAGTTCAAACATAGATTACATCAATCCTCTAGAATTATAGAGTTTAGCTCATAATTAAAGAAAATGAATCCATGAAAATACAACAATACATCTTACAAGATATGAAGAAAGCAACAAAATAAGAACAAGAGTTGAGGGATCTTCTCTATTTCTAGATGATAGAAGCCTCCAATCTTCTTCTCCAAATTCTTCTCAAAGTGCTCAAATTCTTCTTCCTTGTCTTGTAGAAATTTTTATTGCCTTCCCAAGGGTTCCAAGATGCCCTTATTTCAAGCCCCAAAGATGGTATTTATAGTACACAAAAGTCCAAGAAGGGGTAGGTGAACATAGATTTTCCGCCCCCGGCGCTACGGCGCCAAGCAAGATCACCGCCAACTTATCGCACGGGCGTTGCGGGCGCTTATCATGGCATGGCGCTGCGGCGCCATCAACATAAGCACATACAATCTGCCGGGCTGCTGGCGGGCGTTAGCGCTGCAGCGCCGCCACATGCCGCTTCACATCGCCTTCCGCCACGGGCGCGGGCGCTTGGCCAGGCCGGGCGCCCGCCCTTCCTTGTCAAAATACGATTGTTTTTCCTTCTTTCTACGTGATTTCTTCTTTCTTCAAGCCGTTTTTCACCGTTTTCTTCATTTCTCGGCTACCAAATCTGTATTGACTCTACATTGACTCTAATTGAAATAAATAGGACTCTAACGACTCTAAAAACACCCAAGATAAAACCAAATTCTACTCTAAAATATCAAATAAGTTGGTAAAATACCAACTTAACAAATACCCCCAAACTTAAGCTATTGTTTGTCATCAAACAATTATAACTCCAAAATGAAAGACAAACAAAACAACAACACAAACAACTACAAAACTCCATAAACTAATAAAATTTGTCTAAAAACTCATTTCACTATCAATCAAGCATGCATTTTATCATTGTGATTAAAAGTGTTGAATATTCATGAAAATTCCGTTTACATTATTCAAATTGATTTACGCAATCAAATGTTATCAAGATGATCCACTACTAAATATCAAAAGATAATGACTACCGGATTCCATAGGCTTGTTATTCCCACTAATCTCCACTAATGTAGGCTAATATAACACATGGATCAATAGGACTTCCAAAGCTTGTAATGTGGCTTAGGGTCGGGTAGGAAAATTTAGGATTAAGTGGCTCACTTCACCCAAACACACAATTACCTCTTCAAATCACCAATTGCCAAACAAAATGGCTACCTTCACTTTTGTTGAATTTTCAATTATTCTCCCTTTACGAGCCTCTATTTTCAACATATTATTTTTTTTTTTCGAGACCCCCAAACTTGGTCTTTTGCATATTTTAACACATGGGGTTTCATTATTTCTTTTTCTCGGCAACTTCATGCGAATGAACATCTACCTTACTTATTACATCCTCCTCAACCTTCAATCATTTTGTGTGTATGAGTGATGGGTAATTAGGATTTTCACATGTAAGCTCAAGGTGAAAACAATTGGTTGCCAAAGAACAGGTTTAATAGGCTCAAAAGGGGACACTAGTGAAATTATATCGCATAAGGGTAGTCATTTTTGGCTCTAGCTTTTTTTTTTTTTTTTTCAAAGATGGCCTAAATCATTTCCTTATGTTATTTCACCTAGGATTTCGCCAATTAGTGATCAAACAAGTTCTAGAATCCTGTGGGATCATACAAGCAACACTCGACTTCATTAATCATTTTCAAATAAGTTAACAGAATTATGCATGAATATGAAATCAATGAAGCAAAATATAGATCACCACTTAAAAGCATGCTTTCGTGACAGTTCAACTCGCAATCAACAAATCTACTTAGTCATGTAGTTCTATAGTTCAACAAACTACCCGACTTGACTCAACTCGATTTTTTTTTTTTTTTTTTTTTTTTTTACGACTCGACACGACTCAAAAGACACAAATACATTACACCCCCAAACTTAAATTGAACATTGTCCTCAATGGAGAGTGAGAAAACTTTCCGATAGTCGGAGCGCCAGACTCCTCATCGAGTCATGTGGTGAAAATGAGCAATAGGCCTCCTGGTGGTGGTGGTATTGGGAACCGAATTGCGGGTGTGTCCGGCCGTATATCCGGGCAAGTACTCGGTTGTGCTCATTCTCATATTCTTCTCGTGTCGCTCTGTGGGCGTTGCTCGCTACAAAAGCCCTTCTCAATTCTCGCATTTCGCGAACTAGTGCGTCAAGAGTCATTATGTGAGCGCCTAGAACGAGAACGCCTTTGCCGCCAACCGGATGGAACGCCAATATTCTCGTGGTTGGGCATGAGTATCGTGCTCAATAGCCGGCAGAGCAAATTCGGGATGAAGAATATATCCCGCACCCTTCGGATTAGGCACACCGCCCGCCCACTCATAAGAAGCAATAATAGCCGAATATATGGGTCCCTTTGATTTTCCAATGGTTCGAGTTATCCCATGTAACACCCTCTCTTTACATAACCCACAAATTAAACTCTGTAAGATTAGTCCCCCCTGTTTTGGGTTGTAGCATTTTGTTATGAAGGACGTTGCAATAATTACCGATGGGTCGAATTGTATGTCAAGAAATTATGGCATATAGAAGATGAGCTCGTTCCTTAGTTACATCACTAACATGCTTGGTTGGTATCAAGTTGTTGCATATGAAGTGGTACCAAGCTCGCCCATATCGACTAAGACTCGTTTCGAAAAGCAAAGCACCTCCCACAACTTTTATATGACGTACCACGCTTCCAGTGGCATAAGGTATTACAAATCTCCTCCATACTCGGTGGTTGCGAGATAAATTCAACGTATGGTGAGTGATCCACCTCCGGAGTCCATAATATTCTCTTATCGCTCTCGCATGAGTGTATACCTTGTCTCTTCCACGCACGAAAACCTCTCGACTTATAGCCATTTTTGGTCTTTGCATTTGCATAAAACTCTCTGACTATATTCGATGCAAATGGTCTAGGTTGTGCACAAAGTTTTTCCCATTGCTTCTGATGTATCATTTGTGCAAGTTCACCATCATTTGGCCCCTATTGTAGCCCCGTTCCGCGGTTATACTCTTTGTGCTTAATTTCTCATAAAAAGATTTTGTGCCTCTAAGCTTACGAAACGACTAGTGTCATATTCCTGAGGTACTCGCCACCTTTTTGCCCTTGCTTACATTCTTTGTTCTTGGCATTGTGATTGATTTGAAAATCACCTGAAAAATGACACAAGCAACATAGCACATAGGACGCACAATACGAGTTAGGGGTTAAGAATTTTTGCAACAACTCAAGAATTATGCATCTTTGTCATCAATTCATGATCAAATATCCTTTAATACACAATGATGACAAGAATCAAATGCCTAGATGTAATATTTTTCATTGAGGTATTTTAACAAACACCTTGTAGGCATATATGCAAAGAAGAGATGAACACCCAATTTGAAATTCAATTCATGCCCAATTTTCAACACCAATCAATTCAAGCACAATATTATTCATATATCATCACAATTTATCAAGAATTTATCAAGAATTTCAAATTATAATGATAATGAAAATTCCCACATTTTTAACCTAAGCTTGAAAATTTGAAGAAAATTGGTGTACAATTGAAGCTCACCTACCCAATTGATGAAGAAGATGAAGAGGATGATTAAGTTGCTCAATTGCCCACTTGAATGGTGTATAAGTGAATGCTAGGTGGGATTTTTGTAGAAGAAAGAAGATATGCGTGTGTGTGTTATGTTTGTAAGGGAAAAAAATGAGGCTAAGTTACCCTTTAATCGCCAAAGATCCATCTAAGGGCGGGGCGCCAGGGCCTTGGCCAAGGGCGCCTCGACAATTCGTTCCCAAGAAACCATCGGCGCTGGGCGCCCGCACACCTCCAATCATTTCCGCTCTGTCTCTTGCAGCCTATGGCGCCCGCCCGTATTTTCCCCTCCTTTTTTTTTTTTTTTTTTTTTTTCAATTTAATCAAAAAATTCAAAATCACACACAAATTAATTTACACAAAAATCACACCAAAATTCAAATAAAAACACACCAAATTAAAAGAAAATAAAATCACACAAAATTTGATCACACGAAAATCGCTTGGGTTGCCTCCCAAGAAGCGCTAAATTTATAGTCGTTAGCGGACTCAACTATTCGACTCAAGAAATTTCATCACCAAGTGGAAGATTTAAAACCTTCCTTGCTTCATTCCCAAAATAATGTTTCAATCTTTGTCCGTTTACTTGGAACGAATTCCCATCGTTTCCTCTTAACTCGACGGCACCATATGGAAACACACGTTCAACCACAAACGGTCCTGACCATCGTGATTTGAGTTTACCCGAAAAAGTTTCAATCGAGTTGAACAATAACACTTGTTGGCCGGGTAAGAATTCACGCCGCAAAATCATTTGATCATGCCATTTTTTCGCTTTTTTCCTTATACATTTTGGCATTTTCATATGATTCTTGACGAAATTCTTCCATTTCGTTTAATTGAAGTAATCGGTTTTCACCGCCTCTTTCAAGTTAAAATTCAATTTCTTAATTGCCCAATAAGCTCGATGCTCAAGTTCAACCGCAAATGACACGCTTTTACCAAACACCAATCGATACGGTGACATACCAATGGGTGTTTTATAAGCGTCGCGATAAGCCCACAAAGCATCATCAAGCTTTTGTGCCCAATCCTTTCGATTAAAACTCACCGCTTTTTCAAGAATTTGTTTCACTTCACGATTGGAAATTTCGCTTGACCATTAGATTGAGGATGGTAACCAAGCACAATCTTATGACGCACACCAAATTTAGCAAGAAGGTTGTTAAATAATTTATTACAAAAATGCGTACCTTCATCACTTACAATAGCTCGAGGAGTACTGAACCGAGTAAAAATATGCTTGTGCAAGAATTTGAGTACTACCTTAGCATCATTCGTTGGTGTAGCAATCGCCTCAACCCACTTGGAGACATAATCAACCGCAAGCAAAATGTACAAATTTCCAAAGGACGCGGAAATGGTCCCATAAAGTCAATACCCCATACATCAAACAATTCCACCTCCATTATGTTTGTCAAAGGAAGCTCATGACGCCGTGAAATATTACCAACCCTTTGGCATCGATCACAAGTTTTCACAAAGGCATAACAATCCTTGAATAATGTTGGCCAATAAAACCAGATTGTAGTACCTTTGCAGCAATGTTCGGGTTGGCAGAAAATGTCCCCATAAGATGATGAATGACAATGTTGAAGAATCTCTCCAATTTCTTCCTTAGGAACACAACGGCGAATGATAGAATCCATCTCTTGAACAATAACGGATCATCCCACAAATAAAACTTGACATCATGTAAGAATTTTTTTTTTGGTGTGAAGTCAAGTCCGTGGCAAAACTCCTCCTCACAGGTAATTAACAAAATCTGCGTACCAAGGTAATGATACCGCACGCATAATTTGTTCATCAGAAATGATTCTTTTATCGACTCTCAATCACCTCGTAAGGTTGCTCAAGACGGGATAGATGATCGCAACCCCATTCTCGCTTCCTTTTTGTCTCGAATCTCAATATCAAATTCTTGCAAGAGCAAAATCCATCGAATTAATCGAGGTTTTGCATCCTTTTGGAGAAAAGATATCGGATTGCCGCATGATCTGTATAAACAATCACCTTCGTACCCACCAAGTAAGCTCGAATTTATCAAATGCAAAAACTACCGCCAACATCTCTTTTTCTCGTGGTGGTGTAGTTTTGTTGGGCGTTGTCCATGGTCCCGCTTGCGTAGTAAATAGCTTTAAAAATTCTATCTCGCCTTTGACCGAGAACGGCACCCACCGCATAATCACTTGCATCGCACATGAGCTCAAATGGTTGAGTCCAATCGCACTATCATAATCGAGCCGAAATGAGTGCCTTTTTTATCCTGCTCAAATGCCTCGCAAACACAACTCATCAAAGCAAAAGATAGCATCTTTTTCAAGGAGATTACAAAGTGGTTTAACAATTTTTGAAAAATCTTTTATGAATCTCCTATAGAATCCTCGCATGCCCTAAAAAGCTTCTTATGCCTTTCACATTTGAAGGTGGGGGTAGCTTTTCAATAGCCACAACCTTCGCCTCACAACTTCCAAACCTCGTACAAGAAATACGATGTCCAAGTACAATCCCTTCTTTGACCATAAAGTGACATTTTTCCCAATTAAGTACAAGATTAGTGTCCTCACAACGTTGCAAAACCATAGATAAGTTATGCAAACAATGGTCAAAAGAAGTACCAAAAAGAAAAATCGTCCATAAAAATTTCCATGATTTCCTCAACCATACCATGAAAAATCGCCATCATACACCTCTGAAAAGTAGCGGTGCATTACATAATCCAAATGGCATCCTGCGAAATGCAAAAGTACCATATGGACATGTAAAAGTAGTTTTTCTTGATCTTCGGGGCAATTGCGATTTGATTGTATCCTGAATAGCCATCAAGAAAACAATAATATTCGTGAACCTCGCCAACCTGTCCAACATTTGATCAATAAAGGGGAGGGGAAAATGATCCTTACGAGTAGCTTTATTCAATTTTCTATAGTCAATACATACTCGCCATCCTGTGATGAGTTCGTGTAGAAATTAATTCATTGTTATCATTTTTCACAACCGTCATTCCTCCCTTTTTAGGGACAACCTGTCTGGACTCACCCATGAACTATCCTAAATGGCATAAATTATACCGCCTTTTAGCCACTTTAAAACCTCATTTCTCACGACTTCTTTCATTGCGGGATTAAGTCGTCTTTGGTGTTCAATAGATGGTTTATAAGATTCTTCCATTAAAATTTTGTGCATTACAATGGAAGGACTTATACCTTTCAAATCAGAAATATACCAACCTAAGGCCGACTTATGTTCACGAAGCACACGCAATAACTTATCTAATTCGGATGAAGATAATAAAGCGAAACAATCACCGGGTAAGTTTTATCTTTTTCCCAAAAATGCATATTGAAGATGTTCCTAAGTTCCTTTAGTTCTAAAGTACCTTTAATATTTTCAATATTGGCATTTTCTAATGCTTCCTTTTGTTCTTCTTTTACAATTTCTTTAGCCTCAAGGGAAAGAATAAACTCAAGCAAATCAATATCATCACTATCTTCCTCATCACATTTCATTATTGAATTAATCAAACAATGTTCTAACGGATCTTTTAAATCTTGTTTTATAACTTGTTTGATCACATTGTTCGATTTTATCAATAAAATGACATGTGTGAGGTTCCTCTTGAAATTTCATTGCTTTATAAATGTTAAATAGTACCTCATCATCATTTACCCGTAATGTTAACTCTCCTCGTTGCACGCCAATTAAAGCTCGTCCCGTTCTTAGAAAAGGTCTCCCAAGAATCAATGGCATTTCATGATCTTCCTCCATATCCAACACCACAAAGTCCGCCGAAATATGAATTTATCCACTTTGATCAACACATCTTCAATCACTCCTCTTGGGTAGGTGAGTGATCTATCGGCTAATTGCAATGTGATGGTGGATGGCGTTATTTCTCCAAGGCCAAGTTTCCCGAAAAACGCATTAACGGCATAAGATTAATGCTAGCACCTAAATCACAAAGAGCTTTATTAAAATAAGAATCACCAATAGTGCAAGGGATAGTGAAACTCCCCCGGATCTCTTAATTTTTGTGGTAGCTTTCTTTGCAAAATGGCGCTACATTCTTCCGTGAGATTGACCGTCTCATATGCTTCCAACCTTCTCTTTCTCGACATCACATCCTTCATGAATTTTGCATAATTTGGCATTTGCTCGAGTGCATCGGCAAAAGGGATGTTGATGTGAATTTTCTTGAATATTTCCAAAACTTGGAAAATTGAGCGTCAACTTTTTCTTCTCAAATCTCTCGTGGAAAAGGAAGAGCATTTGGTAACACATTATCGTAATTGGAAATTGGTTTTACCTCAATTTTTGCCTTTTCGATTGCTTATCAATGCCTTCTTCATTTTGGAGTGTTTCGTGAGCTTGCTTCTCGTTCTTTGGTGGCATGAGCAGCATCTTTGGTTCATCATATTCCGTCCCACTTCTCAACTTAATGGCCTTGCAATGTTCCCGGTTCACCTCGGTGTTACTTGGAAACGTATCAACTTTCTGTTGTGAATTAATAGCCGTGGCCAATTGACCTACATGTGTCCCCAAAGATTTGAGATGACTTTCAATTGTTGTAACCCTTGAACCCAAATTTTCTATGTTAGAATCGGCCTTGTTCATCCTTGCTCTTGATTCTACAAGGAATGAACTAAGTAATTCCTCCAAAGACGGGCTTTTGTTCTCCCACGTGTGTACTGCATTGCTTGATTCTCGATATCCCTGAGGTGGTTGCAACACATTTCTCGTATTGCTATACGAGAAGTTTTCATGATTGCGAAGTCCCGGATGATAATGTGTTGGCAATTGATTCCCTCTATTGTTGAAACCCCGATTATTCACATAATTCGCTTGTTCCGTATCGGTCACAATTTCTTGACTTATCTCCATGACAGCCTCTGATTGTTGTTTTCCACCTGGACTTAGTGTAGCAATTTGCTTTGACAAGGCGGAAATTTGAGAGGCCAATGCGGACATAGTATCAAGTTCAAGAACACCGGCAACTTTTCTTGGCGTAGATCTTTCAGACGGCCATTGATAACTATTGGCAGCCATTTCTTCGAGTAAAAGCATGGCTTCACTTGGAGTTTTAGCCATCAATGTACCTCCCGCTGCAGCATCTATAATAGTTCTTGAATGCCCATTCATACCATTGTAGAAATATTGAACCTTTTGCCAATCTGCGTACCCGTGTTGTGGACACCTCCTCAATAATTCTTTGAATCGCTCCCAAGCTTCGTAGAGTGGCTCAAAGTCAAGTTGATGAAATTGAGCAATCTCACTTTTTAGTTGAAGTGTCTTACTAGGTGGAAAGAATTTTGCCATGAATTTTTCAGTGAGATCATTCCAACTAGTGATACTTCCTGGTGGAAAGGTTTGAAGCCATTGTCTAGCTTTATCTCGAAGTGAAAACGGAAATAACCTCAACCGAATAGCTTCATCGGGAACCCCATTCATTTTGATAGTGTCACATATCTCAAGAAAAATAGCCAAATGAGCGTTCGGGTCATCTACGGCACTTCCCCCAAACTGATTTTGTTGTACCATGTTTATTAAGGCCGGCTTCAATTCAAAATTATTCGCATTGATAGGTTGGCGAACAATGCCTGAATAATTTTGATTCGTGGTTGGTCGAAAATAGTCCCGAATGGCCCTTTCCGGTGGTGCAACAATAGGTATGCGGTCTTCATCATCACCGAGTCCTGCCATTTTTGTGAATTCGATTCTTCGTGCGGCTCTAATCTTTCGAAGCGTTCTTTCAATTTCTGGATCAAATAAGATTAAATTAGCACTTTTATTTTTTCGCATCAACAAGAAAACACAAAAATGACAATGACCCTATTGTAACAAAAGAAACCAATCTAAATTAAAGTAAAACTACTAAGTAATAATATTAGCGCAAATAAGATGAATTATTCCCCAGCAACGGCGCCAAAAACTTGTTAGAGATTTTTCTAACCGCAAGTCTACGGTGTCAAGTTTTAATATAGAGTAGTAAGGTTGTCGAATCCACAGGAATAATTATCGAATTATTGCTAAGTACTATAATATAGTACTCTAACTTTATTTAGAAATTCAACAATTGATGGAGTTTATTATACTAAAAATACTAAAAATAAATTAAGACTATGAAAATATCAATGAGTTTATCCAAATGATTAAATGAATTCTAGAGGTATGATGAATCTAGTTATCCCTTATGTTGTCAATATGGTTCATCAATCATCAATTATCAATTTATAAGTCAAGATTTCTACAATAATCATTCCCTCTCTCAAGTGCTTAAATGATTTTAGATTCAATTGGGAAATCAATATCTCTATAAAAATCACCAATTAAAATCTCAATAAAAGCTATGAATCTTGATAAATGACTTCAAAGGATTCATAAATCTCTCAATTCTATGAAATCCTAGGTTATGCTATTCCAAGGTCATGTATTCAATTACCTCTCTCAAGTGTCAAATCAAATACACCAAACAATCTAAATTATTGATCAAGTAATTTAGAAGCAATAGATCCAAATAGCACAAATAAATTGATAGATCTAGATTGACAAACCACAATCTCAAAACATAAGTTCAAACATAGATTACATCAATCCTCTAGAATTATAGAGTTTAGCTCATAATTAAAGAAAATGAATCCATGAAAATACAACAATACATCTTACAAGATATGAAGAAAGCAACAAAATAAGAACAAGAGTTGAGGGATCTTCTCTATTTCTATATGATAGAAGCCTCCAATCTTCTTTCTCCAAATTCTTCTCAAAGTGCTCAAATTCTTCTTCCTTGTCTTGTAGCTGTTTTTATTGCCTTCCCAAGGGTTCCAAGATGCCCTTATTTCAAGCCCCAAGGATGGTATTTATAGTACACAAAAGTTCAAGAAGGGGGTAGGTGAACATAGGATTTTTCCGCCCCGGCGCCATGGCGCTCCAGCGCATGGGCTGCGGCGCCAAAGAAATATCGTCCCATTTTATCGCACGGCGCTGCGGCGCCTGCGGCATCACTCGCCAACTTATCGCACCTGGGCCGCGGCGCCATCAACATAAGCACATACAATCCGCCCCGGGCGCTGCGTGCCGGGCGTTGGCGCTGCAGCGCCCACATGCCGCTCCACACTACCTTTCCTCGCCACGGGCGCTGTGAGGCTAAGTGGAAGCTGACTTGCGCCCGCCCTTCCTTGTCAAAATACGATTTTTTTTCCTTCTTTCTACGTGATTTCTTCTTTCTTCAAGCCGTTTTTCACCGTTTTCTTCATTTCTCGGCTACCAAATCTGTATTGTCTCTACATCGACTCTAATTGAAATAAATAGGACTCTAACGACTCTAAAAACACCCAAGATAAAACCAAATTCTATTCTAAAATATCAAATAAGTTGGTAAAATACCAACTTAACATGTCTATTGATGATTGGTTAGATTTCAAATGGTTGATACTAAAAGTGTTTCTGACCAATTTTGAGAACCTTATTTATGATATGAAAGCAAAAGGAGTCGAACAAAGTGATTATGTCTATGTGTCTTCTTTGATTAAAAAATTGCCACCATTTTGGTTGTATTTTGCTAAAGGTCTTAAGCATAAGCCTGAAAAATTTTCTTTGAAGAATTATTTGTTGCTTTGAGAATTGAGGATAGACATTGTTCTTCCCAACAGTCCAAAAAAACCTGTTTTTCAAGCCAAGGCTTTAATTGTTGAAAATCCTCACAAAACAAAGCCTAAATTTTTTAAGAAAACTGGACCAAAAAAGACTAATGGCGGATTTGGTAACAATAAATTTAATAACAATATGCCAAAAGGTAAAAATGGGAGTCCAGTTCAGTGTTGGGTCTGTGGGAGGACTAATCATATTGCCAAGGTTCACCGCCATGGCCAAAACAATCAGTCCAAACCCCCGCCCACTTCTAAACCACAAGCTAATATGGTGACTGTGGGGGTCGCCTCTGGTTCCCCAACTAACAGGTATTTTGTTAGTAGCCCAGAGTTAAATACTATTTTAAACTCAAATGATTGGTGGATAGACTCTGGGGCTAATGTTCATGTGTGCGCTGATAAAAATTATTTTTTATCACATCAGGTATCAGGCACAAGAACTATAAGTATGGGGAATGTGAGTGTGGCTCGAGTCCTAGGAGAAGGCCAAGTCCTGTTAGCCTTGTCATCTGGAAAAGTCTTGTCTCTAGATGTTGTTTGCCATATTCCAGATATTAGGAAACATTTGATTAATGTGTCTTTGTTAGTTAGAAATGGTTATAAAGTTATTTTTGAATCCAACAAAGTTGTAAATTTCAGACATAGTCAGTTTGTTGGTAAAGGTTTTATGTTGGATGGTTTATTTCGTTTAACTGTAATGCCTTCTTCCAGTAATGAAAATTTGAATTCTTCTTTATCTATTGCTAATATTGAATGTTGTGATACTTGGCATGGTAGACTTGGTCATATGAATTCTGAAACAGTAAAAAGAATGATGCACTTAGATCTTATTCCCAAGTCTTCTATTAATGTGAAAGAAAAATGTGAAATTTGTGTGCAAGCTAAGCAACCTAGAAAACCGCATAAATCAGTAGAAAAAGAAACCATGTTGCTTGGATTAATTCATAGTGATATTTGTGATAGCAATCATGTCTTGACTCGTGGTGGTAATCAATATTTCATTACTTTTATTGACGACTTTTCTAAATATTGCTACGTTTATTTGATTAATGCGAAGAGTAATTTATTTGATAAGTTCAAAGAATATAAAGCTGAAGTTGAAAATCAGCTTGAAAAGAAAATAAAAATTCTTCGCTCTGATAGGGGTGGTGAATATGCTTATGATGAAATGACTGATTTTTGTAAATTATATGGTATTGTGCATGAAATGACACCTTCTTATTCTCCTCAATCTAATGGTGTGGCAGAAAGAAAAAAGTAGGACATTACTTGATATGGTGAATGCAATGTTACTTAGTTCTGGTTTGCCTAAAAATTGTTGGGGTGAAGCTTTATATTCTGCTTGTTTGATTCTCAATAGAGTTCCTTATAAAAATTCTGACAAAACTCCTTATGAGTTATGGAAGAATAAAAAACCTTCTCTTAAATTTTTAAAAGTGTGGGGGTGCCTAGCCAAGGTTAATATTCCTATTGTTAAGAAAACAAAAATAGGCCCCAAAACTGTTGATTGTGTTTTTGTTGGCTATTCTTTAAATAGTCCTACTTATAGATTTTTGGTGTTTAATTCTGAAGTTCCTGAAATTGCCAATAATATTATTATTGAATCTAGAGATGTTGTTTTTTTTGAAAATATTTTTCCTATGAAAGATAAATTGTCTAGGCCTGTTGGTGCATGTTCTAGTTCAAAAGTTAATGATTCTTCTCCTACTATTTTTAATGATGAGCCTGTTGAGCCTAGGAGGAGTAAAAGGAGTAGAAAAGCTAAAAATTTTGGTGATGATTTTTATACTTTCTTGCTTGAAGATGACCCTAAAACCTATAATGATGATATGTTGTCCTTAGATGCTCCTTTTTGGAAGAAAGCAGTTAATGATGAAATGAACTCCCTTTTGATTAATAAAACTTGGGTTTTAACGGTCCTACCACCTGGTTGTAAACCAATTGGGTGTAAATGGATTTTTAAGAAAGAGTTGAGGATTGATGGTTCCATAGAAAAATACAAGGTCATGCTAGTTGTTAAGGGTTTTGAGCAAAAACCTGGCATTGACTTTTTTGACACTTACTCGCCTGTTTCTAAAATCACTACCATTAGAATGTTGATTGCAATTGCCTCTGTTTATGAATTGGATATTCATCAAATGGATGTAAAAACTGCCTTTTTAAATGGTGATTTGGAGGAGGAAATTTATATGAATCAGCCGGAAGGCTTTATTGTGGCCGGTGAAGAAAAGAAAGTATGTAAGCTTGTTAAATCTCTTTATAGATTAAAACAGGCTCCAACGCAGTGGCATGAAAAAATTGATAGTGTTATAATTTCTAATGGTTTTTATATTAATAAAGGTGATAAGTGTGTTTATATAAAAGTTATCGATGACACTTGTGTAATTTTGTGCTTGTATGTTGATGATATTTTAATTTTTGGTAGCAATATTAATGTTATTAATGATACCAAAAAATTCTTGTCTAATCATTTTGATATGAAAGACCTTGGCCCTGTTGATGTTATTTTAGGGATAAAGATAATTAGAAATGGTGATTCTATTTATTTGTCACAATCTCATTATATTGAAAAATTGTTGAATAAATTTAATTATTCCAGTGTGAATCCGGTTTCTACTCCTTATGATCCAACCTTTAAGTTGAGAAAAAATAAAGGTGCTAGTGTTTCCCAACATAAATATTCTCAAATTATTGGATCTTTGTTGCATTTGATGAATCATACTAGGCCGGACATTGCGTATGTTGTTGGTAGATTAGCAAGATACACTCATAGTCCTAATACTTCCCATTGGGATGCATTGGAAAGATTGCTTAAATATTTAAAAGAGACTATTGATTATGCTATTAACTTCACAGGTTTTCCTGATGTTTTAGAAGGTTATAGTGATGCAAATTGGATCACTGATTCGGAGGAAACAAAATCAACTAGTGGATATGCATTTACATTGGCAGGTGGAGCAATATCTTGGAAGTCTATTAAGTAGACTGTAATTTATCGGTCAACTATGGAGGCTAAATTAATTGCCTTAGATGCTGCTTGCACTGAGGCCGAGTTGGCTTAAAAGTTTTTTAAATGATATTCCTTTATTGCCTAAGCCAATTCCTCCTATTTCTTTACATTGTGACAGTCAAGTTGCTATTGCTAGAGCTAAAAGCAAAAATTATAATGAGAAAAGAAGGCATTTGACTGTGAGACATAAATCAATTAGACATCTAATTTCTCATGGTGCTATTTCTTTGGATTTTGTCAGGTCTGAAAACAACATTGTGGATCCGCTCACAAAGGAACTGGCGCGTCAGCAAGTTTTACAATCATCGAGAGGAATGGGATTGGAGCCTACTAATTAAGTCACCACATTGTAAACCCGTCTTCGGAGGAATGAAGATCCCATGAACGAAGTTCAACGGGTACAAACGAAAATGTAAAAGGGTGGCTTGGAAGAGAACAATATTTTAATACATTATTTATTTTTGCGGAATTTTTCCGAGTCCCATTCCTATGGTGTTAAGTGCTCTTTATGTGACGATTGAGGTTGAGATTATCTCTTAATGAATCCAAAGGCATAATTTTGCAGAGTGGTTGGTCACAAGTCACCCTTCGAGGATTCACCTAAATGAATATGGTGGTGGGGTCGCCACTATGGAGTGCAGGCTACTCCCTAATGACGTTCATGATACAAGATTCCCACGCATGACCGGAAAGCACACCACTGATAGAACCACAATGTTTACTTATACCGTGGTGTGTGATGTGTTGCCATCTAGCTACAAGGACTTAGATCAAGACATTCATATCTCTATTATCCTATAGGTGGTAATGCATTCACACTAAGTGAGGTTCAAACCTGGAAGGTATCTTTACCTATTACACGGTATTATGTGCTCATTTCAATTCCTAAAAGTTTTCCTTCTGAATTTTAAATCACGTGGGGGAATGTTGGATAATTGTATTTATTGATTTAAAATTAATTGCCCCATTCTTAGCCACTAACTTTTCCAATTTTTTTGCTAAGTTATTATAATGGTTAACTACATGTTTTGACTAATAATATCTTTAGCTTTACTTATAAAATGGTTATTTATGGTTAGCTATTATTCTCCAAAGAAACACACGTACAACATATGAACAGTGGTCATTTGTTACTCTCAAACTTCACTGCTCTTCATTTTTTCACACTCATTTTGCTTGGCTACTACAAAATTGTTCCTTTACAAACTATTCTATCTTGTTCAAAAGAAAACAAAATCCATCAACCGTCAGAATTATATTCTTCATATATTGATTTGAGCATTGAGTTTACAAGTGGTTTGGGGTCCTCTTCGCTGCACACGAGAGAACCAATGGGTTGTCGAATCTTGGGAGATGGACGTGCTATCAACAATTTACCAGTGCAGTGGGGGCGTTTCCTCTCTAAAGAGAACGTTACGACGTGCTTCGACCCAGGCTATCCTAAAACTTGACTCCTATTTATTTTTCGGCTTATTATTAATTTATTGTTGCTTGTTCCTAAATTAGTAGATTAATAATCCCTGTTGTTTGTGCTTATATTTTCCAACAAATCTTAACAGATTGACAATGTGGACTTTTTGAGGAGCAATTATACCCACGGTTGCATAACATGTATGAAGCTTTGCACTGCCAAGAATATAACAACAAAATAAGTATATCCAATAATATATTTCAGAATATTTTTTGAAAACATTTCTAAAAAACAATCTTTTTTTTTGAAAGACTAAACTCCATTCATTCAACTCAGAATGTAGCAAATTACAAATAACAAAGGGGGAGTATTCTCCCTAACCACGACGCCACACGTAAAATCCATTGCTTTGGCTCATCCTTCTAAATTGCTTGTAAACATTTCTCGTATGTAAAACAAACAATATTACTCCCTAGTTCCTACCCCCATAGTTCGGAGTTCGGTAACATGAGCTTTTAGATTATGATAACAAACTTAACTCCACCCTTTCAAAAAATAAATTGCACTTTTTTAGGAATTAAATTACACTTTCAAAAGGTTGCGTGCCAACGTTTTGGATTTATTAAAGTGGTAATAAGCTAAATTGGCTACTTCTATTTTATGAAAATGAAAAATAACCATGTTTTCTAAACACATGTATTTTTAGCCATTTTGACTAAAAATTGATGGTCATACCCTTTGTGTATTCTCTAGTGAGGTACTTGACCATTTACCAAAAAATTGATGCAGTACACAACTCGATAACGAGCAGTAGTGGATCCAGGAATTAGTAGTAGGGTGGGCTAAGAAGTAAATATTTAACTACACAAAAAACATATTATATAATAAATATATTTTAATATTCAATGAAGTTGTGCCCTACGAAACTTCAAAGCATAGAATTCATCAATAATAGAATCTACATCTATATTATTAACAAACTCTCGTTCAATATAGAGCATCAAACAGTCTTCAAAAAAGTCATCCCTATTTTATTACAAAGTGTCGTCTTCACATGCAAGTTTCTTGCTGAAAATGTTCTTTCAGTTGTGGCAGTTGAAACAAGTAACGTCAAAACAAGATGAATTAATCTAGTCAACATAACATAAACCGCTGACCTTCCACTCTCGTCAATACTATTTGAAGAGCAAAAAACCTTCACTTCTTCAAGAAATTTCTCCCAACCACATTCTTTCAATTGATCATGTAGGATAGTATTAGTAGTACAGACAAATGAAATAGCAGTCAAAATATCTTGAGTATTTTTTGAAGTACCTGACAAAGAGAATCAGTTATTCTCATTATTTTATGCATCAAGTGTAAGACGAACACAAATTCAATACTTGCCATGTTTTTGTAGATCCCACAAACTTCAGCCCTAGATCTTCCATTTGGAGAATTGTTTTAACCACATAATTTCAACCTATAAATACATATCGTCCTACGAATTGTTTTACCATAGCTATTACCAAAAAAATCTGCAGCAAAAAAAAAAAAAACAAATCTGCTCCAGTCCAAAAAATTTCCTTCCTCACAATTGGGTCTCTTTGGTGCGTGAGTCAGGTATAGTATGTGTGTTTAATTGTGTGTGCGTGATTTTATTTATACGAATAAGTATGTGTGTCAGTGTGTGTGTTTAATTGCGTGTATGAGTGTGTGTGTTTAATTCTGTGTCAGTGTGTGTTTTGAGTGAGTTGTAATGTGTGCTAGTGTATGTACTATGTATATATATATATGTGTGTGTGTGTGTGTGCGTGAGTTTGTGTGCAAGTGTGTGTTCTTTTTTTTGGTTCGTGTCAGTGTGTGTTTAATATATATAATTGAGTATTTGAGGTGATTAGGTGGTGATGAGTTTATTCTTTTTATAAGGGAATTAATTAGACTTCTAAAGAGTTGAAGTTTTTAACCGCCCACTTCTAAGCTAATCCAAATATATGCATTTATTCGAGGTGGGGATATTTTCTATTCAAGAATTGTTTGTCTTTATTAAATGCTTCGTATATGTGTTTTCGTTTATGTGCAATGTGGAACAGAGTAAATCATGTTAGTCGGGGCGTAGAAGGTCCGGATCAAATGTATCCTCGGGTGTACCATGATACTATAAGAGTAATCGCGATCGGAGTAAAAATACAGAGTATATTACATGTTGAATGTTTACGATTATGCCTACTGTTGTATTTAATTCTGACAAACATGTCCCCACTGAGCGAGTTGAAAGCTCACCCCATATTTATTAACATTTTTCAGGTTGAGGAGTCTGAGCAAAGATTGGAGGCGGTGGATGCCAAGTCAGTAATTCTATTTATTTTGTTTAAAAAAATTTAGATACTATTTTATTTTTGAATGACTGATGTTTGGTTTCGAAATAATGTACTTTTTTTACTTGATTGCAATATTTTAATTTTAGGATATGTTTCATAAAATGCTTTCTTTTATCCAATTACTTGGATTTTAGTAATTTTGGTCGTTACAAGTGGTATCAGAGCATGTCTACGGTTCTGTAGACTTGTAAAAAAAATTGTCTTCTAAATATTTTTAAAAAAAAAAAAGAATAGTGACATCCACCTCCGCCATATCTCGCCGGATTCTTTAAGGTATGCAAACTTATTATGTCATTACTCAATTTGTTCATGATATGCCATGTCACAATACTATGCAACATATATTATTAATGTCATTATGTCTTTTTGCTTTTATTTCATACTCCTTATTGCATGTGTACTTGATATATTAGAAGAACAAGCTCTAAGCTCCTCGCGTGAAAAAAAAAGGAAAGGGACTCATAATGAATCATATAGATTTAAATAGAGGACTTCGTTATATTACGACTACTATGCGATGATAACTTAAGTTAGGTACTAAGAACGTATTGCTTATAATTATAGGAAGATGCCTCTACGAAACCCTCCACGAGTGCCTCAACGTCCCCGAACCTTAAACGAGAATAACCTTAGAAACCAAGGCAACGAGGGAAATCTGGTTAACACATGAAACCAAGCCACTGCCAGAGACCTATTTGCTGAGATTCTTAATGTTGTACAGAACCCCCATGGAAACAACCACAACAATAGTACACTAGTGGTGGAGCAATTTCGCCATTATTGTCCACCCACCTTTAATAGACGTGATGGCCCCGCTGCAATTGAAGAATGGTTACGAGCACTAGAACGAATTTTCAGACTTAATGACAGTACGGACGCACAACGGGTCGCATGTGCTACCTTTCAACTAGTTGAAGATGCGGATCACTGGTGGGAAGGTTATTGGAGAACTAGAACTGAAGAAGAACACAATGCATTGACCTGGGATGATTTCAAGGATATTGTGATGGAGAAGTATTTTCCCAGATCCTACCGTGATAAAAAGGAAACATAATTTTTAAACTTCAAGCAAAGGAACTTGACTGTGACCGAGTACGAGAGGGAATTCAACCAATTATGTCGGTTTGCTCCACATCTAGTTGATACTGACTTGAAGAAATCTCTACGGTTTCGTAGGGGACTGAGACCGCAATTATCAGGGATACTATCAGCACAGGGAGACTTGGAGTACTCTGTTATCGTAAGAAGAGCACATGAGGTGGAAGCTGGTTTGGCTAGCGATGATGATGATCAGAAAACGATGCACATATCTGAAAAGAGGAAATGGGAAGGAACAAAGCATAGCAAGAATGAAAATTCACATAAACAAGGAAAGGATGATGGGGATGCTCGTCTGAGTGGACAAACTAACAAGCCGTTTTGCCTGGAATGCAAGAAGAACCATTATGGAGAATGCTTAGTTGAACAAGGGAAATGCTTCAAATGTAAGAAACCAGGACATGAAGATAAAAATTTCCCACAACTGAAGAACGAACATGAGAGGAAAGGCCAGATAACTGGAGGCAGAGCTTGAATGTATGCAATGCAAGGAGAAGCTAATCAGGAACCGAGTTTAAGGGATTAATGGATGACTAGACCATGAATTAATAAAGAGACACAAGATAAATAAGATTTCATTTGTGTTAAGTTTTTGCATTGTTATTTTATTTTCCTTCATTATTTAAAATATTATTATTAAGAAGAGTTTTCAATAGAAGTTAAATTTCTTGAATTTTGGCGAGTCAACGAATTTCGAGGATGAAATTTTGTTAAGGAGAATGATATGTAATATCCGGGTTCTTTTTAGTATATTTAGTATTATTATTACTATTAATTATATAATTATTAGTTCAATAATTTTCTTTTATTATTATTTTTTTTATAACAACCAAGTATCAATAATTATCCAGGCCCAATTTAAAATGTTGATTTCTGAAATTCATTATGGGCCCAAAATCTTTCCCCCAATTTTTAAAGTCCAAGTCAAATAGGATTCTTTCACAAACCCTACTTATCCCAAACTGCATAATTTCAACCTATAAATACATATCGTCATATGAATTGTTTTACCACAGCTGTTACCAAAACAATCTGCAGAAAAAAAAAACAAATCTGCTCCCGTCCAAAAAATTTCCTTCCTCACAATTGGGTCTCTTTGGTGCGTAAGCCAGGTATAGTATGTATGTTTAATTGTGTGTGCGAGTGTGTGCGTGATTTTATTTATATGTATAAGTATGTGTGTGTCAGTGTGTGTGTTTAATTGCGTGTATGAGTGTGTGTATTTAATTGTGTGTCAGTGTGTGTTTTGAGTGAGTTGTAATGTGTGCTAGTGTGTGTACTATGTGTATATATATATATATATATGTGTGTGCGTGAGTTTGTGTGCAAGTGTGTGTTCTTTTTTTTTTGTGTCAGTGTGTGTTTAATATATATAATTGAGTATTTGAGGTGATTAGGTGGTGATGAGTTTATTCTTTTTATAAGGGAATTCTCCAAGGCCATTGTCAATTAGACTTCTAAAGAGTTGAAGTTTTTAACCGCCCACTTCTAAAGCTAATCCAAATATCTGCGTTTATTCGAGTTGGGGATATTTTCTATTCAAGAATTGTTTGTCTTTATTAAATGCTTCGAATATGTGTTTTCATTTATGTGCAATGTGGAACAGAGTAAATCATGCTAGTCAAGGGCCGTAAGAAGGTCCGTGATCAAATATATCCTTAGGGTGTACCCGCAGTACTATAAGAGTAACTGGCCAGTCAGAGTAAAAATACAAAGTAAATTACATGTTGAATGTTTACGATTATGCCTATGGTTGCATTTAATTCTGACAAACGTGTCCTCACTGAGCGAGTTGAAAGCTCACCCCATATTTATTAACATTTTTCAGGTTGAGGAGTCCGAGCAAAGATTGGAGGCGGTGGATGCGAAGTCAGTAATTGTATTTATTTTGTTTAAAAAAATTCAGATACTATTTTATTTTTGAATGACTGATGTTTGGTTTCGAAATAATGTACTTTGTTTACTTGATTGTAATATTTTAATTTTAGGCTATGTTTCATAAGATGCTTTCTTTTATCCAATTACTTGGATTTTAGTAATTTTGGTCGTTACAAATTAAAATATAAAATTACATACACATATAGAATATATGGCCTTATAATGTTTTTTGTATTGGGTTAGAGCCCAGTGCAAGATAGCCTATCATCCGCCCCTGATATCGAGTTACATAACTTAGCACCGACTAATGTGTCTTGGTACTGAGACACATAACTCGGTACCGAGTTATGTACCGGTCCCCATAAGTAAAAAAGAGCAAAATGGACATTTAAACTTAAAAAATGCTAAAATCATGTTTTTGAAAAACATGGCTAAAAAAAAAACTTTTGCTATGAAGAAATGGCCGAAAATCTGACGGACCATTTATTAAAACGTGCTCATTTCATTAAAATACTTGCACAGAAACACCACCACCTTGAGGTGTCAAACGGACTGGGCCAAATAGTGTTCGGGTCGCTATTTCTTGAGCCCAGTCCAGCCCAATCCATAAAAATGCTCTGAAAAAATCAGGCCAACCGAGTCGGCCCCAGTTTTTTGGGCCTAATGGGCCAGGCCAAAAAAACCCGACTCATTTCGGGCCTCTAAAATTAGAGCACAGCCCGATACTTATACCAGGCCAAAATTGACAACTCTACCACCTTACAACTCTTATCTCAAAGTAAGTTTTTTATTTCTGAAAGCCAACAGGTTATTTGATAATTTAAATCAGGTAAATGGAACTTATATTTTCAATATAATTAGCCAAATGAATCCATCAACTCAATGAGCAAAATGGCAATTGTACGTTTTTCCCCATCAAAAATAAATTTCATTCATCATAAAAAATTTACAACATATTACAACACCAACCAAGAAACACATGAAGGGCCTATGAAATACGAGATAAAGCATAAAATTCTATACGAAGAGGGATGATTCAAACTCCGGAGGCCCATTAACCCAACTAGAAAAAAAGTCCAATAACCTGGCATTGTGAATACAATCCATGGGTCTTGATGACTGATTCAAATTATACATCATATTCATAGACACCAAACAGATTTTCGAATCAAGAATCCCACTCCTAGCCATTTAGTCAACTTTTATCTTCCTCATATCCATTTTGACATGAGCATCGGAGAATTTTCACCCATACGATGAGAGTATTTGCAAACACTTCTATTTTTCTATGAAGCGATTTATTATAGTAGAAATAAAAGTATTTTTTTATTGAAATGGAGAAGCATAAGTAGTTGAGATAAGAAGGTTGTAGTGTTTGCAAATAGAATCTAAAAGCTGGAAAAATCAAAGTCGATGCTTTTGGGAAAAGTCTAATGGGTCTCTTCCGTTAGACGGATCCAACCCTGCCAGGATTTTCTTTTTTTTTTTTTTGTAATTTGATGCATTGGTGGTATTTTTGTAATATTCTGGGTTGGTGCCATAGGATCTCCAGACCGATAACATTTTTGTAATATTAGGGGCCTTTAAAAGTATTAGTTTTTCCCCTAAAAAGTATTAATAGTACATCTGATAAGTATTAGTAATCCCCTTGAACAATATTTTTAATAGCCCCCATGAAAAATATTATTTTTTTGCCTCAAAAGTATTAGTAATCTACCTAAAATTTGTTGGAATTTGGTTATGTTAAGTTGGGTGTTGACCCAATTTTGACCAAATATTTAAGTAGTTTCCATTAGTGAAAAATGGAATTAAATTATTTGTAAAAATTTAACTAAGTGAGTAGACGGGATTGGCATTTGAAATTTCTCAAAACCAATTCCGGGTGAATAAGAAATTAATGCTAGAAGTTAGCCACTTAAAACTAGAAAATGGTATGGAAAATGGAAAATATGGGGAAGGAGAAATGCTCCATCCCACATAGAGTAGAAAGCCAAAGTTTGATCTATATATAAATCCCAAGTTGGACATATGGGTTTGGGCCCTTGGAGCACCAAAGTATTTAAAGGGTTGAGGACCTACATACTTGTGAGTTTAGTTCAAAACACACACGTGCACATTCAAATTGATGTACTTGTTCGAGCAATCATGTGCATTTTTTGTAGACATGTCTTTTCAAGCCAAAATACATGTTATTTCCATCAGGCACCTTGATGACTATAAATACAAGGCCCCTGCAGATGAAATCGAGTACGAAATAATCAGCTTAAAATCGAGTAATTGCATTACAACTTATTGATATCATTTCCTTCAAAGCTTGAAATCTTAATACACTTTAGTTCATTGTAGTTTCGACTTTTGCAAGTGCTGCTAAGTCGAAATGGTAAAGTCGTTGTATCTTAGGGACTAGCACAAAAATCGTAAGCACTACGTATACGGGGCGATTTCATCTTACCGAGAGTGTATTAAATACATTCCTCGACTTAATCCTGTCCTGTTTTTCCAAACACTTTATCCACATCTTATAAACAGTAAACCACCCTACCAACAATCGCAAGACGAAATATTTTTTATGTTATTTCCAAGACGATGACATCTGTTTCGTTTACTCCGATGGTTGCTGCTCCTGCTCATAGCGAAAAACCAGCGAAGTTCTCCGGCGTTGACTTCAAACGCGGCAGAAAGATCTTTGTTCTGCGACAACTTTGGGTCTATCCTAAGTTCTGAAGGAGGATCCCCTACCGTTGGCGATGAAAAATCCGACAACCAATGGAGAATCGATGTGGATGCTTGGCATAACAACGTTTTTCTCTGTCGGAACTATATTTTGAATGAGCTAGACGACACCCTCTATAACATCTATAGTGTTAGTCCAAGTGGCTACGATAATCTAGAGGGGGGTGAATAGATTATGCCAATTTTCCGAATTATGCCTCTTTTTCGAATGAATAAGCAATGACAAGAATGAAGGTGCGGGAAATAAACAACACACGTCGATTTATAGAGGTTCAACCCACCTACGGCCTAATCCTCTACCACCCCAGTATCTCCGGGATGGATTTCAAAAAGAAAAAAGATTTTATTAATAATTACCAAAATTATTAAAACATCACCTTTGAAGATTACCACAATCTTCTAACACCACCTCTTTGAAGATTACCACAATCTTCCTAGAAGATTACCACAATCTTCTAGCTACAGCACCTTGTTAAAATTACCACAATCTTCCTCCTTGAAGAGCACCAAGCTCTTCCACAAGAAGATCACCACAATCTTCTTACACCTAACACCTAAGATCACCCAAGTGTGTTCTTACCACAAGAACACTCACAAGGATATATTGTGTTGAATGACGAACACAAATTCAAGATTACAACTCGATAATGAAGTATACAACTTTGAAGTGCAAGTGTAATCAAAAATCAAGCCTAGACCTCAAGATGTGAAAGTGAAATACTTAGGGTATAAATACAACAAGAATGTTGAATGCGAAAGCTTAGAGAAATTTGCAGATTTTCTTGTTGTATTTTTTGCTTGTGTTGTTGTTATCTTGTGTCTTCAAAATCATCTTCTATTTATAGGAGAGTCTTCACAAACATAGGCTCCTGTTTCTTCACTTTTGTCTACAAAAAGAAGATCACAAGATGTAGAAATAATGTCGAAAATTGTTAAAGTAAATCTTGTTGTAATGGATGTTCAACGGTTGGAATCTGCTGACAAAAAAAATATAGCGCGACCTGTCGCTATGTAGAAATTTCGAACGTTATAAAGTAAATCTGAAGATTCAGGTACCAGATTTAGGGGGGTCGACCGGTCCAGGGGGTCCGACCGATCGCCCTAGGGGTAGACCGGTCGGCCCAAGTTTAGACCGGTCCCCCTCCTCAATTTTTGTGTGACAGTGTTCTCTGTTTCTATTTTTGCGTTCTTCAGATACCGGTCGACCTTCTGGAGTTTTTCAAACTTCTTGTTTCTGTTTCAAAAATCATTTCCAGATACGGGATGCCCTATAGGGTGACCGGTTGGCCTCAAAATAGAAGTGTTGTCCAATTTTTTGTCAAAAATAAACTTCAAAAAAATACTCCAAAAATTAGTAAAAATATTTTAAATCATTTGGGAGTATTTGGACAACATTTAAAAACATTGTTTTGGTGTAAAAACTCATTTAAACAAAATCATAAAAATCTTGATAAAAATATTTATCTAACAAACTTCCCCTTTTTGATGATTACAAACCAAAATAATTTTAGGAGATTGGTTTTAAAAACAAAACACATTTTTTCGGTCTAAAACAACAATCCATTACAAGCAACATTTATCATAAGTACAAACACAAGGATAGGAGCAAAGATATTTCAAAAATATTTTACATAGGCTCCCCCTATCAATATGCACATCAAGAACAAGTATTGAAGCAAACAATTAAAAGCTAAAAACTTTAGCTTTTACAATATAAGCTTGAATTTCATGAGCTTAGAAGCTCCCCATGTCAAAGAGACATCATTAGACAAGCATAAAAGTCCATCATACATCAATTGGACTTAGATTCATTCACAGCTTTTGGCTTTTAAGAGCCCTAGCTTATAGCTTTTCTTGCGAGTTTATTTCCACTTCTTTGAGCGTATGAGCGTTTTTCCTGTTTCTCCCCCTTTAGAATCATCAAAAAGAATGTTAGCACGATAAAAACATCATATAACCATATCAAAGTGCGCAATTTAATCGATTTATCGTGCGTTTTGAACATTGAAGCTTAAATTCCAAATAAAAGGGAAAAAATGATCATTTGATTTGCAAAAGCTCATTTGATAGACAAAACATTATCTCGATAAATATATAAGACTATTGAAATCAAGAGAATCATGTAGGTGATGAATTTTCCATAGAAACATTTTGTCGAATACTTGGCGTGCGTTGAATAAAACAAGAGATGTATAACGCCTTTGTAATTGCAATCAAGCCAAAATTTTCATCACCAAAATACAATTTTACAAATATCATTCATCAACAATCATCATATACATCATACTAATACACCAATTTCATCAAAATATCAAAATACAAGCTCTTTCTCAAGGGTTCAACCCAATTGAGATTAAAAAGAAGAATTCTTACCAATTAATCGGAGAAGTCGGATGATAATGATGAAATACGAGAAATATACACTCAAAATATAGAATCTATAAGTAGAAAATTATTTTGAGTGAATTGTGTGTGAAATTTGCAAAGGGGTTCGAGTTTTGAAGAAAATGATCAAAAATACCGAAATGAAGGACATAAGCAATTTTAATCCTGAAATTGCTTAGGGCGACCGGTCGATGGGTAGGACGACCGGTCCCTGCACCATATCGACCGGTCGACCTCTATGGTGAGCGGTGTTTGAACACTTGTTTAGTTTCTGTTCGAATTTTGCACCAAAAATCCGATTTTTTACCCCTAAGTTTTAAAAACGTACGAAATGCAAACATAGACCTCACTCAATATACATTATGCCTAAATAAGCTCGAAATGAGGTAAAAGACTAGGCGGTTAATGATTAAAAACAAATGTCCGCGAGTTATCCTTGAGATGGAATTAAACACATCTCAATTTTTTGTTTAAGAAACGCAATCCCTTAAAAAAATATAGAATCTCAATATGTTTAGTTCGATTATGACGAACCATATTATAAACACCAGACTTGTTATCCCTAAAAATATGAACATTTTAAAACTTTGGATAAACAAGCCATAAGAAGAAGTGTCTTTCAAATATTTGAAAATTTCTTTTAACGGCACTTTAATGAGATTTGTTGGGATAGTTTTGAAGTCGAGCATATAGGCATAAGGCATGAGAATTTAGAGTCTATAAGAATAATGAAAGTTGATAAACATACCTCGAATTTATTTGTCGACCAATATGTCTTTCGCAATCTTGACAGTTGACACCTTATGACGTAGATGACCATGAATAAGTCTACGATCATTTGTTCCTTAATATCAAAATATTTCCTGCAAAAATTTGACAAAATATCTTGCACAAGAGCATAGTAATATCAAGTAATATACACAATATTGATATAAACTATCATAGTTAAGACCTCGATTTTTAAGAAATATTTTGAAGACAAGATTTTGACAATCAATCAAGAATAAAGACATGAATATGTACAATAATTATTAAAGCCAATAATATGAAATGCATAATTCAAGAAGAGTTACCAATTTCTCCATTGCCAAGGGTTGTATCTTTCCCATTGTTGATTATACATTTTTCTTGAAAAATAATTTTGTTGATAATGTCTTCTCCTTTGATTAAATGGCGCGAACATTTGTTGTCTATTTGGCAATTTGAATTTCCTTTGATTTTTGTTGCGCCAAGTACCTATCATGAAATTTTCTTGTGGTACCCTCAAGTGTTTGGGTCCTTTGGGATTAACATAGATATTTTTAGGTCTCCAATAATAATTAGAACTATTTTTAACCCGAAAAGAATTAGTCGTGTGACCAATTTTACCACAATAGAAACATGTAATAGTTCTAGAAGCATAATGACCAACATGCATAGGTACTTGGTTCTTTTTCTTATCATTTATAATTTAGGCTTATAACCAAGTCCTAGTTTCAAATGATCACAATGTTGAACATCAAGAATTTCTGTCATTTTATCGGCACCTAAATTAAATTTCAACATATCTTTTTTCATGCAATCAAAATCCTTAACTAGAGTACTATTTTCTTCTTCAAGAATTCTAACCTTATCAAGTATAACATTACGAGCACTAGTAAGAGATTCATAAGAAGCATGTAAACTATCCTTTTCATTTTTCATGGTGTTGAATTCATTTTTCAAATTTTTGTATTTAAAGAGCAAACTTTGGAATTCATTTTGAAGCTCATCAAAATCATTTTGCAATTCATCATAATCATCATGCAATTTATTACTAAAAGAAATAGAAGAGTTATAGCGTACTTCATTGTCTTCTTTGATGCCCATTAGATATTGCTCGGCTTCTTCATCATCGGAAGTTGTAAGAAGCTCATCCCATGTCGTTGGATTTGATATTGTATCCGGTTTCGAGGTAGATGCTTTTGAATTACTCCTTTCATTTATGTATACTTCATGGATGAGAAGATTTCCAATAAGCTCATCAAAATTTAGAGTTTCTAAATTTTGAGCTTCCATGATAGCCGTCACCTTTTCGGACCAAGAACTAGGAAGAGCATTTAAAATTTTGGTAACTTTGTCTTCTTCCGAAATGACCTTTCTGAGTGCCCATAAATGATTGACGATATTGTCTAGCCTTTCCACCATTTTTGAAATCCCTTCACCTTCGAGCATTATGAAGTTTTCGAAATCTTTAACAAACATTGTTTTTTAGCTTGTTTAACTTTCTTGGTGCCTTCATAAATAGTTTCTAATTTTTCCCACACCTCACGTGCCGATCTTATTCCTCTAATCCGGTTGTACTCGGTGGCGGTGAGTGAATAATGTAAAATATTTAAGGCCTTACCGTTTAGAGAGAATATATTCTTGTCATTTTCATCGAACTCTTTGAGGCTCTTGAGAGTCGTGGTACCATCCTCCAATTTCTTGGTAGGTTGAGCTATTCCTTCAATGACCGTATTCCAAATATCGAACCCGTACCTTTGTATAAAACACTCCATTCGGTCTTTCCAAAATGCGTAGTTGTTGGCGTCGAATAGTGGTGGCTTGTTGGTGGAGGCGCCGGTGGTGAGATAGGATTTGTTCGTAGCCATGGATCTTTCCTCTTTACTCGCAATGTGAAACGAGCTAGCCAAAGAGTTTGGCTTTGATACCACTTGTTAGACCAAGTGACTACGATAATCTAGAGGTGGGTGAATAGATTATGCCAATTTTCTGAATTATGCCATCATTTTCGAATGAATAAGCAATGACAAGAATGAAGGTGCGGGAAATAAACAACACACGTCGATTTATAGAGGTTCAACCCACCTAGGGCCTAATCCTCTACCACCACAGTATCTCCGGGATGGATTTCAAAAAGAAAAAAGATTTTATTAATAATTACCAAAATTATTACAACATCACCTTTGAAGATTACCACAATATTCTAACACCACCTCTTTGAAGATTACCACAATCTTCCTAGAAGATTACCACAATCTTCTAGCTACGGCACCTTGTGAAGATTACCCCAATCTTCCACCTTGAAGAGCACCAAACTCTTCCACAAGAAGATCACTACAATCTTCTTACACCTAACACCTAAGATCACCGAAGTGTGTTCTTACCACAAGAACACTCACAAGGATATCTTGTGTTGAATGACGAACACAAATTCAAGATTACAACTCAATAATGAAGTATACAACTTTGAAGTGCAAGTGTAATCAAGAATCAAGCCTAGACCTCAAGACGTGAAAGTGAAATACTTAGGATATAAATACAACAAGAATGTTGAATGTGAAAGCTTAGAGAAATTTGCAGATTTTCTTGTTATGTTGTTTGCTTGTGTTGTTGTTATCTTGTGTCTTCAAAATCATCTTCTATTTATAGAAGAGTCTTCACAAACATAGGCTCATCCTTCTTCACTTTTGTCTACAAAAAGAAGACCACAAGGTATAGAAATAATGTACAAAATTGTTAAAGTAAATCTTGTTGTAATGGATGTTCAACGGTTGGAATCTGCTGACAAAAATAACATAGCGCGACCGGTCGCTATGTAGAAATTTCGAATGTTATAAAGTAAATGTGAAGATTCAGGTACCAGATTTAGAGGGGGTCGACCGGTCCAGGGGGGTCCGACCGGTCGCCCTAGGGGTCGACCGTCGGCCTAAGCTTGGACCGGTCCCCCTCCTCAATTTTTGTGAGACAGTGTTCTCTGTTTCTATTTTTGCGTTCTTCAGATACCGTTCGACCTTTTGTTCGACTGGTCGACTTCCTGGAGTTTTTCAAACTTCTCGTTTTAGTTTCAAAAATCATTTCCAGATACGGGATGTCCTATAGGGTGATCGGTTGGCCTCAAAATAGAAGTGTTGTCCAATTTTTTGTCCAAAATAAACTTCAAAAAATACTCCAAAAATTAGTAAAAACATTTTAAATCAGTTGGGAGTATTTGGACAACATTTAAAAACATTGTTTTTGTGTAACAACTCATTTAAATAAAATTATCAAAATCTTGATAAAAACATTTATTTAATATATAGTTCGTTCAAAACGTCCAAAGAGTTGTGGGACTCTTTGGAGAAAAAGTACAAAATAGAAGATGCGGCCACAAAGAAATTTCTTGTCGGCAAATTTCTGGATGCCAAGATGGTTGGCACCAAGACGGTGATCAGCTAAATCTAAGAAATTTAGATCATACTTCACGACTTAGTGTCTGAAGGGATGATTCTGAACAAATATTTCCAGGTGGCTGTGATAATTGAAAAATTGCCGCCACTGTGGAAGGATTTTAAGAACTACCTCAAGCACAAATGCAAAGAAATTGGGTTGAGGGTCTGATTGTTCGACTTTAGATTGAGGAAGACAACCAAAAATCCGAAGTAAAGTCCAGTAAGTCTAGATTGGATGCTAAGGCCAATCTTCATGAATCGAGCACTAGCAAAAAACAGAAGTATTCCAGGAAAGACAAGTGGAAGGCTAAGAAATTCAAAGGGAATTGCTACAACTGTGGCAAACTGAACCATATGGACAAGGATTGCCGACACCCAAAAAAGGGCAATCAAAATGGCAACCAACAATCCAATATGATGGAGGACAAGTCCATTCCAATAGACATGTCGGAGCTCGATCTCACTGCCGTTGTGTTTGAAACAAATATGGTGGATAACCCAAGGGAGTGGTGGATAGATATCGGGGCTACTCGTCACATTTGTGCCGATAAGAAGATGTTCTCCTCCTACACTCCGATAAATGGAAGAAAACTTTTCATGGGAAACTCTTTGACTTCCAACATCATGGGGCTTAGGAAGGTTGTGCTCAAGATGACTTTCGAAAAGGAGCTTACGCTTGTGGATGTGCAACATGTTCTAGATATCCGTAAGAATTTGGTTTCCGGTCCTTGCTTAGTAAGGTTGGGTTTAGACTAGTGTTTGAGTCCGACAAGTTTGTAATGACCAAGAATGGTTAGTTATTGTGTAAGGGCTACCTTGATAAATGACTCTTTAAAATGTCTGTAATGTCACTTTTTCGTTAAGAGGCGAAAAATAAAAACGTTACTTCTGTTGACTTGTTGGATTATTCTAATTTATGGCATGATACATTTGGACGCGTAAAATTCAACATAATTAAAATGTTAGTGGATCTGGAATTAATACCTACGTTTAAAATTAATTCACAGTTGAAGCAAAATTGGCCAAAGCACCGTTTCATTCGGTAACGAGAAGTACCAAACCACTCGAGTTAATTCATACAGATGTGTGTGATTTAAAACTTGTGCAAACTCGAGGTGAGAAAAAAGTACTTCATAACGTTTATAGACGATTGCACAAGATATTGCTATGTGTATCTTTTGAAAAGCAAAGATGAAGCTTTAGTAGCTTTTAAAACTTATAAGAATGAAGTTGAAAATCAGCTTAATTTGAAAATTAAGATGATTCGAAGTGATAGAGACGAAGAGTATGTTGCTTCGTTTGAAGAATTTTGCTCGGAAGCGGGTATAATTCATTAAACGACCGCACCTTACTCACCTCAATCAAATGGTGTTGCAGAATGCAAAAATCGTACTCTTAAGGAGATGATGAATGCGATGTTGTTAAGTTCTGGCTTACCCCAAAACTTGTGGGGGGAAGCCATACTTTCTGCAAACTGCATTCTTAATAAGATCCCACACAAAGGTAAAAACAAAACTCCATATGAGTTATGAAAGGGACGTAAACTGTCATATAAATACCTCAAAGTATGGGGGTGTTAGGCTAAAGTCGAAGTACCTAAGCCGAAACAAGTTAGAATCGGTCCGAAGATGATCGATTGTGCTTTCATTGGATATGCTAACAATAGTAGTGCATATCAATTTTTAGTGCACAAGTCAGCAATTCCTGATATAAATGAAGGTATGATCATTGAATCAAGGAATGTTGTATTCTCCAAGAATATCTTTCCGAATAAAGAATGGAGAGAAGAAAGTTTGAGTAAGCGAACTTATGATACTGCAAGGTTACCTCAAAGTGATGATGAAAAGAAACCAAGATGCAGTAAAAGGATAAAAGTGGCTAAGTCTTTTGGTCCTGATTTTCTAACTTATATGTTAGAAAACGAACCCCGAACTATTCAAGAAGCATTGTCTAGTCCAGAAGTTCCTATCTGGAAAGAAGCTATCAATAATGAGATAGATTCCATCATGCAAAATCACACTTGGGAGTTGGTTGATCTCCCACCGGGTTGCAAACCTTTGGGATGCAAGTGGATCCTTAAAAGGAAGTATAAAGCAGATGGATTTATCGATAAGTATAAAGCTCGATTGGTAGCTAAAGGGTTTAGACAAAAGGAGGGATATGACTTCATCGATACATATTCTCCTGTCACGAGGATTACGTCCATTTCGTATTCTTATTGCTATTGCAGCTTTGCATAACCTTGAGATACATCAAATGAACGTTAAGACTGCCTTCTTGAATGGTGAGCTTGAAGAGGAGATCTATATGGAACAACCCGAGGGGTACGTTGCACCTGGTCAAGAGCGAAAGGTGTGTAAACTTGTTAAGTCACTTTACGGACTAAAACAAGCACCTAAGCAATGGCATGAAAAGTTTGACTTGGCTATGAAGTCAAACGGTTTCAAAATCAACGAATGTGACAAGTGTGTTTATATTAAAGGTACTATAAATGATTATGTCATAGTATGCCTTTATGTGGATGATTATGTTGATTATGGGTAGTAGTCATGATTTAATCATGAATACTAAGAACATGTTGAAGAAGAACTTTGACATCAAGGTTATGGGATTATCTGATGTTATATTAGGGATTAAAATCTCTAGGACTTCAGATGGAATTGTCTTGTCATAGTCCCATTATGTCGAAAGCATACTTAGAAGGTTTAATGCTTTTGATAGTCCTCCGGCTAAGACACCTATAGATCTAAGTCTACACTTGGCCAGGAATAGAGGTGAAATAGTTTCTCAGCTGGAATATGCAAGGGTAATTGGCAGTCTGATGTACTTAACGAATTGTACACGTCCAAACATTGCATATACAGTGAGTAAACTAAGTAGGTTCACAAGTAACCCAAGTACGGATCACTGGAAAGCCGTGACGAGGGTACATAGATATTTAAAGTATACCATGAACTATAGAATACTTTATACGAGATATCCAGCAGTATTAGAAGGATACTGTGATGCCAATTGGATATCAGACACAAAAGACTCCAAGTCAACAAATGGATTTATTTTCACAATAGGTGGAGTAGCGGTGTTGTGGAAGTCTTCTAAGCAGACGTGCATAGCTCGATCCACTATAGAATCCGAGTTCATTGCTTTAGATAAAGCTGGAGAAGAAGAAGAATGGCTTAGAAACTTCTTAGAGGATATTCCTTGTTGGAATAAGCCTGTGCCTGCTGTTATGATACACTGTGATAGTCAATCATCAATCGAAAGGGCACAAAGCAGTATGTATAATGGTAAGTCTAGACATATACGTCGGAGACACAATACCATTAGACAGTTGATTTTGATTGGGGTTATTTCGGTTGACTACGTGAAGTCAAAGGAAAACCTTGCGGATCCGCTTACGAAAGGCATAAATCGAGATCAACTGTATAAACTGTTAAGGGGAATGGGTTTAAAATCCACAACTTAATGAATGTTCATAGCAGTAACCCAACCTTGTAAATTGGAGATCCCAATACCTTGGTTCAATGGGACAACTAAGTTATGAATGTTCAGCTGAACACTTGGAAAATATGTTAGCTCATTTTCGAAACATCCAAGTGTATGTAAACCTGCTGAATGTGGTGAGGTTAAGTTTAAGACTTTTAATGATTCCTATACCGAAAGGTGGAGTATGACAGGATACTCTTCAATAGGAGATCACCTATATAAGTGAGAAGTAATGGCCGCTTCAAAGAAACACTTATGAATCTAAGATATGGTCCAGGGCCGAAATGGACACAACGTGATAACAACAAGTGTTAGAGTTGTTATTGTGTAAGTACTGTTGTCTCGGTTTACACAAATGGCTGAGTAGTTCAAGACATCGCATCACTAAGCAGATAGTAAATCCAACAGTATTTTACTAAGGAAGGTTCAAAGCCACAAGCTACCTATTCTGATGCAATAACGATTCGCCGAGACTTTCAAGCGAATCTGCATACACGCATGCATTAATTTCATTCATGTGGGGGATTGTTGGAATTTGGTTTTTGATAAATGGGATGTTGACCCGATTTTGACCAAATAATTAAGTGGTTTCCATTAGTGAAAAATGGAATTAATTATTTGTAAAAATTCTACTAAGAGAGTAGATGAGAATAGCATTTGGAATTTCTCAAAACCGATTCCGGGTGAATGAGAAATTAATGCTAGAAGTTAGCTACTTAATACAAATAAATGGTATGAAAAATGGAAAATGTGGGGAATGAGAGATGCTCCATCCCACATAGGAAAATGAGGATAAGTTTGCACACTTAATATATCCCAAGTTGGACAAATGAGTTTGGGCCCTTGGGGGCACCCAAGTTTTTAAAGGGGTGAGGACCTACATGCTTGTGGGTTTGGTTCAAAGCACACACGTGGGCGCGCCCAGCCGGCCGGCCGGCTTGGCCCGGCCCGGCCTTGGGCTTGGGCTTGGGCTTCAAGGCCCTTATTCTTTTTGGACCAAAAACCTTTAAAATTAAATGTTTAATTAATTTTTGTAATTAATTAAATGAATTTAATTAATTTTCGTAATTAATTAAATAATTTTCCAACTGGGAACGTTCGGACCCGCGCACGGGCGGGCGCATGGCTCGTGCGTCGGGTCGTGCGCCCTACCGAACTTTTGCGCCTATACGCACGGGCTGTCGCACGGCCCGTGCGTCGGAGTCGTGCGCCCTGCCGAACTTTTGCGCACCAAATAAGACGGCAGCGCACGACCCGTCGTCTCGGTCGTGCGCCCCGAACAGTGCATCCGCGGTCAAAAATGTGTCTTTTCGAGTCAAAAGACGCGATCTTCCCATACGAGGCATTTGAGGCCTATAATAATCAACCCCTGATCACTGAAAAAAAACACGAAATTATCAACAACCTAAAATCGAGGATTGCATTTGCATATTGTCTAATTTTCTCCTTGAAAAGCTTGAAAGTTAAAAACACTCTTGCGGTTCGCTGTTGTTCCGGTTTTGCTAGTGCTGCTAACCGGGACTGCAAAAAGTCGTTGTATCTTAGAGGCGAGCGCCGGAACCGTAAGCACTCGGTATACGGGGCATTTTTGTCTTGCGGAGACCGAATCTAATTCAGGCCTCGACTTAGCCATACCTACAAACTCCAACCATTTTCTTCCTAAACAGAAACCTCACTATATTTTACCCAACAATCTTTTGGGTAGAAAGATAAAAACACTCATACATGATTGATATGTGTATTTAGGAAGTGAAAATACATTGTTGAACTATGATAAACCTTGAGGATAAGAATGTCAAAAACAATTTTTTTCTTATTTATAAAAATACTAAAGTATTTTTCCAAATAAGAACCACTCTCAGTTTTTAGATTTTGATTGATTAAATGAAATATAAGTAAAAACAAAAGGTGACATTAATTACAAACATTAATTTTTTCTGGTTTTAAAAAAATCACTTTTTTATAGTGTTTGCAAACACTCTAGATATTGGCATCTGTAACAAGACTTAAGTAATTAATGACTCAAATCTAAAGTTAATGCTTTCAAGCTTAATAATTGAAGATTTGACTAGCTATGGGTGGTAATTCCTGATCCGACACGATAACTCGACATGAACCCGATCTAAAGTTATATTGAGAGAAACCTGCATATGAGCATGAGAAACCCGAACACAAAAACAACTAACACGAATTTGATACGATGTTAGCAGTTTGACTAAAATGTAGTTATTTTTTTATTATTTTTTGATGTATTCTAAATATAACCCGAAATCAACGCAAAACCAAATATGAACCCGACGTGATGATCTGAATTGACACCGCTAGATTTGACTCACAAATCAAAAAGATGAAGAATTCAACTTGATTAGGTTTCCTGTATTTGAAAAGCAGGATTAGCGTAATTAAAACTCCTTAAGCACATGGCTTACCTGCAAATTAAATGCTTTGTGTCCAGACATTTGGTTTTTAACTAATTCTTAAGGTGGAATATAGGCTCCTTACTTCAAGGCCACATTTCCATTGTGTACTTCTTCATAATCAAACCAATTAAACACATGACATCATATGAGGTACGGAATATCACATTAATTCAACAACTTATATGATCTTAATTTCAATGTTTTTATGTTACTTAAGCTCGAAAATCACACCTGTACTACAGCTCCTAATTTATTTAATTTATTTATTTTCACACTTGACCATCCCGCAAATTTCGTTAAGCAATTCAATGAGTTCAAGCTATCTTATGCAAAAAAAAAACCATTAGTCCCTTCGTCCTAAATAATTCTAGTTTGACTTCGATATAAAATACGGTTTTAAGATTGAAATAGGGTTCAAATTACATATGGCAATCATGCTCGCTTAAATTTGTAAATTATAATTACCCATTGAGAATTTTCAAATATAGCATTGAGGCCAAACAAAAAAACAAAAATAGGAAAAATACATTTTAATGATGATATGTAGTGGGTGCAATTTATAAAATCAACACAAATTTTAATGGGTACGTGTAGTTTACCAAATTTAGTAGCACAGTTTATGTAGTTAGATATAATAACTTCAAGTATGAGTTTTGTAATTAATACATTGATATTAGGACCGTAAACGAATCGAGCTCTGACGAACGAGGATTGTTCGTATTCGTTTATTTATCATTTATTTATTTTAAATGATTATTTGTGTTGTTTGTTTAATAATCGAACATGTTCATGAACATGCTGATTAATTGTTGATGAACAACTGTATGAACTTGTTTATTATGAAAAAAGTTAAATAAACTTGTTCATGAATACTCAACTAAAAAAATGAATATTGATATTTGCAAAAGTAAATGGGTTGTAATATTAAACTAAAATAAGCTTATTTTTTATCATAAGTAATGAATGTTAAGCAATAAATATATAATTAATAATTAAAAATAAATAATAAACAAACGTCAAACCAAAACTAAATGAACATGTTCGTGAACATTTTATGAAAATAAAAACAAACATATTTTCTTGTCCGTTTATGTTCATTAATTAAAGTTAATAAATGAACATAAATGAATGTTAATTGAGCTCGTTCACGAGTAAATGTTAAAAAAATACTGTTTATTTACAGCCATTATTGATATATACATTCCTTAACTAAAATAACTAATATAATAGAGATGAATTTATTTTTATTTATTGAGAAAAATTGAGAAAACAATAGATTTGAGACTAATAAAATTAGCATACAATACATACATTTATTTCTTACACGATATCATTGGATCATTGGAAGACTTTCTGAATAGATTCCCACCAATTTCCAACAAATTAATGCTATCTTCAACTTTGTTCAAATCAATCAATGGCTCTTGACACGATGATACGGCAAATTAACTCTCTCTAAAATACATCCCACCTTGAGTGTAATGGCCGTGATCCATGAAACAAGGATCTCGTCATTTTAAAGTTAGTTAGAATTTCAACTTTGAATTTCATGCAATTTATTTAAGGGATAATTACAAAAACTACCCTAAGATTTTGGTTAATTACAAAAAAAAGCCACAGGTTCTTGATAATTAAAAAAATGAGGTTTGATCTATATTGCAATTAACCGTTCATATAACAAAAACATTTCAAACATCCTTCATGGGCTTACTTGGAAACCCATTACAAATGGAGTTTTAGGTATAAAAGTCAATTTGTGGAATTTGTATGATTGATAGTTATTTTCTAAATAGTTTTTTAGAAAAATAACTTATTTTATAAGTCCATTATGGAGAAGTGCGAGTTAGTGAATTTTGGATTTTTTTTTCTACCGCTTCTATCAAATAGGCATTAAAATGTGATTTTACTAAATATTTTACGTTACAAATAAACACATTTTGAAAATTCCTCATTAGAAAAGTCCATTTTACGAATAAACTTTCATGTACTCTCAAACATCCACATTGTAATTACCCATTACATTAAGATTTAACACAAAATCAAATCTTGATTCTTGAGGTTTTTTTGTAATTTTCAAATATCTCTGGTTATTTTTTTGTAAATAACCAAAACCTCGGGGTAGTTTTCGTAATTATCCCTTTCATCCTTTCCATTTCCCTCCATTTTAGACAATCCAACTGTCAAATTCTTTTCACAAACCTATAGAAAAACCCTTGAACAAATTCACACCTCTTTAAATCCCCCTATATCATGATACTACCACTTTAAACTCCTCATAAAAAAAAAAAGAACAAAAAGAACCATGGCTAAATTTGCCTCATTCATCTTCTTCTTCCTATGTTCATATCAAGTATTTGCAAATAATAATGAAACTACCAATAAGACCATCGACTGGTGGTGCAACACCACCCCACACCCCGGGCCATGTAACTACTTCATGGCCCGGGACCCAGTCCAATTCAGTCCGAAATCCATCGAAGATTTCCGGACCATGACCATTCTCGCCGCCCTTGAACGGGCCGTCGACGCCCAATCCAAAGCCCGCGAGCTCCCCAGCCGTTGCCGGAGCAAACGCAAAACGATCGTGTACAGAGACTGCAACAATCTCATCGACAACACAATTCTCCAATTGAACATAACACTACAGAGCATCCAAACAAACGCGAGCTTCACCGATTTCGACGCGCAGACATGGCTGAGCACCGCGCTAACCAACATCGAGATCTGCCGATCGGGGTCACACGATCTCAACGTCACGAAGTTCAGCTCCCCGATTCTATCGGGGAACGTGTCGGAGCTGATAAGCAACAGCCTCGCGACGAACGGGGCTCTCTTGGACAATTCGTCGAACACCTATGGTGGTGGTCGAAAAAAACAGGGGTTTCCAGGGTGGGTAACGAAGAGGGACAGGAAATTGTTGCAGGATCTGGAGCTGGCGACGAGGGCGAACGTCGTCGTTTCGAAGGACGGGAGGGGGCATTTTAGGTCGATTCAGGCGGCGATTAATTACGCGACGGGGAGGCGCGTGGGGAATGGGAGGGTGGTTGTTTATGTGAAGAGAGGAGTTTATAGGGAGAATATATTGATAAGCAGGACGATGAATAAGGTGATGTTGGTCGGTGATGGCTTGAGGTATACGGTGATTACTGGCAGCCGGAGCGTGTCGTCGGGTTTTACTACGTACAGTTCTGCCACTGTCGGTAAGTCTCGCCGGCCACTTTTTTTAGTTTCAGGGTTTTAGTTGATTCTTTTTTTAAAAAAATATTGATGGTTTATTTTGTGCATTGCATGCATGTTGTCATGTATATAAAATATTTTTTAGAATATTAAATTTATGTTAATTGTGTAGGGGCTATAATTTTTCTTTTTTAAGTAAAAATCCTAGAAAATCGAACTTCAAACCTCAAACCTCAACTTGAAAGTCTTTAACAATGTACTACTATTAGATTCTCAATACTTACTATTAATTGATTACATGAAAGCAAAAGTAAGTATATTATCTCAAATTTTGAGAATTTAAAAAGGTTTCCCCAATGACTTTCAATTTTGATTTCACCTTGAAAGCTATATGTGTTGGACATTAAATTTCAGTGACAAAAATTATCTATTTTTAAAGCTCAAAATGACACATTTCTTTTGGACTATAATGGAAGAAAGTAGGAAAGGGAATACACACTCACATGCAATGGCGAAGCTAGGAGACGCTAGCAGCACCGGCGAACCGAGGGGGGGGACAAGCGGCGACTATTACCCCCAAAATTTTCCAAAAGTTCATTCTCCCCCCGTAAAGTTCTCCAAAAAAAAATTGTAGTTAAAATATATGAATTTGCCTCACCCCAAAATTTTGATAAAAACTTCAAACTGTTTTTCGCCCCCACAGAGTTAAAAATCCTGCGTCCGCCGCTGCTTAGCAGAGTGGGTCGATACACGAAAATGGGGTGAGCCGGATAGAAAATCCCAAAAAAAAAATACAAATTATAACTAATTTTTTTAAAAAATAAAATTTTCTCACTAAGTTTTTTCTTTAAAAAAAAAAAAGAGGGTTGGGCCAGGGCCCAGCCCTAAATCCGCCAGTGGTCACATGGGATCAAACCCAGATCAGTCACCTTAGTAGCACAAGGTTAATCCCAAATTGATACAAGTTTATATATTTTTCTTTAAAGTGAAAACCAAGAATAAGATTATTTTCCTATAATGGTAATAATCCCAAAATCACATTTCAAAATGTATTTTATTATAATTAATTTTCTATGGACTCATCGTAGGAGCACCGTGCTTGAATTGAATAAAACAGGTTCATTCAGATAAGGATATATAATCCAAATTTTTTTTTTATTTTGTGTAGTTTTATGTTGCATCTAAATATAATATCTATATATCTAAAATTAATCATGTACACAGTACGTGCATGTACAATATGCAACAGTACAACACTAATAAATACCTTAGAAAAAAATCTTTGAAAGGGAATATTAATTTTAGCCGCATAATTATATATCATAGAATTGTAAGATTAATTTGAAGTCATGATGATGCATTCACTGCCTCTCACGTGCAATATTCTCTTCATATTTTTAAATTAAAGGTTGGAAATTTAATGAGCTCAGAAGAGCAATTCTTGAATCAGAACACTAACTATTTTAGTATTTTTGTTGGTCATTTTTTTCCCATTAACATGTTACGCTTACAAATGAACATGAGATGTTAATTAATAAGTTAGAGGAATCATAAATATATAGTTGACTTTTGAGTAGTAATTCAATGAAAATATTCTCTAGTGTGACAACTTGGTAGTCAGGCTAGCTCTGATCGAAAACATTTTTTAATCTCAATCAAAATGAGGTATTAATTGCAATATTTTTTAGGGATTAATTGGAAATATTTTAAGTACGTACTAAAGTTTGAAAGATTGGTTATTTATGATTTTCAAATGCAAAAAAAAAAAAAAAAAGAAGCTAATTTGAAGAGGAAAAAAAAAAGGGTATATTACTTATCTTGATGCGCAAGATTTTTGTTCCAGCAAAAGAAGTGTTTTGCATTTGAATCAATCAATTGCATGAAGTTATTATCTAGCTTAAGGGTTTGGTTAAAATGTTCATTTTTGATGATTCTAATCAACCTATCCCTTAAATTTCAAATTATTTAACGCTTTATTTGACTAATATCTTTTCACACCACAAATTAATACAACCCTTTCCATAATTAATGTGCAAATAGCTTTTTTAATCAATCAACTTGACAATACTCGTATTGCAAAAGGAAAACAATAATCTTAAAGTATATGGTGTGCAATCGAAAAACCAAAATTAGACATAATTGATACAATTAGATAGTTTTGAGTCTAATTGTTTTTTTTTATAAATCCTAATGTTTTCATATCAAATTAAGAATTATATCATGCACTATATATATTGCACCTTGTTATGAAATATTTTAAAATGTATGCATGTTCAGCAGATACTAATTTTTCTTAATTCAAACCTTTTAATTTTATATATTATTATTTATAGTAATAAATTAAGCATTAATTTGTATATAGATAACATAATATTTACGAATGTAATACAAAATTTAACGTCAAATTAGAATATTAGATCGAAAAAGTAATTCATCAATTTTTTTTAAATACAAAATCTTGGGAAATGAGTAATGATGGGAACTGAACCCCGTACTTTTGGTCTGGACTTTTTTTCTTTTTTTTTTAGTAAGCTTAAAACTCGAATTTGATTTAATTCAGGTATCGACGGCATCGGATTCATAGCCCGAGGCATCACATTCCGCAACACCGCCGGTCCACAGCGTGGACAGGCGGTGGCGCTCCGGTCCGCCTCCGATCTCTCGGTCTTCTACGCCTGCGGTTTCGAAGGCTACCAAGACACTCTCTTCGTCCACGCCCAACGCCAATTCTACAAATCATGCTACATCTACGGCACAATCGACTTCATCTTTGGTAACGCCGCCGTCGTCTTCCAAAACTGCATCATATACGTCCGCAAACCCCTGGTCGGTCAGGCTAACGTCATAACCGCCCAGGGGCGCGGAGACCCGTTTCAGAACACGGGTATATCCATCCACAATTGTCGGATCATGCCCGCGCCCGACCTCCGACCCGTCGTTGGGTCGTTCAAGACGCTTCTTGGCCCGCCAAGCGTGATTTCTCGGGCCGTGTGATCATGAAGAGTTTTATCGACGGTTTTGTTAGTCCCGATGGGTGGTCGATGTGGGAGGATTCGAATTTCGCTTTGAGCACTTTGTATTATGGGGAGTATGATAATTTCGGACCGGGTGGGTCAACAAGGAACCGGGTCAGGTGGCCCGGTTACCATGTTATTACGAGTTCGAATGTGGCGTCCCGTTCACGGTGTCGAGTCTTATTAAGTGGTCGGGCGTGGTCGCCGCCTCTTTCGGGGGTTCCGTTCTTGCCCGGGTTGTGATGTTTTTACATTTATTATTGTTATTGTTATGATTTTTTTAGTGATTTATTGGTTTATTAATTTTGTAAATGTCATGCCATTATGACATAAATTAATGAACTCTACATTAGAATTGGTTTTCCTCATGTATTTTTTCTTCATCTTATAAATTTATATTACATTCAAATCTTAACAAAAGTTGTTTTTTTTTGTTGAAAATTTGGTTTTGATAAAGTGGGCGTCAACCCAACTTTGACCAAGTTTTCGGTGGGAAATAATTTAATTCTGGATGAATTAAATTGTGAATTGTTAATCTACCTTTCGAGTAGATATTCGCAGTATTTTATATTTCTCAAAACCAAATTTCGGTGATTAGTGAGAAATTAATAAACGAAGTTGGCCACGCGAATGGGCATAGTTTATCCTAGTATAAATATTAGAAGATGATATTGGTTGGATATACTATAACACAAGTGTATGATCACAAATGGGCCTTGGACCGGACCGACACTTTGGGCTCGGGTTCAAGTTTAGTTAGTTTTGTAACTTGAAAATGGGCTTGGCACAAATTCAAGTAATTGTTGGGCCCGATGAATCTAGACATTGGAGGTGCCTAGGTTCATGTGCCTATGATTCTGGTCATTGGAGGTGTTCAGGTTCATGTGGCTTTTGGAGTTTGTAACTCCTCAAGTAGTGGTCATAAAAGAGGTTTGTAACTCATGAGAGTTACATGTGGTGTTAATGCCCATTCTCTTATCTTTAATTCCCTACAAGTGTTGGAAATGATGGCCTATATAAGTCTTAGGCGTTTTGCTGCATTGAGGAGGTTAGAAGGAAGAGATGAAGTAAGTATACACAGAAAAATCGCATATCTCTGCATATTCTTCAAGTGTCGGTAAAAGTATCGTAACTTTTCGAAAAATATTTTCAAGAACACTTCCTTCTGCACTCGTGTCCAGCAGCCAGTTCTCGCTCCTTCATGTTCGAAAGGTGCCTTTGTGTCAGTGGTGTTACTGCACACAAATGAGGTTAAGCCGTTTATCTTTGGGGACATTACGTCGTACCGTGAGCACTAGCCGGGACGTATTTGTCTTGCGGAAAGAGGTCTTCCTCGACTCGGCTTGTAAAGTTCTGTCAGATTCATGCTTCTGGAGTTGGAATCCATTCAAGATTTGTAATAGTTAGGTTTTACTTTTCATGTATTTTTATATTTCTGTTTTGTAAGCCATATTGAAGGCTTTTCCCGTTCTAACTGTTGGAAATTTACCACTCAAAAGACATAATTTTATTGACCACTCAAATATTACAAGACACACCTCACCACAACTTCACTCAAACTCAAATATTACTTAGAAGCTTTGCTTCTCACTCACTTGTTTTTCTTTCTTAACTTGATACAAAATGAACCAACAACACCACCTATTTATACTAAAACTTCATCTAGATCAATGGTTAAGATTGATTCTCACCAACCTTAATCCAATGGTTATCTTTTATTTCTATCTACCACATTCACATACCATACCAACAACTTAAACTCAACTACCAAACTCATCTACCACAATTAAATATAAAATAAGTTTATATAATTCAACACTCTCCGTTAAACTTATTTTATAATCCCAAGTGAACTTCTCAATCTTGCAAAGTCTTCATACTTCAATGGCTTGGTAAAGATATCAGCAACTTGATCTTGCGACTTCACGTACTTCACTTGAACTTCTTCTCTGGCAATGCATTCTCTGATGTAATGGTATCGAGTATCAATATGCTTGCTCCGATTATGAAATACCGGATTCTTGGCCAAAGCTATTGCTGACTTGTTATCAACATAAATCTCTGTTGGATCTTCTTGTGACATGCTTAATTCTTTTAACAAATTCCTTAGCCATATTGCATGACTAACACATGATGTAGCCGCCACGTGCTCACCTTCACATGTTGAAAGAGTGACTATTGGTTGTTTCTTTGATGCCCAAGTGAAAGCAGATCTCCCATGAAAATGTGAAGCCAACAGATTGTACTTTTTTCGATCATCAAGATCTCCCATTCCATGCTTCTTGTGGTGTCTTGCCCCACACGCTTCTTGTTGGTGAGCGATTTGACAGATAAACCACGCACACGCCTTCCGCCCGCCTAACTCCTTTGGCATTTTCTTGCTTTTGAGCATACTTCATACCATGTTGAGAATGGTTCGATTCTTTCTTTCTCGCAACTCCATTCTTTGGGGGATCTCGGGAACATGAAGTGGTCGCCGAATTCCATTTGCTTCACAAAACTCTTGGAATTCCTTCAAGTGAATTCTCCTCCTCGATCGCTTCATGGCTTTAATGTGAAGACCACTTTCTTTCTCCACTTGCGCTTAAACTTTTTAAATGCTTCAAACACTTCTGACTTCTGCTTCAAGAAATAAACCCAAGTTTTTCTTGAAAAATATCAATGAATAGTAGAAAGTAATTACTTTTACCGAATGAATTTGGCATGATAGGACCACAAACATCAGCATGTGTGAGCTCAAGTGGCTTTTGGGATCTGGAGTTTGACTCTTTTGGAAAGTTTTGCCCGAATTGCTTCCCAAGTAAACATCCTTCACAAAGCTGATCAGGATGGCTGATACAAGGTAAACCTCTCACCATATTCTTCTTGGATAGTAACTCGAGTCCTCCAAAGTTGAGATGTCTAAATCTTAGATGCCACAACCATGATGAATCTTTATAATGTGGAGCAGAAACATTCTATTTCTTGACATGGGTACCCTGACAATCAAGTTATTCATATTGTCTCTTATAGAAAAGGTTATTGTCTTTCAAATGAATATCATAACCTTTCTCTAAGAGTCGTCCAGACTCAAAATATTTGTTTTCATGGTGGGTACATAATAAACATTAGAAATAAATTGATGCCTCCCATCTTTCAAGTGAATAAGGATTGTACCTTTTCCTTTTACGGCTACTTTAGAATCATCACCGAAAGAGACATTGCCACTTACAGATTCATCAAGTTCTACGAACATTGTTCGTCTCCCACACATATGATTGCTAGCACCTGTATCTAGGTACCATGTGTCATCTTTGACCTTCACCGTTATCGTTTCGTGCTAGAAGCAAAACATTAGCACCATCTTCTTTCTTTTCTTCCATCAAATTGGCTCTCTCATTAACTCGAGTATTAGGATTTCTACAATCTCTGGCGTAATGACCAAACTTTTGACAATTATACCATTGAACTTGAGATTTATCATACCTCGAGTATGAATTTCCTCTTCCACGGCCTATTGTGGAACTTTCTCCTTGCATATAGTTGTTGTTGTTGAAATTATTGTTTGAATTCCAACCTCGTCCACGACCTCGACCTCTTCCTTGTCCACGACATCTTCCACGTTGACTTCTGTTATTGTGAAAGTTTTCTTCATTCTTGGTTGGCTGGACTTCTGTCTTAAGGTGTTGATTTGCAACACCCTTTTTCTTCTTCTTTTCTTCATGGGCTTACAGTGAACCAAGAAGTTGTTCAATTGTCATAGTTTCGAGGTCTTTAGTTTCCTCGATGATAGTTGTAATACTATCAAAATTTGCATCCAAAGATCGTAAAATTTTCTCCATAATGACTACATCTTCTAATTTTTCACTATTTCTTTTTAGTTGATTAGAAACGGTCAAAACTCTAGAAAAGTAATCAGAAACAAGTTCACCTTCTTTCATTTGCAGTGAATCAAACTCTCTTCTCAATGTTTGTAGTCGTACCTTTTTTACTTTCTCTTATCCCACACTTGTTTAGCAGAGGTAGCACTTGAGATTTTCTCAAAGCCATCATCATCTAAAGCTTGGTAGATGAGGAAGAGAGCCTTCTTGTCTTTCTTTCTCGAGTCCTTCAAACTATCCTTTTCTCTAGAGGATAGTGTTAACTCGTCTTTAGTCTCTTCATAGCCTTTTTTCACGACTTCCCATACGTCATGTGCTTCGAGAAGTGCCTTAATTTTGATACTCCAGTTTTCAAAGTCGTTTCCCTTAAGTTGTGGAACTTGGAATGATGCCACACTCGCCATGTGAATTGAAGATTCTGACTAACAAATGGACTGAAAAAAAATCTTGGAATTTTGTTACTTGGTCAACGATCAACCCTTGGTCAACTCGCGGTCAACTATCAACTTGACTTGGTCAACTCTATGAGTTTACTCAATACTCTCAACCCGATCTCACTATGTATAAAATCTCAAGATTTTTTTTTCTGATGTGGAAGATCAGTCAAAGCTGCAACCACAAAGCATACTTAGAATTTCACGAGATTTTACAACCGTGGCTCTGATACCACTTTGTTGGAAATTTACCACTCAAAAGATATAATTTTCTTGACCACTCAAATATTACAAGACACTCCTCACCACAACTTCACTCAAACTCAAATATTACTTAGAAGTTTTGCTTCTCACTCACTTGTTTTTCTTTCTTAACTTGATACAAAATGAACCAACAACACCACCTATTTATACTAAAACTTCATCTAGATCAATGGTTAAGATTGATTCTCACCAACCTTAATCCAATGGTTATTTTTATTTCCATCTACCACATTCACCTACCATACCAACAACTTAAACTCAACTACCAAACTCATCTACCACAATTAAATATAAAATAAGTTTATATAATTCAACAGTAACTACTGTAATTTTCCAACATTTTTTTGTTTTGTATAATTTATGGAGTATTTAACTTTTGCGTTGGAATTGAGTTTATAAGTATGGTCTTGTAAAGGTACGCATATTGTACATACACTTGATGTAGATCCATTATATACGTGTCTCACATTCGGGGCATAACTCAACTGGTAAAGGATTTGAGTAACGTGTTGTCTGCTTGCTGACACCCACAACGTGGAAGTTCGAATCCCCCTGGTGACAGAGTGGAAGAGGGTTTCTTGTGTCGTGACTTAATCTATGACAACTCAAGACCTGATTTGTTGAGGCACATCCCACGATTCACCTTTTCTACAAAACTTTAGGGCAAAGGCAGTGGAGGCCCTCAGATATGAGATTCATCCTTTTTCTATTATACACGTGTCTCATTTTTTATAAAATGAGATATATGCCGTTCATTCATATACTAGGTGTATATAATACACATGGTGTATCAGTGTTAAACATATATAGATTTTATTGCACCATCGCAATCAATATAAAGTTCGGGAACTGTAACTTATTTACAAGAAGTTGAAACTTCAAAAAAGATGTATTTTCTAATAAGGCACCTTTCAATTGAAGCATCTGTATACCCAGCAAATAGATCCAGGGAAAAGGAAATTATTTTAGGCTTTACAAGTAATTGAAAAATACAATTCTGAAAATAATTCTAATAATTAACAAATGCAAATTATATTCGATTTCCTTGAAATATCAAACTATCCATCTATGTTAAATTATTAGGTTTCGCGTGGACTTCTTGATGGCTTGTGAGTTGTTTTCAAATCCAGGTCCACCACAATCTGGACTTGCATTTGGTTGGGCTGATTTATCACACGCTGAAGGGCCCAACCGAGAATGATCTTTCGGTCAAGTTAGTTCTAGAAAATTATTGGCCCAACTGATAAAATTAGATGTTAAATCCTAGGACGAGAGAAGTGATTTTCGATGTTTTCTTTTTTATTTTTTTTTTAATTTTTGAGAGGAATTTTCGATGTTCTTATTATTCATATACTGGTATACATAAGTTAATTTGTATCATATGTAGCTTTTGTTTTTCCCCAATTGATTACTTCTGTTTTATAAAAAAAGGGTTTTTGTCCAAAAGATTTAGATGCATTATTTTTGCGATGATTCGTGATAGAAGCGAGACCAATTTAATTGATACGTGTTTTATCCAATGCAACGTTGTAATTTTTTGATTCTACGGACCAATTAGATCTGTGTAGATTTAATTTTTTATTTAAATCTTTATAGGTTTATCGTCCTGCGCCTTGCAACTATTTCTTACTCAATGTTATAATCAATTGTAAGTTTTTTCTGATAAATGAAATTTATTTTGATGCTAAAAATAAAAAATAATAAACATTACGGGAATGATTGTCTAGATAACTATTTTCAGAATCACTAATTTTGTTATCTTGAATGGGATTAATATATGTAGTAAACTCTTATTTAGGAATTAAACTTGAGTTTAATGTTTGGACACAATTAATTTCCCTTATAACAATAATTTTACTTTCAGCATGTTTAATATTCGTACATCAATTTTAATTTTTGGTTTTTCATCAGTTAGAAAAAGTATTTCCAGTTGTATGTTTTTAGAATAAAGTAATTTGTAACAAAAGTAATTCAAATCTCTAAAATAATTTAATAAATAAATGAGTTTTGAACAAAAATATTGAGCATAGAATTATTTCGAGTAATTGAATTCAAAGTAGATATTAACTTTTCACTGGAAAAATTAAACACTTCCTTATAAATGTGAATAAATATTTGTGTATGCTGGTATAAATACATATTTTTTTCCTTAATACTATATTAATTTTTATTTCCAATATAAGAAAAAATAGTACATCTTTTTTTTCTGATAATAACTAAATATTTTAAACAACTTTCGCTCAATAACAAAATTTAGTGTCTAATATAATTTGATATAACTAATTGTGTGTCCTTTCAATTATTTCATTATAATATGAGTAGGTCTTTTGTGAGACCATCTCACGGATTTATGCATGTTAGACGGGTCGAATTGGGTTAGACAAAAAAATCCACGGTCAAAGCAATTCAATAGTTAACGGTCTGCCAAATCAGCACGGTAATACTTCTGAGCAAAAAAGTAATAGTTTCATTAGAAAAATATAATACTTTTGATGAAAAAAGTGATACATTTGTTAATATAATGTAGAAGATGGGCAGTGACTCCACATAAATAACTATATTTTTTCCCTAGTGAAAGCATATACTTTTTAGAATAAAAGTAACACTACAAGAAATTGAAATTTTACCGACGAAAAAATCCGTCGGCAAACCCATTTTACTGACGGATCAGCGATGGAATCCCAACGGATTTTTCCGTCGGCAAAACGCTTGTCGGTAAATTTTTACCGACATAAAAAATAATCCGTCAGTAATTTACCGACGGATTTCCGACGGAACAACAACAGAACTCCATTACACTATGCCGATAATGATATCCGTCGGGAATTTAAGGCGCCCAGTAATAGTAGAATCTCGACGGAATGCCGACAAAATTGTCACCGACCGAAATATGCCCGACGGAATGCCTACGGATTATCTTCGACAGATCACCGATAGACAAATACCGACGGATCGCCGACAGACAAATACCAACGGAACACCGACAGAATTTTGCCGATGAAACGCCGATGGAATGTTGCCGACGGATCGCCGACGGACAAATACCGACAGAACGCCGACGAATTTGTCAATAAATTTTACCGACGGAATACCGACGGAAATTTTAAAAAATTATAAATATTTTTTGTGAAATTTTATTTATTTTTAATTATTCATTTCCTGATTTACAAATAACAATTCTAACATCCACTAAAAATTCACAAAAAATTGTACGAATTGACAAACACTACCCAACATCCAACATCCAAAATTCAACATACAACATCCAACTTTGTAGTTTGGTCTTACTATAGTTTTTTTTAATTTTAAATTTTTTATCAAAGTTCGTCGCTAATCTCTCGGTAATCCGTCGGTAATTACCAACAGAACATTCAGTCGTTGCTAACGACGGATATATCCGTCAGCAATTGCCGATATAACATGTCTGTTGGTAAATAACGATTGATATTTCCGTCGGTAAATATTTGGTCGGTATTCCGTCGCAGATCTATCGAGAAATTTGGTCTTACTATTAGTTTTTTTTAATTTTACTTTTATTATTATTTTTCATCAAAGTTCGCCGCTAAGCTCTCTTAATCCATCGGTAATTACCAAATGAAAAATTTAAATGCGTTGATAACGACGGATATATCCATCGGCAATTGCCGATAGAACATGTCTATCGGTAAATAACGATGGAAATATCCGTCGGTAACTATTTGGTCGGTATTCCGTCGCAGATCTATCGTGAAATTTGGCGGTAGAATTTTCCGGGAACTTTACCTTCAGATTAACAAGAGACTATTGCCCGTCGTTATATTTCGTCGGTGATCCGTCGGTGTTTCGTCGATATTTTTGTAAATGTGTATCCATTGGTAATCTGTCGCTAATCCGTCGGTAATCAGCGACAAAATAATTTTGTTGGTATTTTCCATCGGTAAAAAAACAATTTCATGTAGTGTAATACTTTATATAATAAAATATGATACTCTTAACAAGATTGCACATAACTTTACAAATAAAATTATTAATTTCAAAACATATATTTTTCACTTAAAAATGTAATACTTTCTAGTTCTAACATGTGATACTTTTTTAAAAAAATAATACATTTTCATTAAAACATAAAATAATTTTTCACTTAATATATTAACAAAAGCACATCTCTACATAAAAAAATATACTTGGGGGGGGGGGGAGAGAAGGTAATACTTTTGAGATATAATGTAATATTTTCAAGCATCCTGTCATATTTTATTATATTTGTATGTAACAGAAACCAGTAGTAATATTTTTATAAGTAATACTTTTGAGTATTATTAGTAATACTTATATGAGTAAGTAGTTATACTTTTGATATATAGAGTGATCACATGATGCAAAACTAATATATACAGCACATCATTGCATCCAGTGAAATTTGCGTTTTCTTCACAATGCATTTTCGAGCAAAGAGAAATGAACTTTATTTCTTCCACTTCCAATCTCAAAACCACATTCGAGTCACATTTCATCACCAAAATACAATCAATTTAAAAAAAAAAACTTAAAGAAAAACATAACAGGAAGGACCGAGCTCGTATATTCCTACGCTGCTGCGAGCCCACCATCAACCGTCCTCAATTAGAGATGTTAAAAGGACTGACCCTAGTCCTATAAGGCCAGCCCTAGCAGACTTCGGGCTAAACGGTCTTCGGCCTAAACGTGCCGGTGTTAAACTGGCTGGTAATATTAGAACCTAACTTTAACCCTAGCGGGCTTTGGGCTAAACGGGCCACTATCGGGTTATAAGTCAAAAAATTAAAAATTATATATTTAAACCCAAATTTTAAACCAAATATATATAACGTTTTAAGTTAAACTATTCGTCATAAATAAAATTCATACAAAGTTTCTAATTATGTTGTATTAACAAACTTATAAAATTTAGTTACGTATGATCTAAATCTCGAAAATAAAATAATAATAACTAATGCTACCCAGAATTAACAGTTTTCTGTAATGACTAATACGACTATAAGTTAAAATATTCAAAATTAGATATTTAAATCTAAAAATGATAAATTTGAGCATATATAACATTTAAGTTTAACATTTAAGGTTAATCTATTCATTATAACAAAAAAGTCATGCATAGTTTATAACTACATTGCATTAACAAAATTATAAAATTAGATTTAGCACCATTTAGAAATATAATTATATCCTAATAAATAACCTAATAAAACTACGTGAAATCTTCTTATTCGAAATAAAAATTGGAAAACTAAATTAAGCAATAAATAAAACAATTAAAAAACAAGTTTGTCAAGAAATATAGCTTGTTCAATAAAGTAAAATTTAAAGATGAGGGAGATGTGAATTTGAAAAATAAATTTACTAGTAATAGGTAATAAAAGTAGATATAAAATATTAGAATTATATTTATTTCTTAAAAAATAAAAATAGCGGGCTAGCCCAGTTAACCTTCGGGCTAAGCCCATTCAGTGTAAACGGTCCAGGCTAAGAAATGCAAATTTAAACGAGCCAAAATAATTTAGCCTTCACCCTCTTTTTTCGGTTTAAATGGTCTGGGCCAACGAGTAGCAGCCCTTTTAACATCTCTAGTCCTCATAAGCTTAGCTTAGGGCCTCTTTCCTCCTCATGGCAGAAATCATAAGCCCGAAACTCAAACCCAGAAGTCTTGTCCGAAACCTACGGTTAGGAGCTACGTCGTGCGCGCCATCCCATCATCGCCCACTCTTTGCCGCCACCGCCATGTCATCCTCGGTTTGTATACATGGAGGTGATGCCATGGGCTATGGTGTGTTGTGTGAGGTTTGATTATGGGGGAAAGTTGGATTTTTTTGCAATTGCGGATTTCCGGAGAGTTGTATGGGCTAGAAAAGAGTATATGACAGAGCTGAGCAGTAACTAAATGGTACGGCCGATCTAATAGAATTATAAGAGCTTGGCCGACCTGATTGGGTATTAAGAGCTTTGGCCGAGCTGATAAGACTATTAAGAGGTTTGGCCGACCTGGTAGTATTAAGAGCTCCTGATAAGACTGTTAAGAGCTTTGGACGAGCTGACAAAGAGTAACTAGAAGGTACGACCGAACTGACAGAGAGTAACTAGAAGGTACGACCGAACTGACAGAGAGTAACTAGAAGGTACGACCGAACTGGCAGAGAGTAACTAGAAAGTACGACCGACCTGATTAATAGTTACTAGAAGATACGATTGACTTGACTAAAAAGGCTAGAGCCTTGGTCGATCTGGCAGGAAGTTACTAAAAAGGTGGGCGACCTGACAGGAAGTTATTAAATATCAGGTCATACCTACGCGCAATAACTGCTCCGAGAGAAAGACCTGACAAGTAATTAATATCCTAAAAAGTGGATTTGATAGGCAGTAACTATCCCCGGGGACGACCTGACTGATGTGACTAGTTCTTTTTGTCAACTTAGACGATTTCCCGCCTTAATCTATCTCCCAATCCCGATTAGACACGTGGACCTCAAAGGACCAAAGGGCTTGGGTATAAAAGAAGGAAGAAGGTGAGAAATGAAGGCAGATTGGCATTTTATTATTCAGCTTTTATATTTTATACACTTGTCTTTATTCTTCTTCCCTTTCACTAACTTGATCGTCGGAGTGCTCACGCCGGAGTTCTCTCCGGTTAGTCTTTTGCAGGCTAGCTGAGGATCGGGTTAGATTCTTGAGAAGATCTCGCCATTAGAGGCCTTTTCAAGTGGCGCCGTCTGTGGGAAATTGAGTATAAGACGTGAGAATGTCGGGTTTAGTTTCGAAAGGCAAGTAGGTGATTGGTGCGGGAGGATCTTCCGATGGGGTGGGGGTAACCCCGCCCGGCGGAGATGGAGTCACCTGCATCTGGGGGTAGAGCGACCCCATCCGGCGGTGGGGATGGAGTGACAATATCGGGTGCCTCCCACTCCCTGTTACGATGAGGATGCCGTGGCTAACTTGGAGGCCCTGTTCATGCGCGGTCGATCCGAACCGGGACCATTGTCATCCATAGTTCAAAGCGCGGTCAATACCTTATGGGCCAGAAGGGAGGCTGCTGCTGTAAGGGAAGCGGGTCGAGCGGAGGATAGGGTAGCACCGAGGGAGGAACCATTGTCGGCGCTGGAGAAGTTATAGGCGGAGGTGAGGGAGATGAAGAGGCGAATGTCAGGGCAAGAGGTGGTAAAGAGAGGAATCCCGTTCAAGGAAGTGGTCATGGCGAACGATCTCCCCGTTAATTTCAGGGCACTGAGTTATGACTACGATGGAACCGCCAAAAACTTGATGGCTCAAAAGCTACTCTAGAAAACCATAGGCAAGTGCACCTATCGTTTTGTAGTATAGATTATTGAGTACCGAGTGTCATTCCCACGAGGATTGTAAGTATTAATAATTACCGTCTTTTTGTTATTTAATCTAGCAATTTTCAGAGTTTTGTTTGTTTAATGAAAATGAAAAATAGAGAATTTTAAAATAATTGCAACTTACAAAAGATCAAATAAAAATAGATTGTAGAATTAAGAAATCAAGAGCTAGAAATGTGTTTGAATGTAAATCCCTCTAGAATGTTTTTGCGATTTAACAAGATAAAAATACAACCATAATCCCTTACAAAAACCAACCTCTTTTAGTAAAATCTCATGTTTCATCGACCGTAGAAATTCCCGATTTAAGTTAAACCCTCTATCGAGCGCGAATAACTTCTAATCTCAAGTTGATTAACTGAAATCTCTTTCTAGTTAAAACCCCCAAGACAAAGATTATAACGATTTGTGAATTCCCATATTAGGTTTGACCCTAATCCGGAAGATTTATGTCGTCCTATATCTAGGATTGCATGCAACTCTTTTCACTTATATAGGTTCTATTTCACCATGAATCTCGATTTCCCTGATGAAAAATAAACTTCAAATCAATATTGCGCATATACCAATTTGAATGAATAAAGCATAATATAAGTGAATCACACAAAACATGAAGATTTTATTAAAAACATACAAACCTTAATCACAAATTCATTCTAGAGTTCATTACATTCAAACACTAGAAATTTAGCTACACATGGCTTTGACAAAAGAGTATACTACACAAGAAGATATGAATAAAATGAACATGGTGTACTTAGCTCTTATTCAAGACCAATACAAGACTTCCTCCTTGGTTGATTGCAATGATGTTGAGCTCCAAGCCTTCTCCTCTATTACTCTTCAACTTCCAACTCTACCTCTCTTTTATCCTCTCAATGTATTTTGCTTTGAAACTTAGAATATACAATGAATATACAATGAATCTCTCTATAAATGAATACTACATGAATTTCTTTTTTTTTTTCCCAACTCAAACTCTTGGTTTTTATAGGCACCATCTTTGTGAAAGAACACATCAATAATGCTAACAAATGCTCCACTTCCATGGTTGTTGATTGAATCATTGTGTGCACATTCATGGTTGAGTTGGTTGAATCATTGTGTGCACATTCATGGTTGAGTTGGTTGAATCATTGTGTCCACATGACAATTGAGGGAATAATAGAGTTTGGTGCATCAAAATGAGGTGTAAAAGTTGCTCAAAGGTTGTCAAAAAGCACAAAGGAAAGTCTCCATAATTTACGCCAAAGAAAAACGAAAACTGGGCGAAAAGCACGCCCGTCTTTCAAAGCACGGCGGCAAGTAGTGTTTTGGATTTTTCGAACACGGCCGTGCTTGAAAAACTGCACGGCCTGGCCGTGTTTGGTACGTCGGGGTCGAAAAATTGCTCGTTTTTGACTTTTAAAAAGCACGGCCGTGCTTAAAAACACACCGCCTGCCCGTGTTTGTCCGAAAAGACCCGAAATGACGCGTTTAGCTTGGGATTTTGAGTGTTTTTGCATCCGAAACCCCCGGTATGTTTTGACATGAAACCATGGCCCAAAATTCACCAAAAACAGCTCCAAATCATCAATCTACACCAATAAAAGCACCTCAGAGTAATGTGAACCATGTACAATCAAAAATTTATGAAACTAACAATAAAATAACTCAAATCATACTTAAATATACACATAAAACATGCATAAAAAGACCCTTATCACGGGTCGAGCGGAGGATAGGGTAGCACCGAGGGAGGAACCATTGTCGGAGCTGGAGAAGTTATAGGCGGAGGTGAGGGAGATGAAGAGGCGAATGTCAGGGCAAGAGGTGGTAAAGAGAGGAATCCCGTTCAAGGAAGTGGTCATGGCGAACGATCTCCCCGTTAATTTCAGGGCACTGAGTTATGACTACGATGGAACCACAGATCCATGGGAGCATTTGTGTCGGTTCGAGAATTTAGCCTTGCTGCACCGATACACGGATGGAGTGAAATGTCGGGTTTTTCTGACCACCCTGGCTAAATCAGCTCAGCAATGGTTTAGTCAACTACCTAACGATACCATTGGTTCTTTTGATGAGTTCAGCTCAGCCTTTTTGCACCAATTCGCAAGCTCGCGGAAACATCAAAAGACCGCTCTGACCCTCTTCGGTATAAAAAAGGGAGAGCATGAACCCCTTAGGGGGTATGTGAAGAGATTCAATTCGGCAGCACTAGATGTACCCTCAGCTACACAAGAGGTGCTATCCAGTGCCTTATCTCAAGGATTGCAGGAAAGTGATTTCTTCAAGTCAATAGCTAAGCGACCCGCTAAAAATTTCGACGATCTATTGGCCAGGGCTGAAAAATACGTGAACTTGGAGGAAGCACAGAAAGGAAAGAAGGACGAAAGTAGGGAAAAGAGGAAGGACAGGGTAGAGGTGCCATCGGTAAGACATAAGCGGTTTCGTGAGCCGGAAGGAAGACCTGGATTGTTAAATCGGGCGCCCGACCTAACAAAATACACGCCTTTGATCGCCCCCCATGCACAGGTGTTAATGGCAACAGTAGGGCATAGGGAGTTGAAATGGCCGGGGAACTACTCAACTGTTCCCGTTAGACCTCGGTCCAATTTCTTTTGTGACTTTCATAATGAGTATGGACACACCACCGAGGAATGCAGGCACTTGAGGAATGAGATCAAAGCGCATGGTGAGAAAAGGATGGTTGCGGAATCAGGTTAAACAAGAGCACGAGCTATGACCAGGACCAGACGAAGTCACGATAGACGAGACGAGCTGCCGAGGGCAAACATGGCCATTCCTCGGCAAGCCGCTCCATCCGAGAGGAACTATTCATATGATCGTAGGAGGACCGACCGATGGAGATTCAAATCGAGCGGAAGGCGTCGCGAAGTTCGGGAGAGGTGCTCGATATTGGGGAAAGAGGAAGGCCCGAGATATCCTTCGGGCGAAAGATGAACAGTGTGTCTCGTCGCGATAACAACGCTATGGTAATTACAACAACCATATCAAATTACGAGGTAGCCAGGCTATGGTGATACTGGAAGCTCGATCAATGTATTATTTCATGAAGCCTACCTAAGGATGGAGCTCGAAATGGAGATCAAGCCGGTAGAGACCGCCCTGTTCGGTTTTGGAGGAGGAATGGTGGAGCTGCTCGGACAGGTTACCTTGCCTATGTCTCTAGGAGATCTCCCCATGCAAAAACACGGATGGTAACTTTTCTTGTTGTGGACTCTTACTCCACCTACAATGTTATAATTGGTAGACCTGCCCTTAATTCTTTTCAAGCTATTGTATCTACATTCCACATGAAACTTAAGTTCGTGGTAGGGGATGGGATAGGTGAAGTATGGGGAAATGCACAGTGACAAGAAAATGTTACGTTGAGGCGATAAGAAAGGAGAAGCGAGAGAAATCCAAAAGAAAGGTGGTAGAAATGGACAAGGAAACCAAGCCCATTAAAATAGGAAAAAAGAAAAGAAAAAGATCCGGACACTGCTCGATTGTCGGGCCCGGAAGAGGCGATGACGATAGAGCTAACCCCAGAGATCCGTCAAAAGTGGTTAAGATAGGAACTAAACTAGGATCCGAGCCGAAGGAATCGTGGACTTCCGAGAGAGAACAGAGATGTCTTCGCCGGTCATCAAGAGACCTACAAGGGGGTCGACCACTAGCCTGTGGAGCACCATTTAAACGTGGACTCTTTAGTGAGACTCATCAAAAGCGAGAAGAAGAGTCGTTTGGATATGAGAAAGATCGGATCATTCAAGAAGAAGTGGAGAAATTGTTACAAGTTGGACATATAAGGAGATCCAATTCCGGAATGGGTCTCTAACGCTTGATCTTGGTTCCAAAAGGTGAAAAGTTTAGGATGTGTATCGACTTTAGAGACCTCAATAAGGCTTGTCCCAAAGATCATTACCCATTACCTCGGATTGATCAATTGGTGGATTCCACAAATGGGGTATGAATGTGAGCATGATAGATGCATACCAAAGCTACCATCGGATCGAGGTTGGCGGAGGAAGACGAGAAAAAGGTGAGCTTCGTCACTTCCTGGGGACTTATTGTTACGTAGTTATGCCATTCGGGCTAAAGAATGCCGGCTACTTATCAGAGGTTGATGGATAGAGTATTCAAAAGCCTGTTGGGCCGTAACATGGAGGTCTACGTTGACGATATGTTGGTAAAAAGTAGGAAGGAAAAGGACCATATAGCAGATCTGGGAGAAACTTTCGTAGCATTAAGGAGGTTTGGAATGAAATTAAACCCAGTTAAGTGCTCGTTTGGTGTCAGGTCTGGAAAGTTCCTTGGTTTAATGGTTACGGAGAAGGGCATCGAAGTAAATCCTGAGAAAGTAAGGGCTGTAGTAGAAATGGAATCACCCACGAACGTCGGCAATGTACAACAGCTCACGGGGCATATAGCAGCACTGAGCCGTTTTATCTCTAGGTCAGCGGAGCGGAGTCTTCCTTTCTTCAAGGTGTTAAGAAAGGCCAAAAACTTCGAATGGACACCGGAGTGCGAACAAGCTTTTAGGGAATTGAAAGCGTGTTTAGTGGCACTTCCGCTCCTTACCAAACCGAGCAGAGGCGAGGAATTGTATCTATATCTTTCCATAGGAATGGGGACAGTCAGCTCTGTTTTATTAAGGTCAGAGGGAAATAAGCAAATGCCGATTTATTATGTTAGTAAGGTCTTGCAAGGGGCGGAAACAAGATATTCAGAAATAGAAAAATGAGGGTTGGCCTTGGTAACGGCTACTCAAAAATTAAGGCCATATTTCTTGTCTCACAAAGTGGTGGTGCTTACTAATATGCCGTTAGGGCACATCATGGGGAAACCGGAAGTGTCAGGTCGGATGATAAAGTGGGCCGTAGAAGTGGGGGAATTCGACTTGGAATATAGGCCTAGAGTGGCCATCAAAGCACAAGCTCTGGCGGATTTTTTGCAAGAAATGGCCTCGGAACCTAGCTTCTCAGTACAAGTCTGGTTGATGCACGTGGACGGTTCTGCTTCAATTGGGGGAAGCGGTGCGGGGATTGTCCTAACCAATCCATCTGGGGAAGATCTGGAGTTCGTGATTAAGTTCGGATTCAAAGCGTCGAATAACGAGGCCGAATATGAAGCTTTGGTAAGAGGACTCAAAATGTCATTAGATCTGGGTGTCAGGGCTATAATAGCATACTCCGATTCAATGCTGGTAACTAATCAGGTCGGGGGAAACTTCGATATCAAAGAAGATAGAATGAAGAGGTATGTAGGAGTGGTGGCAGAGTTGGTAAAAAAGTTCGACAAATTTGAATTGCTGCAAGTACCAAGAGGAGAGAACACCAAGACAGATCATCTTTCGAAAGTGGCTAGCTCGGCTCAGGAAAGTGAGTCACGAAACATAACGGTTCTGACAGATAGCCTGCCCAGCATCGGAGCCGAGATCACAGAAATATGAGAGGGGGATGATTGGAGAGCTGATCTCCATAAATACTTAAGCACGAACGACCTACCAGAGGATAAGAGGAAGGCAGATCGGTTAAAAGCAAGAGCTGTGCGATTTCGGCTAATGGAGGGCTGTTGTATAAAAAGGCTTTCTCTTTACCCTATCTGAGATGCTTATCTGAAGAGGAAGGTAACTATGTGTTGAGAGAGATACATGAGGGTGCCTGTGGAGCTCACATCGGGGGAAGAGCCTTAGCCAAAAAGGTGGCCCGAGCTGGGTATTTTTGGCCCTAATGGAAGAAGGCTGCCGAGGAAATAGTAAGGAAGTGTGATAGTTGCCAGAGACACAACTCACTGATACATCGGCCAATGAGAATCAAGTTAGGGGTTATGAGCTCACCATGTCCTTTCGCAAAGTGGGGGATAGACATCGTGGGACCTTTCCCTAGAGCAACAAAACAGAGAAAATTCTTAATACTAGCGGTGGATTACTTTAGCAAATGGGTGGAAGCAGAACCCGTGGCCAGGATATCCGAGTCGCAAATTAAAAGTTTCATTTGGAAAAATTTGGTTAGCAGGTATGGGTGGCCGAGAGATATGATATCGGACAACGGAACTCAGTTTCAGGGCAGGAAGATCAGGAAATGGTTAGCAGAGATGAAAGTCAGGCAACACTTCACCTCCGTAGCCCACCCTCAAGCAAATGGTCAAGTAGAGGTCACGAACCGATCTATCGTCAAAGGAATCAAGGCAAGGCTAGAACGAGCTGGAGGAGGATGGGTGGACGAGCTGCACTCGGTGTTATGGTCTCTTCGCACTACTCCCAAGGAGGCAACGGGAGAAACCCCATTCAGTCTGGTATATGGGATCAAGTCGTCATCTGGTAGAGATCGGTATGGAATGCCACCGCGTCCAGAACTTTGAGGAAGAACTCAATACGGATCTACTGAGGGAGGCATTAGACCAAGTGGAAGAGAGGAGGGAGCAAGCTTATTTGAAGATGGAAGCTAGCAAAAGTTTGTTAAAAGCCACGTACGACATGAGAGTAAGAAAGAGGAGTTTCAAGGTAGGAGACCTGGTTTTAAGACAAGCAGACGCTCTGAAACCGGTGGGAAAACTAGAGGCGAACTGGGAAGGGCCTTACAAGGTCACTAAAGTAATTGCTAAGGGAGCTTATGAATTGGAAGATATGAAAGGTACTAAAATTCCTAGGCCATGGAATGTATGTCATCTAAGGAAATTTTATGTGTGATTTACTAGTCCGAATGAAATCAATATTTTGTGCGATATATATAAAGTGTTTTCAGTCTCGCCCAAACCCCGAGTGGCGAGCTTGGCTCGTACCATCTCGGTCCCTGGGGAAATTCTATCTCCGGGTTAAACAGGCTCAAACCCCGGTGGGCGAGCTCGGCTCGTGCCATCTCAGTCCCTTGGGGAAATTCTATCTCCGGGTTAAACAAGCTCAAACCCCGAGTGTCCGAGCTCGGCTCGTGCCATCTCAGTCCCTTGGGGAAATTCTATCTCCGAGGGTTAAACAAGCTCAAACCCCCCAGGTGTGGCCGAGCTCGGCTCGTACCATCTCAGGTCCCATAGGGAAATTCTATCTCCGAGGGTTAAACAGGCTCAAACCCCTGAGTGGCTAAGCTCGGCTCGTACCATCTCAGGTCCCTTGGGGAAATTCTATCTCCGAGGTTAAACAAGCTCAAACCCCGGTGGCGAGCTCGGCTCGTCCATCTCGGGTCCCTTTGGGAAATTCTATCTCCGAGGGTTAAACAAGCTCAAACCCCGGTGGCGAGCTCGGCTCGTACCATCTCAGTCCCTTGGGGAAATTCTATCTCCGAGGGTTAAACAGGGCTCAAACCCCGAGTGGCCGAGCTCGGCTCAAATGCCATCTCAGGTCCCTTGGGGAAATTCTATCTCCGAGGGTTAAACAAGCTCAAACCCCGAGAGTGGTCGAGCTCGGCTCGTGCCATCTCAGTCCCTTGGGGAAATTCTATCTCCGAGGGTTAAACAGCTCAAACCCCGGTGGCCGAGCTCGGCTCGTGCCATCTCGGTCCCTTGGGAAATTCTATCTCCGGGGTTAAACAAGCTCAAACCCACCGAGTGGCGGAGCTCGGCTCGTGCCATCTCGGTCCCTTGGGAAATTCTATCTCAGGGTTAAACAGGCTCAAACCCCGAGTGGCCGAGCTCGGCTCTCGTGCCATCTCGGGTCCCTGGGAAATTCTATCTCCGAGGGTTAAACAAGCTCAAACCCCGAGTGGCGAGGCTCGGCTCACTCACCATCTCGGTCCCTTGGGAAATTCTATCTCAGGGTTAAACAAGCTCAAACCCCGAGTGGCCGAGCTCGGCTCGTGCACCATCTCAGTCCCTTGGGGAAACTCTATCTCCGGGTTAAACAAGCTCAAACCCCGAGTGGCCGAGCTCGGCTCGTCACCATCTCGGTCCTCTGGGGAAATTCTATCTCCGAGGGTTAAACTAGCTCAAACCCCGAGTGGCCGAGCTCACTCACTGTACCATCTTAGGTCCCTTTGGGAAACTCTATCTCAGGGTTAAACAAGCTCAAAGCCCGAGTGGCCGAGCTCAACTCGTACCATCTCGGGTCCCTTGCGTAAATTCTATCTCGAGGGTTAAACAAGCTCAAACCCCGAGTGGTCGAGCTCACTCGTACCATCTCAGGTCCCTTGGGGAAATTCTATCTCCGAGGGTTAAACAAGCTCAAACCCCTGAGTGGCCGAGCTCAGCTCGTACCATCTCAGGTCCCTTTGGGAAATTCTATCTCCGAGGGTTAAACAAGCTCAAAGCCCTGAGTGGTGAGCTCACTAAATACCATCTCGGTCCCTTGGGGAAATTCTATCTCCGAGGGTTAAACAAGCTCAAACCCCGGCGAGCTCGGCTCGTGCCATCTCAGTCCCTTTGGGAAATTCTATCTCAGGGTTAAACAAGCTCAAAGCCCCGAGTGGCCGAGCTCGGCTCGTCCATCTCGGGCCCCTTGGGGAAATTCTAACCATCCGGGGCCTCTCAAATCCCCAGAGGTCGAGCTCGGCTCGAGTCATCTCAAATAGGGTGGGCCAACTCTTTGGAATATACAAAAAAACGGTCGAATCGAAATGGAGAAAATATGCATCAAATATTACAAAGCAAGATAGTTTTAAGTACATAGGTTCAATAACAAAACATAATTACAAAGGCCCCTGAAACATTTAGGGTGCCACATTGCCTTGAACATTGGCGTACTAGGATCGGAGTCCCCTCACTATCGCTACTTAGTGTTTCGAGAGAGGATGAGTAGTTAAGGGCTGAACTTGCAGAGCGGAAGGGCATGTCAAAAAGAGTCAAGCCGTGGGACGGAGCACCCCCTGAAGGATTAGCTGCTGGTTCAGAGGCATCGGGCAACTCCTTGATCGCTTCCTTTAGGTCAGGGACCTCGAGTGTGAGTCCCTTGGCTTGAGCCCTTTTGGCCATGATGATCATGCCTTGCTCAAGGTAGGGAAGAGCGTCGACCACCACCGGTCCAGTATTCGTCGGAAGCTAGGTATTTCTCCTTCTCCTCGCCGCTTTGCTACTCGGCTTGCCCTCATACCAGCCCAGATCTTCCCTCTTCCCTAGCTCGAATAACATCCCCTCGAGCCGTGGTCAACTCCATTTCTAAGGCCTTAACCTTGTCCTCCGAGTTAGTGAGCTGGGCCTTTAATGCTTGAATTTCCGAAGAGGCCTTCTGCGACTCTACATCCAGGTAGTAGATCTGGATTGCACACGATCGAATCGATCTGCAGGGATCTCGTTGGCTCGCCTCGGCTCGATAGCATCGATCGTCAGGACTTTGCGGGCATCCCGAACTATTGATCCCATAGTAAGAATCATCTGGAAAACGCTAAATGAGTAAGCAAGCTGAAGCGAATAAGAATAAAACTTAAGATTTTGTAAATTATTACCCGAGATGCGTGATGGGCCATGTCTCGAATACGGACTTGGATGTCCGCATTCCCTAAAGCTCGCTGATGGATCGGAGTGACCAGGTTTTCCACCCAGGTAGCATTGAGCTCTGGAACCATAATATTGAGGGGGGAATCCCCCTCTCCAGTTGGGAGATCGGCCAAATTGAGTCGGGGCCTTATGGGTTGAAATGCCCCCGAGCTAGATGCCGCATGGGACCTTTTTCTCTAACGGATCGGTCGGCGGCGGGAGGAGAAGGGCTGCGAGAGGCTTGCCTACGGGGACTCTGAGTCGAGGCTAGAGTATGGGGAGCGGAGGACCTGCTCCCGGGAGTGCTCGTCAAAGGATGTGCCCTTCCCCCCCGGGTGTGTATGGGTGGCTGAAGATTTCCTCGCATCGGCCGCCCGAGCTAGCCTTTCTTGCATCGATTGTTCTGTAAAAGCAAAGAGGAGGTATTAGAATACGAAAAAAAGGGAAAAACCTAAATGTAAGGGTCACTTATACCTAGGTCCCCAGGTAGATCTACCGCTTTGGGACTCAAACGGAAATAATACTGATAAAGGCGAGGACTCAACCAAGAGTCGGGCATGATAAGGTCACTGTTTAAACGTTGGACTAGATCTAAGGTGGCCGGAGTAGGTTTAACACCCCTGCCTTGATGAGGAAGGTCATCGATCCAGCGAGTGGCAAAGGGCCACGGCTCGGGAGAAGAAATGTAAAAGAACCTCTTCTTCCAATACTTGTTAGAAGAGGGAGTGCCATCAATGAACTTGGCTAAACCCTGCTAGTAAAGTAAAAAAGCTTGGAGTCTTTGGAAGTTTTAGCACTGTAGAAAGTGCGCCGGAGCTGGGGTGTGGGCACTTCTTGTGAGTGTTGAAGTATCATGGAGAAGCTAACTAATAACCTAATGGAGTTGGGGACCAATTGGGTTAGGGGGATACCAAAGCTTCGAGAGATTCGACAGATCAGGTCGAGTCGAAAAGGAAGCGGAGCCTGCCTCGAGTTGCTCCACAAAAAACAAGCAAACCCCCGAGGGAGGGTCAGATGGTACATCGGTGGGCCGGAAGGCGTAGCTCATAAGAATCGGTATGCCCGCATTGATGCGGAGATTATTTAACGACTCTTGTGATAAGGTACTATAAATGTTTGGCCGAGCTGGATTGTTACTTGAAGAAGCCATTTTTATAGAAGGAGGGAAATGGGTAGAAAACTCGATTAAAAGATCACGATCCGAACAAGAAGGGCGAAAAGTGCACGGGAGGGAAGAGGGAAGCATGCAAATGGATTTAGGCGTATACGTATATATATATATATATATATATATATATACAAGCAAAACAAACTTTTATATATATATATATATATATATATATATATATATATATATATATATAAAGGGGGACAGAGAGGAAGAGAAAAGAAGAAGAATAGATGAAGTAAGAATTAAAACTTACTTGATCTGCTGGCCATAGGAACTTCAAGGACGATGAAAGGGTGAGACGAACTTTTTTCGATTTTTTTTGGGGGGGGGGGGGAAAGAACCAAAGTTGCAGGGAACTTGAGGAGTGAAAATGGTGAAAATGAAGTGAGAAAGGGGAATAGGGGTATTTATAGAGGAGGAGTATCAAGGAAGATGAAGGGAGGATGAATAGGAACTGCTGGATGATATGTAGATCAACGGTCGGGGTGAAGAGAGAGGGAAGGGACGTTTGAAGTGACATAATTAAATGTGTGTCAGACGCGGGAATCGAAGAAGACTTTTGGAAATTCAAAATCATTACTCGACAACCTGGCTGCAGAAGCTGGGTACACTTTCACAGTCCAGAGCTGGTCGACCCAATTCATCAAGAAGCAGAGCTGGAAAAACTAATATATTTTACATTTAGGGAGACCTGGAATTTCTTACTCTCCAAGTTTAGACCTACGCTCAAACTAGGAGAGTAGGGGGACTAGTTGATTCGGTACATTTAGGGAGACCTGGAATTTCTTATAGGGAGACCTGGAATTTCTTACTCTCCAAGTTTAGACCTACGCTCAAACTAGGAGAGTAGGGGGACTAGTTGATTCGGTACATTTAGGGAGACCTAGAATTTCTTACTCTCCAAGTTTAGACCTACGCTCAAACTAGGAGAGTAGGGGGACTAGTTGATTCGGTGTATCTAAGTACATATAAAAGGAGCGATCCTAAACAAAGAGTATATGACAGAGCTGAGCAGTAACTAAATGGTACGACCGATCTAATAGAATTATAAGAGCTTGGCCGACCTGATTGGGTATTAAGAGCTTTGGCCGAGCTGATAAGACTATTAAGAGCTTTGGCCGACCTGGTAGTATTAAGAGCTCCTGATAAGACTGTTAAGAGCTTTGGACGAGCTGACAAAGAGTAACTAGAAGGTACGACCGGACTGACAGAGAGTAACTAGAAAGTACGACCGAACTGACAGAGAGTAACTAGAAGGTACGATCGAACTGGCAGAGAGTAACTAAAAAGTATGACCGACCTAATTAATAGTTACTAGAAGATACGATTGACTTGACTACAAAGGCTAGAGCCTTGGTCGACCTGGCAGGAAGTTACTAAAAAGGTGGGCGACCTGACAGGAAGTTATTAAATATCAGGTCATACCTGCGCGCAATAACTGCTCCGAGAGAAAGACCTAACAAGTAATTAATATCCTAAAAAGCAGATTTGACAGGCAGTAACTATCCCCGGGGACGACCTGACTGATGTGACTAGTTCTTTTTGTCAACTTAGACGATTTCCCGCCTTAATCTATCTCCCAATCCCGATTAGACACGTGGACCTCAAAGGACCAAAGGGCTTGGGTATAAAAGAAGGAAGAAGGTGAGAAATGAAGGCAGATTGGCATTTTATTATTCAGCTTTTATATTTTATACACTTGTCTTTATTCTTCTTCCCTTTCACTAACTTGATCGTCGGAGTGCTCACGCTGGAGTTATCTCCGGTTAGTCTTTTGCAGGCTAGCTGAGGATCGGATTGGATTCTTGAGAAGATCTCGCCATTAGAGGCCTTTTCAAGTTAGGAGCTACGTCGTGCCGCCATCCCCGTCATCGCCCACTCTTGCCGCCACCTGCCATGCTGTCCTCTGGTTTGTATACATGGAGGTGATGCCATGGGCTATGGTGTGTTGTGTGAGGTTTGATTATGGGGGAAAGTTGGATTTTTTTGCAATTGCGGATTTTCGGAGAGTTGTATGGGCTAGAAAAGATGTTATGGACATTAGAGAAGAAAAAGTGAGAAGAAGGAAGAGGAGACATTCGGATGAAGAAGAACGAGGAAAGAAAGAAAAAGAAAAGAAAAAGAAAGGAAATAAAAGAAAAGAAGAAAAGAGGCGGGACACGGGTCAGGTGCGATCCATCTCACAAAATACGATCCATGAGACCGTTCTATATAAGTCTTTGTTTTATAATATTGATTATTCATTATAGAAAGAGGATTTGCTAATGATGTTATGTTTGGGACGATCAGTCATATTGAATAAGCAAGCTGAAATAGTATATATCTAACGAAGTAAAGTTTAAAAAATAAAATAACTCATTTTCTAACATATTGAAATTACACACACACACACGCACACACACACACACACATATATATATATTTATATATATATAGGGATATGATCTCATTAGACATCCTCTTACCGTGATATCGTACAGATTGATCATAACCATCTACTCTCTTTAATCAATGGTCCAGATCCCTGTCAAAATTACACTATTTATTATTTATTTAAAACACAAAAAGGGTAAATTAGTAACTCTCAAAATGCTGTAAACACGCCCTATAATCATGGATATTATGACGATCACATTCCCATAACTGAATAACAGTCACACCATATCGATATTCTCTCCCCTCTCTTCTGGCAAAACTGAAGAAAAAACAAAAACCTAAACCAGGCGAACAAACGTTGAGTCTTATACCCTGGAAGATCAATATACTCACTAACACCAGGGCGACGATCGTTGGAGAATAAAGATGAAACCATAGAATATGCAGACAACATAACTGGTACGTAGAATTCTGATGCATAATAACAATATTGCAGTATACCATAGTTATCTTCAAATCATAAAAATAAATCTGTCCACACCCATGTTTTTCTTTCATTTATACATTCCTGGATTTAAAAAGCAAACAATAATGCAAAATTAGTGTTTATTTGATGCATAATTTGACAAAAACGATGCATAATTAGTTTATTTTGAACCTGGGCTATTGAAAAAGTGACAACTTAAGTTTAGTGTTTTGATGCATAGATAGTGTATATACAATGCATAACTTAATAATAACGATGCATATTTAGTGTTTATTTTGATCCATAATGATTAGTAAACAGTTTATTCTTATATTAAATATTAATTTGTTCCCTTGACGAATAGTTAAAGATAACATTTATAAGTTGATGATCATACAACTTAATATTTGGTGCAAAATATATAATAAAAGGAAGCAAATCTAGTTTAATCTGCAACTTGTGCAAGCTAGAAAGTGTGGCAGATAACCGTTGTAATTTTGATTCATACATTGAAAATGTGATGCATATATAGTGTATATTTGATGTATGATTATTAATAAAACGATACATATTTATCTTAATGTGTAACTTGTGCACATTACGAAAATAGTAACAACTGAATTGATAAGTTTTAAGCAAAAAGATATCGATAGAGTGATGCATAAATAGGCAATAAAAATGCATATTTAGTTATTATTTGCAACATGTGCACATTAGACAACCATGACAAATACCATTTGTGATTTGATGCTTATTAGTACATACTAGTATATCACCCGTGCGATGCACGGAGTATAATATAAGAAAGTATTATATAGTTTTGTTATTAAGAAATCGATAAATTGTAGGAATAGTAATGAGTCGTGACATGAGGGGTATCTCAATACTCAGACATGTCCCTATCTTTGAATGGGGAAAAGAGTACAAGTTGACACGTATTGATCGAACAAAATAATGTAGGATTTATTGAAAATATCATGTTAAATATCCAATTATAAATAAAAATATTGGGAAAATGGGAAGGAAAAAAAATTATTATATAATATAGACAAATGAGAAAAAATTAAATTGATTATTTATTTGAAGCAAGTGTATACATCTGTTAAAAATATTTTTTCAGTTGTCTAAAACTTTATAAATTATATGATCACTTAGTAAATTTTCAAAACTCAATTAAATTAGATCAATGGAGGACAAATAAATTAATAATTTTTTAAAATTATACCAATAATTACTATACTTGTTAATTTAATAAATAAAATCATAGTGCCATTTGATTTATCCATAACAATATTATTCAACTTAAATCATGATTATATGAAAAACCATTATCTAACAGAAACAAATAAACAATATTTTTTATTATTTTAGATTAACAAATAAATATAGTCTGAATAATAGAATAAATAAACAGACTTTTTTTATAATCAATATTTACCTATTTTGTATCCAAAAAGTATATATAAAATTTATTTTTACAAAATTCATAAATATGTATATCTATTTTATTTTTAAAATCGCTATATAATGCAATTTTGAATATATATTAATCTCCTTTATCAATATCTAAATTTGAATGTCTTTTTTTTGTTGATTTTGTGTTATATGATTATATTTATTTATGTTATTAAGTTGTTTTGGAATTGTAAATTTGTTCTTCATATTTGTGTTATATTATTCGGACCATATAGTATAATAGTTGAGTTTTTCATATTGACAATTACCACACATTTGGTCATACTTATCCATCAAGAATTATGATTTGTAAGAAATTAAATAAAATAAATACTAATTTTTGTGAAAAATGAAATAAAAATAGTAACAATTAAATTTATATTCACATTATGTGTACAATCCTACCAAAATTACACCTATGAGAATCTATGAAAATTCAATTTACTCAAAATAATAAATTTTAATTATTCAATTCAGAAAGTATAAAAATGAATATTTTTTTATCTTAATCATTAGAATTTACCAAAATTATGCTAAGGTCCAAATTCGTTTACTGGAAATTTGGAATTATAATTTTAAAAAATTAGAAAGTATGATGTATTAAATACATTAATATTTTAATTTTGTAATTTTTAATTCATAAAATCATTTTCGATATAAATTGATTGTATTTGAATTTATCCAATGATTTATATTTTTACTACAATAAGTTTTTGATTTATTTTAATATTGTTTGGATTTTATTAGATGATTTTAAGACTTTTTAAATAATGTTTAGAATTATTTTATAATTTTAAGGCTTTATCCACAATTTCTCATTCATTCATATAATTTTATGAATTCTTGGATAATTTTAGATTTATAAAATATTTAATAGATCTTATATGTTTTTTTTTGAATTAATTTAATTTATTTCCAATTTTAAGTTTTGAATTTTTATTTGGTCACTCTTATCAAATAATATTTATATTCATTTACGGTGTTTTTATTATTTGTTGGGAAATTTATTGTTTAGATTTTGATGAATGCCATGTAAAACTTAGAATAGGAAGTTGGCACCCCAATTTTTGTTGTAAAATCGCATTGTAATAAATAGGAATTTGGTCAAGTGAGTTAAGTCGGCTATGCCCAAACATGCAAGAAGACAACCGGAGACTTGAAGGAAGACTCATTGCAAGACAACCGAGTATGACAAAGAAGAGAAGACGGGAACTCTACGATGGAGCGGTGAGTGGAGTATCGGTCAAGTCAACTCAAGAAAAGCCAAGTCTCAAGTTGAAGTGACGGAAAGAGTCATCCAATGGTTGGAAGGCGACTCTAAGTCACCTGGGAAAGCAAGGAAATGCGATCAAGTCGAGATAATCAAAAATATCCGTTGTCTGCAAATCAAGAGAATTACTTAAACAAGTAATACCTCTATGCTACCTTTCTCGAAGTGCTCGAGTCCCGAGAAGCGTGCAAAAGGAATAAACCAATGGGAAGCACTACACCGTGTCGAAACTCAAAAGGTGAAGAACAATTCATACGAGGAAATGGCAATTCCAAGGATCGCAACAAGACAAGCCAACGACCACAAGTGACTTTCAAATATAAGCCTATCTCTTCAACGGCGATTTTTGAAAGATCACTATAAAAGGCGAGGAATGACTGAGAGAAGGTGACGAGAACCACAAACATTCAAGCAATTATTAGAATCGTAACTTTGAATATTCTCAAGTTATTAAACGCTCAATCCTCAAGCCTACACTACGAAGAACATCAATCCAACACTCACTGTGAAGGAAAGATAACTTCAATAAGTTGAAGAGAAAATTACTTGAAGAATCAAGGGGTCTACATTCCACGAAGGATTGTAGGAAGGTTCAAGGTCAAACCAAGTCTTGAGCTTTTGGAGGGCTTCGTGATCAAATCCAAAGAGCTTGAGCAAGTGGGTCAGAAATGTAGCAAGGCAATGTTGCCCTGAAGAAGAAGGCTCGAGTCGTCGAGAAGCTTGGTGAGTGATCAAGCGTCTCAGATCGAGTCCCAAAGGATCAAGTCACCGTGTGTGATCAAGACTTGTATCGGATTTACCACTTTGTATCTTGATCAATACCTAGTGGATTCCTCCAGGAGTTGGAGAAGAGAGGAGTAGAAGAATTACCCCATCTTGAACCTCTATAAAAATCTTATTGTGTCATTTACATTTCATCACTTTAATTCTTGCATCATATTTGTTTAATTCTGTGACATATTTGCTATCCATTAGATAATCTCTAAGTACTAAATCAAGCTCTAAATCTCTACTTAACCAAACTTAAGGGTGTTAAGTCTTCCAAAAAACAAACCACGCTTGAGTTAATTTAGACTTAACAAATTGAGTTATTCCATCAATGAATTCGATTGAGTCCGCATTGAGAGACTAACTCTCTTGATTAACTAAATTGGTCATCCACCAAGGACACAAATGTGTAGTATCAACTCTGAATTTTTAAAAAGGACTAAATCAAAAATTTGGTAAGGTTTATTCAACCCCCACTCTTCTAAACCTTACACTTACACCCCTTGGGACCTACAAGTGGTATCAGAGCGATTGGTTCATTGAGCCTTCCGCACCGGTTAGTTCTTGAACTAGATCTCCAAACTTTTCAAAGTCCGCTTTAGTACTTAAACTTTCAAAACTCTTTTTATAATTAAAATTTATTATCATGGAAGCAAATTTGACATGCATCCCTATGTTCACAATTGAAGAATTTGATGATTGGAAAATTCGTATGCGAGCTCATCTATCAAAGATTACATGATGAGATGTGGATAGTGATAGAGGATGGGCCACTTGCAAATCTTAAAGGTGAACACAAATGTAAGAAAGAGTCAAAATCGAAGGTGAAGAGGATGTTGCTCCCGGACCACCCATGGTTGAAAAACCAAGAATCGAATGGACAAATGATGACAGAAAAAGATACAACCTGGACAATGTAGCCAAGGACATCCTTTACAAAACCTTGGACAAAGCCATGTTCAATAAAGTCAAATCATGCAAAACGGCTAAAGAAATGCAGGACAAGCTAACATTGATTTGTGAAGGCTCGAGAAATCAAATCAAAAAACAAATTATCGGTGGTTGTACGAGAAATTTGAGAACTTCAAAATGATCTCGGAGAAAACCTGGATCAACCGGATGCTCGGTTCACGAAAATCACCAACGAGCTATCGCACTTGGAAAGGAATATACACGAAGAAATGTGTATGAAGATCCTAAAAAGTCTTCCACTAAATGGGAAATGAAAGTCATGGCACTAAGACATTCCATGGACCTATGAAAGACATCCAACCATGAACTATTCTCGGACCCTCAAAGCCTACGAGTTTGAGCCGAGAAGAAAAGACCAGGAAGAGACAATTTGTACCCAAAACAATGCTCTAATTGTTAAAGATGGGAAGAGAGAGAGGTCAAAGAAGTCATTGACCCGGAAGAAATAGCCCTACTAGTAAAAGGTTCAACAAGTTCTTCAATAAGAACTACAAGAGAGGCAAGGGCGAATCCTCAAGAAGACACTCATCTCCTCCAAATCAAGGGAAGATAGGCCAACCAAGAGAACAGATCATCAAAAAGTCAATATCAAAGGGTGACAATCCAAGAATGGAAAGAGGCTGATCAAAAGGTTGAATATCTATCTTGAAACTGTAGGCAACCAGGTGGCAATGTTGGTGTAGAAAATGCTTGAGTCAAAAGACACAACTGATTGAGAGAGCGATGGTGACTACTCAAGTGACTCGAAGAAGAAGCCCGATTTGTTTGATGGCCAAGGAACAAGATCAACTCGACCAAGAAGATGAGGTAAACTCCAACTCATCAAACTCGATTCTAGTGATAGTGACTGTGACACACACACCTCATCACCCACTGATCTTTATGACTCATTAGGCAAAATGATGAAAGATTTTGAACACATTAAATCCTCACACACACTACTAAATGAGGAAAACAAATTTACTCAAGAACTAAAACTCACAAATGACTAAGAAACCGAGTACTCTAAGTCAAATAGGCGATGAGAATGAAAGTTTAAAAATGAAAAAGCCAAGCTAATAGCATAAATTGCTGCCATAGAAAAGAGGAGAATGACCTCAAAAATGTTATTGCCTCATTCACTAAGGCATCTAAATCATTGGATGATCTTATTATGAGTCAAAGAGAATGTGGAGACAAGACAGGCTTAGGATTTAACTCCTATGTGATATGTCAAACTTCAAAAGTAATTTTGGAAAAAAGGATCTTCAAGCAATGAAGAGTCTAAAAATCCAAAACTCTAAATGTTGCACACACATTCACTCCAAAGCACAATTACAAGCAAACTGGCCTTGGTTATAAAGGAAAAGGAAAATGACCGATTGAGTGCGGCTGAAAGGACAATGAGAAGAGATTCATCGAGTTCCTCAAAGAACTCCAAACAGAAAATACTCTGTAAAGAAGAAGCGAGCTACCAAAAACCCCAGAAAATCTATAAAAGAAATACATATGATGGGAATGGTAGAAAACATCCAAGCCAAGCTGATTGGAATGATGTGAAATATCAGCATAGACTTATGGAATATAAGCCCAAATGGCAAAGGCCTAGAACTCAAAGAAAGGCCATTCCAAAAGTATAAGAGCTTTCATCAAAGACACATATGCACCTAGGCACTACACTCGGAGACACCACAATTACCCAAAGAAGGCGATTGCCAAAACACATATACTGGCATACGACAAAAGAGACGGATGTATGAACCTAGAATCCCCAAGCAATTTGCCAAGATTGATTATGATTATGGCACTGATAGATGGCAACCCCTTAGAGTCAAATCATTTGGCTATAAGTTGGTTGGATCATCTTACAATTCTAACCCCTCAGACCTGCAAGTATGGGTACCTAAAACTTAATTTCCTTGATTGCGGGTTCAAGGAATGTACAGTGAGTGCCAAGGAACCTGGTATATGGATAGTGGTCATTCCAGGACATATGACAGAAATAAGAAATATCTGTCAAAATTCAAGGAAGTTAAAGGAGCAAAAGTCATATTTGGAGGAAATGAAGCTCGGTGAAATAAGAGGCATTGGATCCATCAAGAGGAATGGATTAGAAATCACGATGTTGCATATGTTGAAGGACTCAACTTCAACTTGCTAAGCATCACCAACTCTGTGACAAGGGCTATAATGTTGGATTTAACATGGGTATATGCCAAATCAAGGAGGTCAATCGAATGAAGTTGTGTTGCAAGGATGCGGCGACAAAAGAACATGTATGTAGTAGATTGGTCAACCGCTACACCCAGCACCTGTCTACTAGCAAAAAGCACAACTGAATCAAGTTGGCTGGTGGCACAAAAAGCGGAGTCACCTGAATTTCAAAACGATTAACAAGCTTGCCAGAAGTAGTCTTGTGGAAGGACTTCCAGACTCAGTATACAGAAAGGAGAGTATATGTGACGCATGTCAGAAGGGAAAACAAATCAAATCATCATTCAAAGAAAAAGACATGCCCATCTTCAACAAGAATATTGCATCTGCTACATATGGATCTATTTGGCCCAGTGGAACCAGCTAGCATAAGTGGAAAGAAATACACCTTGGTGGTAGTAGATGACTACTCAAGATATACATGGACAATATTCATGTGTAAGAAGAAAGAAACTCTACGAAACTACCACAAAGGTGATGAAGAGGATTCAAAATGAGAAGAGCCAAACCATTATCAAAATAAGATCGGACAGGAACCGAGTTTGTCAATGGAATAATAACTCGATATTGTATTGAAAATGGTATTGGTCATGAACTATCTCAACAAGGACTCCACAAATGAACGGGAGTAGCGAAAATAAGGAATAGAACTCTCAAAGAAGCAAAGAAAAGACCATGTTAGTGAAGGGGTTACCAAAAAGATTTTGGGTCAAGCAATCAACACGACTTGCTACACTCAAAACAGATGTATGATAAGCAGGAGACAAATGACAAAGACTCCCTATGAGATTTGGACTGGAAGAAAACCAAATGTTGCATATTTTAGAATATTTGGATGTAAATGCTTCATCCACAACAATGGAAAAGACAATCTAAAGGCCTTCGATGCTAAAGCTGATGAAGGTATCTTCTTGGGATACTCAACAAAGCAAAGCCTCTGTACTCAACAAAAGGACTATGGTTGCGAGAAGAATCCATTCATGTGGTATTCGATGAGCCAAATTTAAATGGAGAAGACATTGAAGAGTCATAATAAGTGAATCATCCAACCATACTGAAGAGTCCTATCTTTGGTAAGTCGGAATTATAAACTCGAGAAGAAGATGAGATAGTGAATCTCAAAAACAATGGAAAATTTGCAGCTAAGTGACTACGAGAGAGCCGATCAAAGCAACACAACTGTTAGACGATCAATCCAGCCAACTTACTCCAACTTTGATGTAAGATGGCCGAGAGACCATCCACGAACTTGTCATTGGAGATATAAGAGAAGGTGTCAAAACAAGATCCATAACTCAACAAGAAGCTATGTCCACATGCTTTATCTCGCAAATAGAGCCCAAAGATGTGTTACAAGCATTGGATGACACACATTGGATTCAAGCTATGCAAGAAGAGCTGAATCAGTTTGAAAGAAATAAAGTATGGGAATTAGTTCAAAGACCCACCCATCAAAATGTTATTGGTACTAAATGGGTGTTCAGAAACAAGATGAACGAGGAAGGTTCTGTGGTAAGAAACAAAGCAAGACTAGTAGCCAAAGGATATTGCCAAGAAGAAGGAATAGATTTTGATGAAACATTTGCTCTTGTAGCAAGATTGGAAGCTATAAGGATGTTTCTTGCCTATGCAGCTCACAAGAATTTTCTTGTATATCGAGATGGATGTAAAAGCGCATTCCTAAATGGTTTATTGGAAGAAGAAGTGTATGTTGAACAACCTCCAGGATTTGAAGCGAGAAGACTCTTGGAGATAAGGTATACAAACTCAAGAAAGCTCTGTATGGATTGAAACAAGCACCCGAGCATGGTATGACACTTTGTCACAATTCCTAATCGAGAATGGATTCACAAAAGGAAAAGTAGATAGAACACTTTTCGAATTCAAGACAAAAAGAGTATCTTTGCTTGTTCAAATATATGTGGATGACATCATTTTTGAATCCACAAACAAAGAGCTATGTGAAAAATTTTCAAACCTCATGCAAAGTAAATTTAAAATGAGCATGATGGGAGAGTGACATTCTTCCTTGGACTCCAAGTGAAACAACCGAAGGATGGAACCTTCATAAGTCAAACAAAATACACCGAGATTTAATGAAGAAATTTGGTATGGAGGAGAAGTCTTCTGTGAAAATACCAATGAATACATCGATCAAAATGGACATGGATGCGGATGGCAAGCACAGTAGATCAAACAAGATCTGAGCACTTGTTGGATCATTGCTCTATCTCACAAAGCGAGCCGGACATCACCTTTCTTTGTAGGTGTATGTGCAAGATTTCAATCTGCTCCAAAAGAGAGCCATATGACAGGTAGAAGAGAATATTGAGATACTTGAAAGGAAGCCAAGAAGTTGGCTTATGGTATCCAAGGAAGGTGGATTCAAGCTAATTGGCTATTCGAGACTACGACTATCTTTGGATGCAAAGTTGACAGAAAGAGCACCTCGAGCACAAGTCAAATGCTAGGAAACAGTGATTTCTGGTTTAGCAAGAAAAAATTCAATAGCCACCTCTACAAACAAGGTGAAGCGAGAATACATAGGCTGCGGGCAAACTTTGTGCCCAAATCCTATGGATGAGACAAAGAAATGAGAGACTATGAAGTTGAGGAAAAAGAAATTCCAATCATGTGTGATAACACAAGTGCAATTGCAATCACTCAAAATCATGTGTTGCACTCAAGAACAAAGCATATCGATGTCGAGATATCACCTCATAAGAGATCATGTTGAAAAGAAGGACATCATCTTGGAATATATCTCAACCGATAAACAATTGGGCCGACATCTTCACAAAACCATTATGTGAGTCAAGATTTGAAGAACTCAAGCATGAGTTAGGGTTAATTGAGTGAGTGACACTCGGAAGAATCAAAGAAAAGAAATGGAACACAAAAAGGGAAAAAGAGTTGAACTCACAAATCAACTAAGTAAATCACCGTATATCGGAAAGACAGTATACCAAGTCACCGACAAATGACTCACAAAAAGAGAATCGCTGTGAGAAGAAGAGTTAAACCAAATAAGGGTAAAAGCTGAGTCATTTATGAGCAAAGTGACAAAAACGCAATCGTTTTGACTAAGCGGGAATGTTTTTAAGAATTACGTCAAAGATAATTATGACGTGTCGAGCAGCAAAAGCCGCACACCAAGCTTATGATTGGATATAAATGTTGCCGCATTAAATACGAGACATTAAATGCTAAATCGGCGTGCAAAATCTAAGCCGTCGATTTCGATCACATTTCAAAACCACCCGCACGCCTTTCATAAACCATACTTAAGCTTTCCTTCTTCTCTCTCATATTACCAAAACCGTTCATTTCTTTTTGAAAGCAAAGGCAAAACTCTCTCAAAACCCTATCTATCTTCAAATCAACCTCTAAGTTTTCTTGGTGAAATCCTGAAAAATGGCACCAACCTATGATTTTGTCAAGTTAGGAAAGCAAATCCACACCGGGTCTCTTGTGGATTTCGGCGGCATGGTGAAACAGGTCCGACGACACTTTAGTGAAGAAAATTGTTGAGAAATTGAAACGTCCTGGCTGAAATCGTTTACGTTGGAATATTCGATGACCTATATGGAGGAGGTCGCACGATTCTACGTGAACGCCGAGACTCACGATGAAGGATAAAGTCATTTGTTCATAGAAAGAAGTTCACCATCTCTCGCCAAGGATTTGGTGAACACTGCTCACTCTTGACGGAAGGAGCATCAAAATCAACGATCTTGATGTAAACCTGGCCGCTTGGAAGAAATATCCAAGCCCGACTATCTTGATAAAATAGTTTACACAACAAACAAGAGGTCTTTGAAGGAGGATTACCACAAACTGTTGGACATAGTTGCCAAATGCATAGACATCAAATTTGGCGCTTTGACCAATCAATCAAAAGCAAAGTTGATCGTAATGGCTGCGATCATTGAAGAAAAGAAAATAAACTCGGGATGAGTTTGTCTCACAAAGAGACTACGCGAGAATGTAGGAACAAATCCTTCAAGGAAGATGGTGCATTTGGAGGATCCCTAGGATATGGCCTGTGATTGGCCGGGTGATGGAGGTGAAAGGAGTCCTCTTAGACATGGAAAGGCGTTCCATGTAAACAAGAGTATGTTCAGATCAAACCTCTCTCACGCAGAGAGCCCACGCCAAGAGAGCCGACACGAGTGAGGGAGGGAATCACCACCAAGAAGATACAAATTGTTTCCTCTCCACCAAGAAGAAAGCCGCCTGCAATGCTAAAAGAAAGATATTGCTCCTGCAGCAAAGAAAGAAAAACAAACCTCGCCCCGCCTGCGGCCGAGTCACCGCCCCCCGCAGCCGTGTCTCCACCCAAGAAAGAATGCGGCGGTCGAGAAGGACTCTCAAATACCTTCTCCGATCATCAAAAGAGGAGAATCGATAAGCCAAGACGGCTCCTCGAAAGAAAACACCAAGACGCCCTCGCGCCAAGACTCGAAGAAACTCTCTCCAACCAGAAATTCCTCTGTACAAACTAGGAGACGAAGAAGAATCATCAAGCACTCCGAGCTTGAGAAACCGGCCGAGTCGCCCACTCACCGAGCAGATCTGGGAGACTGCCGGAGAAGTAGAGTCCCAGGATATAATTGATGAAATGCCTTAAGTCTGCTGAAGGCGATCAAGCAGAGGCAAAACCGAAGAAATGCGGCTATAGTCCGCGCAATGAGACACAAAAGAAGGCGATAGAGCGATAGTGATGTGATGATCCTATCCCACCTTACCCGGACATCCAAAATCGCTGCGTGAGTGGAGGAAGTGGAAATTGAGTCGATCAAGGAACAGTTCCAACGGCCCGAGTTTATCGAAGAAGAAGAGGAAGCTGCTGAACTTCCTTGACTAACCTCGTGATCTCAAAGATCGGATGAAGAAAACTGCGCACGATATCCTGCATTTTCAAGGATAAGGAGAAGGAGAGACTCGCGCGAGGAAGGCGAGGCAAGAGAGAAGGCCAAAGATCTGCCTCTCTCACCGGAACTACAGAACATACACATTCTCACTTCGATATTCTATCGAGAAAGTGATGAGGATCTGGACCTGCTGCCGCCGCGAGAAGAGTTGCAAATGCAGCAAGCAATGCATGAATCCGAATTCTTCATGAGAAGAGCATGATGGAGGGACCAGGAGAGTCCTCCAAAACACACTGAAATTGATCCAATGGGAGTGGTTCATCAAATCGCCACCGTTGTTGCTGCCACCACTTCCCACTCACTCGGAAGAAGGAATTAAGGAATCTGCGATGAAAGCGGGTTAGTGGGGACCCCGATTGAGCCAACCCCTAATGAAGGTGTCTTACCACCGCCCCAATGGTCAACACTCGGTGGAGATACAAATGGGAGTTTCGAGACGAGTGACCCCATTCCAAGTACACAACAAGTTGTCATCAACGAAGCTCGGCTTGAGATTGTTTCACCGAGGTGCCAACCGCTCTGAAGGCTAATGACGCCGGCTGATGCGGTCGAGGCACAGAAGGAACAACCTTGGGAGTTAACACTGGGCGATGAAAGTGCAATCCATGGGGTTGAGACTCCAATGGATGCCACCACAGAAGACCCTAAGACAGTGACACTGTCGAAAGGGAGGTCCAAGGCCTCACCGTAGTTGAGACTGTAGGAGGTAATGAAGGCCCACGGGAGGTTGAGACTTCCGGGTAAAGAAGTCAAGTAGAGAACATCCCTCCCGCTATCATTGATCCATCCGAAAAGGAGATAAGCGCGCTTCATGATTCCCAAGATAATCCCGATGTAACCTTTTTGGGATCGGAAGGCGACGAAGAAGCTGAGTCATCCCCGTGACCGATCCAAAAGACTCGGTATGGATGTTCCCGACGAGCAAGTCTCGATCTCAAGACTACTCGTCAAACTTTCAATTTTGATGATGAGCCACCAATGGAAATCTTATCATCGTCCGATGACGCTTCGATAAGGCCGAGGACCATCCACTCAATTGGAGAAACCAACAAACCAACGGTGTTGAGACAATTGAGCTCGGCAGTCGGGTCCACTTCACAAAAGACCCCCAAAAAGAGTCCACTGCACAGGCTCCTCAAGCTGCAGCAGAGTTCGACTCAAAAGGAACTTCACGCGCACCTCTCATCATTGAACAAATCCCGATTGGCCGTGATGATTCCTTTGTAGAATCATTTCCTTTCTCCCTGGAGGTACCCGACCTCCCGAAGAGTCGAGAACGAGCTCGCACGCTTCCCGCACCAGCTCCCTTGTCATTCCGTCGGTACCATCGTTCGGTGACTATGACTTTGACGCGCATGGCCATCACCGCACCCGAAGAAACATCTGAAGTTCGGGAGGTGTTCAAGGCATTATTTCACGAAATTGAACGGATGGAGAGGCACCAGGCCTCTATGGACATGCGATCGGACAACAGAGATTCCAACCTTACGACTTGAGAGGCATAACGATCGAGATCGAGGAATGGTGGCAACAAAGAAGAAACAATGCGTGTGGAACAAGTTAGATACTTCAGACATTGTTCAACAAGTCTGGTATGGAGAGTGAGAATGCGATGCAAAAACGAAATTGAGAGAACACATTGAGCACATGCATGAAGCTCACTGCCGAGATAAAGGCTGCTGCGTGAGCAAAATAAGAGTGATCTCCAGCGTATGGAAGAAAACATGGATAGAAAATTCAGCCTTCTCATGGCCGAGATGAAGCTAATTTCAAAGAGAGTCCAACGCTACTCGCTCCGAATTTCGTGGTCGCATACACCGCACGACTCGAGGCGTAACTCGGCTATCGCCAGGCTCGACTTCCGCTTGCCAAGATGTTTCAGTGTTCCTCTCTCCTTTGATGATGCCAAAAAGGGGAAGAGGAATACTTTAAAGCGCTAAAGAGATCCGGCGAAAAGGAGGAAGCACAGAAAAGGAAAGACAAATGAGGAAGTGTCAAAACAAAAGAAAGGAAAGTCCGTTGAGGGGGAAGGATCGAAAGATGTGACCTTGATGATTGCACAAACCCCCAACAAGGTCTTGTCACAATGACATTATCGCAACAAACTCCCATGACTCTGCCACTCCAACACTCTGCTATATCTATGGTCAAAAGAGAAAGACAATTGAAGCGGGGATGGAGGAAGTGGAAGGAAGAATGGATGCCCGAGTTATGAACATCTTGAAACAACATGGAGGCATTCCGGTGAAGACATGAGACACTTATGCCATCTCGGATGTCGGGACCGAGCCATCGATTGATGAATTTAAAACGCCGCATCCGAAGGATACTTTGCAAAAATGTCTATGACTCAAGCTTGGGACTTGTCTTGGGAAAAGGGTCTCACGTTATGTGAAGAAGGCGACAGGCCAGACTACCGGATCACTCTGCTGGTCACTCTCCGCTAGTCACTCACCGGAAAGAAGAAGACCCCAAAGATACAATACACGCCCAAAGGTAGAGGAAGAAGCGTGGTAGAGGAAGAAGTTTCGGACCTAGGCCTCTGCCCAAAAACATTGAGTACGTAGATCCGGGCAAGAAAGGAGGGATCTCTTGGGGTCAAGTCTTGACCAAGTAGCCAATTTGCAAGTGGCTAAAAGTAATCTTGAGTATGCGAAAAGAATAGAAGAAGAAAATAAGAGACAAACTCAGCTATGGGAGGAAAGACAAGAGAGATTAAGAAGAGATGAAGCTGCCCGGGAAGGCATATGAAAAAAGAAGAAGAAGGCGGTGACGATGAGAAAAAGAGAAGAAGAAGCGAAAGATCTTGAACAAGATGAAAGAAGAAGACAATGAAAGGAGATGAAGTGTTCTTTGTCCACCCCTTCATGTATTTTACTATGTAAATACATACTATGTAAGTCTTCCTCGCAATAAAGCTATAAATTCTTTATTTTATTTTGTGTAGACAAATGTTTGCTCGATACACCTTGTATTTGTGTAAAAGAACAAGAATGTTATGATCAATAAAAGGATTGATTCTACGCATACATTCTATGTGAATACACTATCTCAGTATGTATCTTTGCTATTTACATTTTTGAATGTTTTAAGTTTTGGCATCATCAAAAAGGGGAAATTGTTGGGAAATTTATTGTTTAGATTTTGATGAATGCCATGTAAAACTTAGAATAGGAAGTTGGCACCCCAATTTTGTTGTAAATCGCATTGTAATAAATAGGGCTGGTCAAGCCGAGTTAAGTCGCCTATGCCCAAACATGCAAGAAGACAACTGGAGACTTGAAGGAAGACTTGCAAGACAACCGAGTATGGCAAAGAAGAGAAGACGGAACTCTATCAAGGAGCAAATGAGATGCAAACGGTGAGTGGAGTATCGGTCCAAGTCAACTCAAGAAAAGCCAAGTCTCAAGTTGAAGTGACGGAAGAGTCATCCATGATTGGAAGTCGACTCTAAGTCACCTGGGAAAGCAAGGAAATGCAAAGTCGAGATAATCGAAAAGATCCGTTGCACAGAAATCAAGAGAATTACTTAAACAAGTAATATCTCCATGCTACCTTTCTCGAAGTGCTCAGTCCCAGAAGCGTGCAAAAGGAATAAACCAATGGGAAGCACTACACCGTGTCAGAACTCTGAAAAGGTGAAGAACAATTCATACGAGGAAATGGCAATTCCAAGGACTGCAACAAGACAAGCCAATGACCACAAGTGACTTTCAAAAATAAGCCTATCTCTTCAACGGGCAGATTTTTGAAAGATCACTATAAAAGGCTGAGGAATGACTCTGAGAGAAGGTGACCAGAACCACAAACATTCAAGCAATTATTAGAACTGTAACCTGAAATATTCTCAAGTTATTAAACGCTCAATCCTCAAGCCTACACTACGAAGAACATCAATCCAACACTCACTTGTGAAGGAAAGATAACTTCAATCAGTTGAAGAGGAAATTACTGAAGAATCAAGGGGTCTACATTCCACGAAGGATTGTAGGAAGGTTCAAGGTCGAACTAAGTCTTGAGCTTTTGGAGGGCTTCGTGATCAAATCCAAAGAGCTTGAGCAAGTGGTGAACATGTAGTAGTAGCAAGGCACGCCTGTGAAGAAGGCGAGTCGCACGAGAAGCCACCGAGTGATCAAGCGTCTCAGGATCGAGTCCCAAAGGATCAAGTCACCAGTGATCAAGACTTGTATCCGACTGTTACCACTTTGTATATTGATCAATACCTAGTGGATTCCTCCAGGAGTTGGAAAAGAGAGGAGTAGAAGAATTACCCCATCTTCGAACCTCTATAAAAATCTTATTGTGTCATTTACATTTCAAAGACTTTAATTCTTGCATCATATTTGTTTAATTTTGCTGACATATTTGCTATCCATTAGATAATCTCTAAGTACTAAATCAAGCTCTAAATCTCTACTTAACCAAACTTAAGGGTGTTAAGTCTTCCAATAAAAAACAAACCACGCTTGAGTTAATTTAGACTTAACAATTGAGTTATTCCATCAACAGCTCGTTGAGTCTGTTGAGAGACTAACTCTCTTGATTAACTAAATTGGTCATCCACCAAGGACACACTGTGTAGTATTAACTCGAATTTTTAAAAAGGACTAAATCAAAATTTGGTAAGGTTTATTCAACCCCTTCTAAACCTTACACTTACACCCCTTGGGACCTACAAGTGGTATCGGAGCGGTTGGTTCATTGAGCCTTCCGCACCGTTCTTGAACTAGATCTCCAAACTTTTCAAAGTCCGCTTTAGTACTTAAACTTTCAAAACTCTTTTTATCATTAAAATTTATTATCTTGGAAGCAAATTTGACACGCATCCCTATGTTCACAATTGAAGAATTTAATGATTGGAAAATACGTATGCAGGCTCATCTATCAGCATTACATGATGAGATGTGGATAGTGATAGAGGATGGGCCTGTAAGTCGAAGCGGCTACAATAATCTAGAGGGGGGTGAATAGATTATCTCCATATTTTCGATTTCGCCCTCTTACAACACCTTGAAGAGCACCACACTCTTCTTCAACACCACCTTTGGAGATTACCACAATCTCCCTTCAACGGCACCTTGTGAAGATTACCATAATCTTCAACCTTGAAGAATACCAAATTCTTCAACACCTCAATAAGAAGATCACCACAATCTTCTTCACCTATCACCTAGATCATCCAAGTGTGTTCTTACCACAAGAACACTCACAAGGATATCTTGTGTTTGAATGATAACCAAAAATCAAGATTACAACTCAATAATGAATAATACAATTTGAGTGCAAGGTGTAATCAAGAATAGCCTAGACCTCAAGGATGTGAAAGTGATAAGCTAGGCAAATTTACAACAAGAATAATAACAATGAAAGACCAAGTATTTGCTTGAAGTGTATCTTGTTGTGTTGTATCTCAATTGTTGTTGGTTGCTCCAAACCTTCCTCTATTTATAGGAGATGATTGATCAAGCATAGGTTCCTCTTGGGGATTGAAAATCTACAGAAAAATACAATTAAAATCAAGAATATAGCTGTTAGAAATCAATCCCACAATTTAAGGAAATGTGTCTCATTGTCAAACGGTCATATTTTTTTGTCAAAACAGGCGGCCGTGTCGCACGAAATAAGAGAAATAAGAACACTTAGAAAGTTTCAACAGGGCGACCGGTCAACATAGGCTTCGACCGGTCGACCCCTGTCTCAACCGGTCCCCCTAATTAAAAAGACGAAGAGATTTTGTTCTGTTTCAATGCCAAACATGCAGGTACCGGTCGACCGCTGGGCGACCGGTCGACCGGACCGGTCGACACCCAGGGCGACCGGTCGACCTGCCTATTTTTACTTCCGTCTCATTTTCTGTTTCTAAAAACATCTTCAGGTACGGGTTGCCCTATAGGGCGATCGGTCGACCACGAGACAAAAATGTTGTCCAATTTTTGTCGAAAATAAAACTCAAGAAATACTCCAAAAATTCAATAAAAACATTTTAAAACAATTGGGAGTATTTAGACAACATTTGAAAATCTTGTTATAGGAGTAAAAACCCATTGATATAAAATCATTAAAAGTGTTGTCCATTATTATCAAAAATGAACTTGAGGAAATACTCCGGAAAATATTAAAACCATTTTAAATCATTTAGGAGTATTTGGACAACCTTTAAAAACATTGTTTTGGTGATAAAATAAAATCATCAAAATTAAGATAAAAACATGTATCAAACAATCTCCCCCTTTTTGATGATTACAAACCAAAACAATTTTTACACCAACTAAGAGAGCGATTTTAGAAATGATTTTCCGGTAAAAACATTTGACCGTTTGGAAGCAACCAAAATTTCCAAAAATATTAAAGCAACCAAGTAGGGAGTAAATATATTCAATAATAATCAAAAGCTCCCCCTATCAACAAGCTTATCAAGAATATTGTAAAAGCAATTTTCCATGAGCTAAAAGCTTTAGCTTTTACAATTTGTTTAAGAGCTTATAAGCTCCCCCTGTCACAAAACATCATTAAACAATTATATAGGTCCATCAAGCAACAATTGGACTAAAGACAAATCACAACTTATGGCTTTTATGAGCCATAGCTTTAAGCTTTTATGACAAGATTTTATTAGCTTCTTTGAGCTCTTTTAGCTTTTATGAAAAGCTTTTATTAGCTTCTTTGAGCTCTTTTAGCTTTTATGACAAGCTTTTATTAGCTTTTTTGAGCTAATGAGCCAATATCCTGTTTATCCCCCTTTGGAATCATCAAAAAGAATGTTAGGATGATAAAAACATCATACAAGTATATCAAAGTGTGCAAACGAGACGGTTTATCAACCATCGAGCAATTTATTCATAGAGTCTAAGAAAAGTGGGAGAATTGTAACATAAGAGATCCATAAGCTCATTAGTTAGCTAAAAACATGATTTCAAAAAGATTTTAAGACATTTTGAAGCAAGAGAATCATGTAGAAGTTGAAAGTTTCATTGCGACATTTCAACAAACACCTTGTGTGCGTGAAAAATAAAAGAGGTTGCATGTAGTCCTTGTAAAGGTTTCAAGCCAAAAATTTTCATATCATCAATCAACCTCATTCCAAAGCTCAAAAAGATCATATGCAACATATGCAACATTTGTTCATCAAATAAGAAGCTCAAAGTAGATTCTCAAGGGTTCAACCCAATTGAGATAAACTAAGAATGATCAAGGCATTACAAATGCCAAAAATTTGAGCATCCATCAAGTGATAAGTTATGCCTTAAACAATACATGTACCAAATGTCCCAACATATCCAACTAAGCATAAAGATCAAAGCATCAAGGAAAGCACTTTTACCATCAAGTACTTCATACCAATATTCAAACCATGCCATATAAGAGTATTTTTACCATCAAATACTCCATCAAAATCATGATCATCCACAAGTCATTATCAACTTGCAATTTTAACCCTTTTAAGAAAAACAAGCAAATATCATTAGTACAAATGAGTTTTACAAAAGTTCATCAAAATACAAAGCATCATTAATGAAAATGCTAGAGAGTAAAGGGTGTGGGGATATCATTCCTCATCCGAGGAGAAGCAAGTTCCGGGAATGAGATCTTTGATAAATTTCTTCAATTTGCCGATTGACTTTTTTAAACTAGAATTTTCCTTTTTCACAACCCGGAGCTCTTTTCTAAGAGAGGCCACATCTCTAAATGTTTCTCTTTCTACTTTGGCCATTCTCTCTTTGAGATTTAGATCTTCAACATCCAACTCGTCTTCATCTCCTTCCTCATTTACTTCCTCCCTAATTTCTTGTTCATTTCCCACATTTTCTTCTTCATTTTCCTCTTCATTTCTTTGTTCGTCAAACTCACCTCTTCCAATATTATCAACCTCATTGTCATTAAAGAAATCATCCCGAGGTTGTTGTTGATGTCGAACACGCCCCTAAGCGGCTTTGGTAGGAACCCGTGGTAAATATCGTCGCGTTCTTACCATTTGTAGAATGTTGTCATTATCAAAATCATTGTGACGAATTTCAGTATTCATTTCATTTTCCGGGTATCCCGATAAATATAGGAGACGGTAAATCAAATTACCCAAGGTATATTTTTTCTTGGTAAGCTTTCTAGATTCCAACAAGCAATACACAAAGATTGCCCCATAATTTACTCTTTCTCCTTGAACAATCTTATAGGTGAGAAAGAGTTCGAGATTACTTGGAAGTTTTACTTCCTTTCCACAAACACAATAGGAGCAAATGATAGATATAATCCGATAATTTGGCGGCATTGCCGAGTATGTCACTTCGGGATATACTCCTAAAAAGGTTTTCACATCATCTAGTGAAACACCTAAAATGTTATCATCCCAATGAGCGCAATCCACATTGACCACTCCATCATTTGGCACGTTAAAGTGATTACAAATATCGGCCAATGTCCATGAAAAATGCCTACCATTAACAAAAGTGTGAAGTTCCAACGGATTATCTACCGAGGCATCAACAATCCACATATTTGCATAAAAAAGTCTTATAAGCTCGTCATCATAATGCAAACACGGATTATCCCAAAGTGAGACCCATCCTTGAATTTCAAAGTAAGCTCTAATATCCGGAAATTCATCGTGAAATGCTTGAAAACGAACCATACGAGTGCATGCAATTTTCTTATCATTCAATCCAATATTCTCATAATGTTCCTCCGCAAGTTTGTTTAAAAATCGAAATCTATTAGCTCTAGAGGGAGGCTCGTAGAGGAGTGATAACTTACTAGAGTCCCAATGAATGCTCGATTTTGAAACCTCGGCTCTTAATTCGACAATCTCCTCTTCCGTACACCGATTTTGATAGTCTCCTTGTAGAATATCATCTTGTTGGGGATTGGAAGAAGATTCTCCCCTTTGCCTCCTTCTCCTCTTTTGAGGATTTCGTTCGGTAGAATTTCTTGGAGGTGCCATATATGTAAGATTCTTGTGAAAATAAGAAGATTAGCAACAAGAATTGTGAAAAATGATGAATAATTGAAGATTTTGAAGAAAGGGGATGAATTTTCTCTCAACAAGGGTTTTGAGAAATATGGTGCGTCTGTTTTGCGAAGAAGACAGATTATTTATAAGTTGCAAAAATGGATCAAGCGGCCGAGGTAGGGGAAGCGACCGGTCGAAGTGCGATCGGGTCGCCCCTGCTTTGACCGTCCTAGGTAATTTTTTCTTTTTCCAGAGTTTTCCAAAAATCAATTTTTCACCCCAAAAGTTTTAAAACTTTGCAAAAAGATAATTTTGGACTATATCCAACAAATATGTATTTCGGAAAAACATATATTCAATAAAATCGAGACTTACCGAGTAGTGCCTTTTTTAAAGAAAATATTTGCAAAATCATTTAGGGGCACTTGAGGGGTTAAAGAGAAATATCTTGAAAGATATGTGCATAAGCATAATATCGAGTTTAAAGAAAAATACGAGTAGACATACCTCGATAGTTTAAGAAACTTGATGACGTAATAGCCAATGAGTATGAAATATGTATCCTACACAATTCTTAGACAAAATTTGCATAGAAAATGCAAGTGTAGGCAAGTAATAGGAGATATCAAAAAGAGCTTATGCTATAAGATTTCATAAGAGATAATAAGCCACAAAAGTCTAATTAAATGCTCAAAAGTTTTAGACAATCATGCAAGGTCTTTTTTTTAAAAAAAAGTTTGAAACTTACAAATATATAAAGGACCTACATTGAAAATAAATACTTGAAGACTCATTTTGCAATTAAGACACAATTAAAAAAAATGCATAAAATAAAATGCATATATGAATAGGGAGATACGGTTTACCAATTACGCCGTTTCCATGGGTTGTGTCTTTCCCATTGTTGATGATATCTTCCCATTGAGAAGTCACTTTGTTGTTGATGACTTCTTTGATTACTCCATTTCCAAGGTTTGTTACCTTCCCTTTGTTGATAGTCTCTTCTTCTTTGAAGATCATCTTGTTGATGATGTCTTTGCTATTTCCAAGGATTATGTTCTTCCCAATTTTGATTATATCCTCTTCTTGGAAATTGGCTTTGTTGAGAATAGTTTCTCCTTCTTTGATCAAATGAAACGATCATTTGATGTCTTCTTGGCGGTATGAATTTTCTTCGATCATTATTTCGCCGGGTACCTAATATGACATTATTTTGTGGTCCCTCATGTGTTTGGGTCCTTTGGGATTAGTCTTGAGACTTTTAGGTCTCCAATGATAATTAGAGCTATTCCTAACTTGACAAAAATTAGCCGTATGACCCTTTTTACCGCAATAGAAACATGTAATAATTCTAGGAGCATAATGACCAACATGCTTAGAGACTTGATTCTTTTTCATGTGATTAACACCCTTAGGCTTATGATCAAGTTCTAGTTTCGAACAATTAACAATCTTGGTCATTTTATCGGTACTCAAGTTGGATTTAGATAAATCATTTTTCAAGCAATTTATATCCTCAACAAGAGTACTATTTTCTTTTTCAAGGTTTCTAACCTTGTCAAGTGTGGTGGTGTGAGCACATGATAGTGATTCATAGGAAGTAAATAAACTATCCTTATTATTTTTTAAAACATTGAATTCCTTTTTCAAATTTTTGTATTTAACAAGTAAGCTTTGGAATTCATTTTGAAGTTCATCATAATAATTTTGCAAATCACTATAATCATTTTGAATGACAATATCATAGGAAGTAGAGGATTTTCTTCTCTTCATTATTGAGCTTTTTGAAGCCTTTTGAGGAGTGTGGTGTATCTTTCATCGGAATGGATTCTCCGTTTATTACGGTGTTCCAAATGTCGAACCTGCAACCTTGTAAGTAGCATTCCATTCTTTCTTTCCAAAAATTAAAATTTTTGGAATCAAATAGTGGTGGCTTGGTGGAGGAGGTGCCGGATAGATGAGCTTCGTTCGTAGCCGATGATCGTTTCTCTTTACTCGCGATGTGAAACGAGCTTGCCAAAGAGTTTAGCTCTGATACCACTTGTAAGTCCAAGCGGCTACAATAATCTAGAGGGGGGTGAATAGATTATCTCCATCTTTTCGATTTCGCCCTCTTTTTGCAATCGAATGCTCAAACACAATGATAAAGGTGCGGAATGTAAACAACACACGTTGATTTAAAGAGGTTCAACCCACCTAGGGCCTAATCCTCTACCACCCCAGTATATCCGGGATGGATTTCGAAAAGAAAAAAAGAATTTTATTAATTACCAAAATTAATACAAATTCAACTTACAACACCTTGAAGAGCACCACACTCTTCTTCAACACCACCTTTGGAGATTACCACAATCTCCCTTCAACGCACCTTGTGAAGATTACCACAATCTTCAACCTTGAAGAATACCAAATTCTTCAACACCTCAATAAGAAGATCACCACAATCTTCTTCACCTATCACCTAGATCATCCAAGTGTGTTCTTACCACAAGAACACTCACAAGGATATCTTGTGTTTGAATGATAACCAAAAATCAAGATTACAACTCAATAATGAATAATACAATTTGAGTGCAAGGTGTAATCAAGAATAGCCTAGACCTCAAGGATGTGAAAGTGATAAGCTAGGCAAATTTACAACAAGAATAATAACAATGAAAGACCAAGTATTTGCTTAAAGTGTATCTTGTTGTGTTGTATCTCAATTGTTGTTGGTTGCTCCAAACCTTCCTCTATTTATAGGAGATGATTGATCAAGCATAGGTTCCTCTTGGGGATTGAAAATCTGAGAAAAATACAATTAAAATCAAGAATATAGCTTTTAGAAATCAATCCCACAATTTAAGGAAATGTGTCTCACATTAAACGGTCATATTTTTTTTGTCAAAACATCTGAGGCGACCGGTCGCACGTAAATAAGAGAAATAAGAACACTTAGAAAGTTTCAACAGGCGACCGGCGACATAGGCCGGCCAACGGCCGACCCTGTCTCAACCGGTCCCCCTAATTAAAAAGACGAAGAGATTTTGTTGTTTCAATGCCAAACATGTGTGTCGGTCGATCATTGAGGCGGCGGTCGACCGACCGTCGACGCCTTGAACTTGGCCGCCCCGCCTTATTTTTACTTCCGTCTCATTTTTACTGTTTCTAAAACATCTTGATGTATCGGTTCATTAAAAGTGTTGTCCATTATTATCAAAAATAAACTTGAGGAAATACTCCTGAAAATATTAAAACCATTTTAAATCATTTAGGAGTATTTGGACAACCTTTAAAAACATTGTTTTGGTGATAAAATAAAATCATCAAAATTAAGATAAAAACATGTATCAAACAGGGCCCTTTCGAAATCTTAAAGGTGAACACATCTCAAGTAAGAAGAGCTGCAAATTGAAGGTGAAGAGGATGTTGCTCCCGGACATCACCCATGGTTGAAAAACCAAGAACTGAATGGACAAATGATGACGAAAAAGATACAACCTGGACAATGTAGCTAAGGACATCCTTTACAAAACCTTGGACAAAGCCATGTTCAATAAAGTCAAATCATGCAAAACGGCTAAAGAAATGCAGGACAAGCTAACATTGATTTGTGAAGGCTCGGAGCAAATCAAAGAAAACAAATTATCGGTGGGTCATGTCAATTTGAGAACTTCAAAATGATCTCGGAGAAAACCTGGATCAACTGGATGCTCGGTTCACAAAAATCACCAACGAGCTATCCGCACTTGGAAAGGAATATACACGAAGAAATGTGTATGAAGATCCTAAAAAGTCTTCCAAATGAATGGGAAATGAAAGTCATGGCACTAAGACATTCCATGGACCTATCAAAGACATCCAACCATGAACTATTCTCGGACCTCAAACCCTACGAGTTTGAGCCGAGAAAAAAAGAACAGAAGAGACATTGTACCCAAAACAAATGCTCTAATTGTTAAAGATGGGAAGAGAGCCGAGGTCAAAGAAGTCATTGACCCAGAAGAAATAGCCCTACTAGTAAAAAGGTTCAACAAGTTCTTCAATAAGAACTACAAGAGAGGCAAGGGCGAATCCTCCAGAAGACAGCTCAGTTGAGTCTGTTGAGAGACTAACTCTACTGATTAACTAAATTGGCTGTCCACCAAGGACACAGTTGTGTAGTATCAACTCTGAATTTTTAAAAAGGACTAAATCAAAAATTTGGTATGGTTTATTCAACCCCCCTCCCCCTTCCAAACCTTACACTTACACCCCTTGGGACCTACATTATTAAATAATTTTGAATTATAAATTATGTGAATATAGATAAAAATAAGTTAATAAATTAATGGATTATTAAAATAGTTGTCAAAATAACTTTGTGTTAATAATTAGAACTTACCCAAATTATGCTGACAATGAAAATCCAATTATCTGAGAAAAAAATTATAATTTTTAAATTTGGAAAGTATAATTCAATTGTCAAAATAATATTACCCAAGAATTTAGCATTTCTTATTTCAAGTTTTTAACATAATTAATTTATTATTTTTTATTACTGAATCCCTTTTTAATATTTATTCAATATTTTCTAAATTTAGAAAGGTGAAATGAGCGGGAAAACTTTCATACAACTATTTTTAAGTGACTCTCTCTTTATATATATATATATATATATATGGTGCATAATTCTTTCAATATTGGTGCAAAAATATGATGCATATTATATCTTACTTCTGCCACAATGATATGAAAGTTTTATGCAAATTTACTTGATGCAGATAGCCAACACAACGAAGTACGAGAACACATTGTAATATCCCCGAGTTCTACTAAATACTGGATACCTAAAAGGCAGGATACATAGTCAGAAAGAAAAGGCAATCTGTGCAAGCACCAAACTAAAATGAAAATGTACATGGGGACTGTGGCAAATTTACATCGGACAACAGCCGGACATGTCCCAATCAATCACCAGATTGATCATTCCTTTTTTCCCCCAAACTGCTTCAATTTGATACTTTCAAACTCAATACATTACAATCTATGTTTTGATCATGAATTGCGATGTACCATTATATATTATTAAATCAATTGTCACCATTATATTCTGCATATGCACTACAAATGTCGTTATCTATGCATAAATAAATATTGTAAAAAGTATAATGAATCAACACAATACTAACTATGCGCCAAAACATTACTAAATGTGCATAACTATTACCCAAAGCAATTTCACAGCTTGATTAGTTGTGCACATCAATATCGGTAGCCATGCATCAAATATGATGAAAAATACAACATTACAGTGTTAACATAGATCATTGGCATCGCCTGAAGGAATAAAAAAATAATGCACAGTTCCAATTAACAAAGAACTAAAACAACAAAAAACTGTTGGAGTAAACATAACACAAATATATTGTGAAAAAGTGAAATACAAAATTTAAAACAATTGTGCCATTAAACTGTTTAAGGTACATCATCATTCCAAACAAACTACACTGAATTAACAAAAAACCGTAACAAAAAAAAATTATGAAACAAGTTTCAAGTACAAAATATCAGCCCATGAAATTCCAAAAACTAGCCTTATGCTTTCTTCTTCCCATTGAAAATTTTCTTGGCCTGTTCTATAACATTTTCCCTCTCCTCTTATTAACATTATGTCCCCCATCATTCGCCCCATCAGAAACTTGTCATTTCTGGTTTCCTCTAGTCATGCACACTGATCAACTTACCATTAACAAGGAACAACGAAAATATAAGCACACATCAAAACCAAAAATATATATCATGTCCATGTTAAAAATGTATTAAAAACACAACTATTAAACTAAATATGCACAATATGTATGTTAATTGTGCACAAAAAAATATTAATTATGCACCATAACCAGATCATATGCATATGCACTTTGTGAAACTAGAGATGCACAGAACCAACACTAATTATGCACCGTAATATGTCTATCATTATATCAAATATATCACCAACATACTTCAGATTGGCCACTTCTCCCGTGCATAAAATGTAAACTAAAAATGCATAATTTATACAAAAACTATACATCATCGATGTGTTCAACGTATATCTCAAAGAATGAACAATACACTCATAAACCACAGAACGAAAATGCACTAAACCGTGAATAAATGTGCATCGTTAAACATGATTTTCACACCAAAAAAACCCCCAACAACAAAACAACGAAAATCCAAGCAACACATCTTCTAGAAACTACTCGTTAATAAAAAAAAATATAACCTCCATTATCAAAAAAATCTTCGACACATTCTATCAGAAACAAAAACATTTCCTAGGGCTGGCCCTAGACCCTTGAAGGAATTGATGCAAAATCAAAAAAGGAAAAAAGAAAACTCGTACAAAAACAACAAACAAACCATTAAATCAACAAAACAAACAAAAAAAGAACAATAAAAGCAAACAAAAAAAAATCTGAAAAAAAATCAAACTGCGGCGCGAACACTATCTTGCGAAGCCCCTCTTCGTAACAATTGATTCAGCGAAAATCATCCCACCCTAAGCGAAGATGAAGATCACGACCAGAACTCTCAGAGAAAATCGAAAAAGGTTTTGAAAATTAAGAGAAGTGAAAGCAAGAAAGTTGTGTTATTAAATCCGAAAAATCGAGCCTAGAATAACGGTTACCAAAAAAACAAAATAACTTCCATCATAAAATGATAATATTGCCCTTATCAGATAAAAAGTAAAAACCACCCAAAAATAGAAAAAAACACAGCCCTAAGATTTGATTATTAAATGGCTGAGATTAGTCCACTATGTCTTGCGTAGAGTCCCTAGTCACATTTGATCCAATACCTATATATATACATACATACATACATATATATAATAGTGATTACTCTATCTTATTTGATATTAAACTTTTTATACATTAATTTACTATGTTCAAATATTACTTTAGTTCTTTAAAGTTGAATTACTTAATGCACAATTTTGTTTTCTTTTTTTTTAAAAAAGTTAATGTTCTTCGAAATAGTCTAGAATGTAAATCAACATTGGGGGTGTAAATATTAAAGATATACTAAAAATTATATAGATTCATTTTATTAAAGGCAAATTTGTCCAAACAATGAATTTTAACTTTATTTTATAAAGAGGTAAGTGTTATGTTAACAAGCTTGGGGTATACGTTGGGATCAAATTTAGGAAATGTCATTGTATTTTGCCTATTTTATATGGTAATTAATTTATTTATTGAGAAAAATCATTCTTAATCTACTTTACTGTCAATAATTATTTCTTTACAATGGTTAATGTTGGGGGCAAAAACAAAATCTAATTATCTAATATATAATTTGATTTATATAATAACTTATATATTAATATAATTAATTGAACAATGAGCTCTTAATAAAATAACCAGGCCTAAAGAAGCCTGGGACTGACCCACAAGCCAATTTCTTCTACGCGGACTGCCCATAGGTCGATTTCTACTACACGGCTCACAGGGCCCATTTCCCAGATATAAAAAGGTCTATCATATTCATTTGTAAGTAGATTCTCATAATAACTCTCATATGCATTTAATTCAATATTCATTTACGGTATTATTTTCTCTCAATCACCAATCTGGCGTGAGCGGCCCCCCTGGCCCAGAGACCCCCTGGCCCAGAGACCCCCCTAACATTTGTGTAAGTGTGTAGACAAGTTCCCAATTGAAGAATTCCAGCTTCTAGGGAAGAAGACTTCGCCATTGAGAAGAAAGATTTTATCAGCACCATTGACTTAGAGTGAGATGTCTTAAAAAGCAGCATCATTTTGGCATCGTCTATGAGAACATCAAAAGCGCATGAAGAGGCATACCTGACCAAGCGCATGGAATTGAATCCCAAGCTACAGGACCTGGAACCAGAGATCAGCAAGAGGAAAGACCATCAAGAAGGCGGAAGGTCAACTACCTCTCCACCGGAAGGGCGTCGTCTCCCCCGCAAGAAGAAATGACACCGTCACCTCCGTCCGAAAGAGCTCCGCCCATTGAAGAAATTTACCACCAATTGGAAGAAGTTCACCTGACCCAGGAAGCCCTCCAATCTCTCTCTACTGGATGAAGCTGCCCGGAATGCTTTGAAACATCAAGATGTGACCGGAGCCGCGGGGAGACTACCCCGTGCTCCGCCTGCCATTGAAGACCTGACCAGAGATGAAAGACGTGATGAGAATTGTGAAGAGCCATCACTAGATGAAGAATCACATGCTTTTGGTTGTGGATCCAGGAATCAGAAAGAAGAATGATCACATTGAAGATGAGAGGCCAACCCCCTCTTTTGGGAGGGCCGCCGCCGCCAAAACCAAGAAGGGCACTGCCTTCTCTTCCTGGGGGGGTCCGCCTATTGAAGAAATTCACTTAACGCGAAGAGCCCTCTAAGCCATTCTCGAAGAAGCTGCCCGAGCCGCTTCAAGGAATCATCTTCGCGGAAGGCTGCAGAAAACCTCTTTCAAGCTCTGTCAGATATTGAAGACCCCAACCTTTGGGAAGAAGATAAAAAAAATGAAGGACTTAGAAAAATTCAAGGAGATCAGCATGCTCCTGCTGGAAGAGAAGTTGGAAAGGGAGCCTAACAGTCACAAGTCCATACTCACAAGCCCACAAAAGAGTCACAGGTGGTAAAACATCAGCCAAGCCAACTCACGGGCCATCACAATAGGGAGAAAGTTCATTGGCCCCTCTTATTCATGCCAAGCCATTGCCCTCAGGAATCAAGATCTCCAGCCTCCCGGAGTATGATGATATCGGAGGTCCACCAAGAGCACTTAGACGAACTCCATGCAAAGGCGGATCTGTACATCATGATGGATGCTTCCTATTGTAAAGCGTCCGGACAACACTGACCAAATGCCACTAACTTGGTTTATTAGCTTCCAGTTAGATCAATCACTAGGATGGACAAGCTATCTACTGCTTTCGTACGAGGATTCTCCATCAGAAGGAGGTATTCAGAGACCACAACTCATTTTTTCAAGTAAAACAACCAGAAGGACAGTTACTACAAGACTTCATGAAGTGATTCGTGGAAGCTGCAAGCTCCAAAGCTGGGAACACCAAGCAAGAAGGCAGACCGTTGAGAAAACATGAGAATAGACTCCTCCAGAGGGGCTCCATTAAACGACTCATAAAGCTAAATGAGGCGTTCTTGCCCAGCTGAAGGGGGCGCCGTTGCCCGTTCAAGGGGCACCCTTGTCGGGCCAAAAAGGCACCCTTCCAAAATTTGCTCACCAAATAAGTCCGCTAGACCCGGTAAGCTCTCCAGCTCAATGAGGCTACCAAGAACGCTCTGAGACATCAATGCTCCCGGACTACACGAGGATATCCCCAAGCTCCTCCAAATGCATAAAGACCTCTCGTAAGGCCACTCTTGCTTTGTTGTAGGGCCAGATGCTGATTGCATCAAGAATAACCCTCATTCGACTAAAATGGAAGAGTGGAATAATAAACCGGAAAGCAACCAGACACTGAAGAAGCCATCACATTGATGATGGACAAACAAACCTTGAAGTCCAAAAAAGATAGGAACAAACTCCCCTCGGCGCTCAGCCATCCAGACTAGTCAAACTATCTCTAGAACAAGCAACTCTATACAGAAAAAACAGAACTCCCAGACGACCTATCGATGAATCATCCTCAGCTGGAGGGGAACTCCATAAAATCTCAATTCATTAGAGAGATACGCCTCAACATGGAAGGAAAAAGAAATGCTCAAGTCATTGGAGAAAACGAAGACTCCATAGATGGAGAGAGCTGAACCATGAAAGAATCATCCCGAGAACCTGTCGCACATGGAACAGGGAGCAACCAATCGTCCATTGAGTGTTTTCATTTGGCATTCTCTCTAGACAAGAGACCCCCTCAAATTTTCTTTGATCTCTCAATTTTTTACTCAAGCCTCTCAAGAGAAATGAATACATGCCCCGAGGATACTCATAAAAGCCATGCACAGTCTAAAGTCCCAAGCCTCTGATAGTGGAAGCACAATTCATTCAACTATAATGATGAAGCTACTCCATACACTTCACATCTTCTGAAGAGCAATGGAGAAAAAGATTCCCACTTAATAATTAGACCATAATCCTCCAATTAAGCTTATATTAAGAGAGACTCTTATATTGTGGAGTCATTAATATCATTTCCGAAAGTCCAAAGACCATGAAGTACACTTCCAACATACTACAATGAAGCCAACATGGGCACCACTCCCAGCGAGATGACACCAAACTCCAACGAGAGAAAAGAAGGTACCCGTAATATTTGGAACACAATACTCAAGAAGACAAAGTCTAAACCAACCAAGGGCTCTTGCACCCTTGATTCGACTGAAGGTTTAGTTTCTAATAAATAAAATAGCTGAGGAGCTACTCGCAAAACCCGACGATGTAGTGCCCCACCTACATTTGGGCGCCCAACCTGGGCTGCCCATGGAAGCTACATGGCAACACTGAAGAAGCAAAATCTTGAAGAGGAAGCTCATCTAAATCAGTCAGAACAAACTCCACTAAAGCTTCGTGCAACCACAAATTCCGCATCAAAGAAAGAATATTCTTATAATTGGAACCATCAACATAACCACTAAAGGCCCTGAAGAGATATGCAAGCTCTCTAGGAAAGACAATGATCAAGCCCAACAACTTTAGGATCCGCGGATCTTGCCAGCTCCCACAAATCTCATTACTTCCCAAGCAATGATTCGCGTCCACATGCGCAATACCCTCAACAAATCCCCTTTGGCGCTCCCAGAGAAGAAGAGCTCCCTCATGGGGGAGTCTTCATAAATTTCCCTTCCTCATAAAAAATGTTAACACCTGTGCCAAAGAAAGAATGTGCAACCAAAAGAGTAATAAAGAGAAGAACTCCATCAAGGAAACACAATGCCCCGAGAGGGCCTCCCTTTTGGTGCATGGGAGGGTGCCTATAGAGCTCATGAAAGGCGTGTAAGTCCAAGCAGTTACAATAATCTAGAGGGAGTGAATAGATTATGTCCATCTTTTCGATTATGCCTTCTTTTTCGAATCAAATACGCCAAGACAAGTATAAAGGTGCGGAAAGTAAACAACAAACGTCGATTTATAGAGCTTCACCCCACCTAGGGACTACGTGCTCTACCACCCCAGTATATCCGGGATGGATTTCGAAAAGGAAAAAAAGAATTTTATTAATTACCACAATTAATACGAATTCAACTTACAACACCTTGAAGAGCACCACACTCTTCTTCAACACCACCTTTGGAGATTACCACAATCTCCCTTTGAAGATTACCACAATCTTCCTTCAACGGCACCTTTGAAGATCACCACAATCTTCAATCTTGAAGAATACCAAATTCTTCAAACACCTCAAGAGCACCACACTCTTGAAACACTTATCACCTAGATAACCCAAGTGTATTTTTTCCACAAGAATACTCACAAGGATGTCTTGTGTTGAATGATGACAAAAATCAAGATTACAACTCAATAATGAATATTACAATTTGAGTGCAAGTGTAATCAAGAAATAAAGCCTTAGACCTCAAGATGTGAAAGTGAAATACTTAGGCTATAAATACAACAAGAGTGTTGAATATGAAAGCTTGGAAATTTGCAGATTTCTTGTTGTGTATTTGCTTGTATTGTTCTGTCTTGTGTCTTCAATTCATCCTCTATTTATAGGGAAGTCTTCACCAACATAGGCTCCCAACATAGGCTCCTTCTTCTTCACTTTTGTTTACAAAAAGAGGATCACAAGATGTAGAAACATTGTACAAAATTGAAAAGCAAATCTTGTCACAAGGAGTTCAACAAGACAAATTTTCTTTGTCAAAAGATTACACAACACACCGTCGATCTGTATAAGATTTCGAACGTTTGAATGAAAATAGTGTGATCCGGTAGGGGGTTGCGGGGTGCAACCGGTCAAGGTGGGTGCGACGGCCGACCACCCCTTGACCGTCACCCTCCCCTTTTTTTGCGAATTTGTTTCGTTTGTTCATTTCATTTTTTCAACTCTCCAGTCCTGGCCGACCTCTTGTGCGGCGACGGTGACCTCCAATTTGAAATGTTGTCCGATTTTTATCAAAAATAAACTTTAAGAAATACTCCAAAAATTAGTAAAAACATTTTAAAACACTTGGGAGTATTTGGACAACATTTATAAACATTGTTTTGGTGTAAAAACCAATTTAAACAAAACCATCAAAAGTGTTGTCCATTTTTATCGAATAATAAATACTAAGAAATACTCCAAAAATTAGTAAAAATATTTTAAATCATATAGGAGTATTTGGACAACATTTATAAACATTGTTTTGGTATAAAAACTCATTTAAACATAATCATCAAAATCTTGATAAAAACATTTATCTAACAAACTCCCCCTTTTTGATGATTACAAACCAAAACAATTTTAGGAGATCGATTTTAAAACAAAACAATTTTATCCGGTCTAAAAACATCAATCCATCACAAGCAACATTTATCATAAGTAACATCATAAGGAAAGGAGCAAAGATTTTTCAAAATCATTTCCGCACAAGCTCCCCCTATCAACATACATAACAAAATGCAAACAAAAAGCTTTAGCTTTTACAACTTAAGCTTGAATTTTATGACCTTATAAGCTCCCCCTGTCACAAGACATCATTAGTTAAGCATAAAAGTCCATAATACATCAAATGGACTAAGAATCATTCATAACTATTGGCTTTTAAGAGCCATAGCTTGTATCTTTTCTTGCAAGCTTATTTGGAAGCCTATTTCCGCTTTTTTGAGCGTTTATGCGTTTTTCCCGTTTCTCCCCCTTTGGAATCATCAAAAAGAATGTTAGCACGATAAACACATCATACAATTATATCAAAGTGCGCAACTTAATTGATTTTTCGACATATTGATCATTGAAGCTTAAATTCCGAATAATAAGGGAGAAATCAATCATGTGATTTATAAAAGCTTATTTGATTGACAAAACATGATCTCTATAAATATATAAGACATTTCAAATCAAGAGAATCATGTAGGTGATGAATTTTTCATAGAAGCATTTTGTCGAACATTTGGTGTGCGTCGAATAAAACAAGAGATATATAACACCTTTGTAATACATTTAAGCCAAAAAATTTCATCACCAATTTCAATACTACAACATTCATTTATTAACAATAATCATGCACACCACAATTATACAAGAATTACATCAAAAAAAAAAACACATAAGCATTTTCTCAAGGGTTCAACCCAATTGAGATTAAAGGAGGAATTAAACTTACCAATTAATCGGAGAAGTCGAGTAATACGGATGATTTACTCGTACTATAAACCCAAAACTATAGAATATGCAAGAAAGAAATCATTTTGGGTGAATTGTGTGTGAAATTTGCAAAGGGGTTCGATTTTGGAAGAAAATAACCAAAATAACGAAATGAAGGACAAAAGCAATTTTATTCTTTGAAAATGGTCCTGGCGACGGTTGGGGTCATGGCGACGATCGACGGCATGGACGGCACCGTCGACCTTTGCCCCATCCCATGGTTCATCCTGTTTTCCAAAATCCGAAGTTTGAACCAAAAATCTGATTTTTCGCCCCTAAGTTTTAAAAACGTGCAAAATGCAAACATAGACCTCATTCTATATACATTATGTCATAATCAAGCTCGAAATGAGGTAAAAAGACTCGGCGGTAAATGAACAAATGTCCGCGAGTTAACTTTGAGACAGAATTAAACACATCTCAAGTTTTTGTTAAAAAAATGCAATCCCTTAAAAAGATATCAAATCTCAATATGTTTAGTTCGATTATGACGAACCATATTTGAGAAATTATTAACACCGAACTTGTTATCCCGGAAAAATAAGAACGTTTTAATACTTTGGATACAACAAGTCATAAGAAGAAGTGCCTTTTAAATATTTGAAAATTTCTTTTAACGGCACTTTAATGAGATTCGTTGGGATAGTTTTTGAAATCGAGCATATAGACATAAGGCATATAAAATGTTGAGTCTATGAGAATAATACAAGAAAACATACCTTGAATTTGTTTGTCAACCGATATGCCTTCCTCAACCTTTGTCAATCTTTTACATTGGTAACCATAGAGGTTGAGATAATTTTTCCTTCTTCAATGCCTAACTTCTTTAAAGGTTCTATTGTACACTTTGATTGACATTGTTTAACTTGAAGTCAATGAAGAATATTTGCTCCTCCATCATGCTCATCTTGAATTCTTCTTTCATTAACTTAGAAAATTTCTTGCACAAGAATTCATTTGAAGCACCAAAAATACCATACATTGCACAAGTAAGTAATCTTGCCCTTTTTCAAAAACAAAGAGAGTAATAAAAACTTTACCTCTTGTAAAACCATTTAACAAAAATAGCTAAGTCTATCAAACCATACACGGGGTACTTGTTTTTAAACCATACAAGGCCTTTAACAAAACTTATTTGGCCTAGAAAAATTTAAAACTCCGGAGGTTGTTTTACATAGACTTCTTCTTGAATAAAACCATTTAGAAATGTGGATTTAACATCCATTTGGTAAAGCTTGAAATTTTCTTAAAACAAGAATAGGCAAGTAAAATGTGAATAACCAAGGATGCAAATGTATCATCAAAATCAATACCTTCTTATTGACAATACCTTAGAGCTACTAACCTTGCCTTGGTTATCAAGCTTGTTAAAAACTTTCTGCAAAATCTTAACAAGTAATTTTGCACAAGAGCATAGTAATATCGAATGATAGAGACACTATAACAAGTAACACATACTATGCTTTAAAACAATTTATCATGAGTTTCATACAACGTGTAAGTTCAAATAAGCTTATAGAAGCTATATAAGGTCTCTTTTGAAATTTGAAAAATTCAAGAACATATAGTTGAGACCTCATTTACAATAAGCATATGAACAAGAGTTTTGACAAAACAACCAAGAATAATGGCATTTATATGTGCAATAAAATGCATCACTTAAGAAAAGGATAAAAATCAAATGTTCAATTAAATCCTTTACAAATCTTGGATAAAACAAGCTATGTCAAAAAAATGCCTTTCAAAAATCAAAACATCTCTTAATGGCACTTGTATAAAATATTGTGAAATACAAGCACATAGGCATATGACATAAATATATCGAGTCTATAAGATGAATAACAATAGTGAGCGTTCCTCGATAGTTCATGCACAATATGACATGAATAGCCTTTGGTGAAGATATATATGTCCTACACAATTCTTAACAATTCTAGCAGAAAACATAATAATGCAAGTGTAGGCTATAGCAAAGAGATATCACAAATAAGCTTATGCCATAAAACTACATAAGAGATGATAAAACGCTTTAGTCTAAGTGAATGCACAAGAGTTTAATAAGCATCATAAAGGTCTTCTTTTTCAAAATATTTAAAAATACAAATATATATTGAAGACCTTAATTTTAAAATAAATATTTGAAAAATCATTTTGTAATTAAGACACAAATAAAAACATGCATAACAAAATAAAATGCATATTTAAATAGGGAGATACGGTTTACCAATTACGCCTTTTCCACGGGTTGTTCCGTTCCCATTGTTGATGATATCTTCCCTTTTGAAAATCATCTTGTTGATGAAAGTTTCTCCAATTGTTCCATTTCCAAGGATTGTTTCCTTCCCATTGTTGATATTATCTTTCTCTTGGAAATTCATTGTGGTGAAGTCTTCTCCTTTGATCAAATGAAATAGTCATTCGAGGTCTTCTTGGCGGTATGAATTTTCTTCGATTATTATTTCGCCGGATACCTAATATGACATTGTTTTGTGGTACCCTCAAGTGTTTGGGTCCTTTGCGATTAGCTTTGAGACTTTTAGGTCTCCAGCAATAATTAGAGCTATTTCTAGCCCGACAAGTATTTACCGTATGACCCTTTTTACCGTAATAAAAGCAAGTAATAATTTTTGGAGCATAATGACCAACATACATAGGAACTTGATTTCTTTTCACATAATTAACAACACTAGGCTTATGATCAAGTCCTTGTTTCAATTTTTCACAACTATGAACATCAACAATATTGGTCATTTTATCCGTACTCAATTTGGATTTTGATTCAATCCTTTTTCATGCAATTAATATCCTCAATAAGAGTGCTATTTTCTTTTTCAAGGATTCTAACCTTATCAAGTGTGGTGGTGTGATCACATGAAAGTGATTCATAAGAGGAAAATAAATTATCCCTATCATATTTCAAAATATTGAATTCCTTTTTCAAATTTTTGTATTTACCAAGTAAACTTTGGAATTCATTTTGAAGCTCATCAAAATCATTTTGCAAATCACTATAATCATCTTGTAATACATTATCATAAGAAGTGGAGGGTTTAGAACTTACCTCATTTTCTTCTTCGAAGCCCATAAGACATCGTTCGTTATCATCAACGTCGGAAGTTGTAGGAAGCTCATCCCAAGTTGGGTTTGTATCCATTTGAGAAGTAGATGCTTTTGAGTGGCTCCTTTCATTTGCATATACTTCATCTATTTTTCTCCATACTCCATGTGTCGATTTAATTCCTACAATATGATCATATTCCAAAATGGTAAGTAAACAATACAAAATATTAAGAGCTTTACCATTTAAGGAGATGATTTTCTTCTCTCCATCATTGAGCTCTTTGAGGCCTTTAAAGGTGTGTGGTGTGTCCATCATCGGAATGGATTCGTCATTTACGACCGTGTTCCAAATATCGAACCCGCAACTTTGTAGATAGCATTCCATTCTTTCTTTCCAAAATATATAATTTTTGGAATCAAACATGGTGGCTTGGTGGTGAAGCGCCGTAAGGTAGACTTCATTCGTGGCGGTGATCGTTCCTCTTTACTCGCAATGTGGAACGAGCTTGCCAAAGAGTTTGGCTCTGATACCACTTGTAAGTTCAAGCGGCTACGATAATCTAGAGGGGGGGTGAATAGATTATCTCCATCTTTTCGATTTATCCCTCTTTTTCAATCAAATGCGCCAAGACAAATATAAAGGTGCGAAATGTAAACAACACGCGTCGATTTATAGAGGTTCAACCCACCTAGGGCCTAATCCTCTACCACCCTAGTATCTCCGGGATGGATTTCAAAAAGAAAAAAGATTTTATTATTTTCTAAAATCAATACAACACCTTACAACATCACCTTGAAGAGCACCACACTCTTCTACAACACCACCTTTGAGATTACCACAATCTCTCTTGAAGATTACCACAATCTCCAACGGCACCTTGTAAAGATTACCACAATCTTCAACCTTGAAGAATACCAAATTCTTCAATACCTCAAGAGCACCACACTCTTGAAACACCTATCACCTAGATCACCCAGTGTATTCTTTCCACAAGAATACTCACAGGATGTCTTGTGTTGAATGATGACAAAAATCAAGATTACAACTCAATAATGAATATTACAATTTGAGTGCAAGTGTAATCAAGAAATAAAGCCTAGACCTCAAGATGTGAAAGTGAAATACTTAGGCTATAAATACAACAAGAGTGTTGAATATGAAAGCTTGGAAATTTGCAGATTTCTTGTTGTGTATTTGCTTGTATTGTTAAATGTCTTGTGTCTTCAATTCATCCTCTATTTATAGGGAAGTCTTCACCAACATAGGCTCCCAACATAGGCTCCTTCTTCTTCACTTTTGTCTACAAAAAGAGGATCACAAGATGTAGAAATATTGTACAAAATTGAAAAGCAAATCTTGTTGTCAAGGAGTTCAACGGTACAAATTTTGCTGTCAAAAGATTACACAACGCGACCGGTCGCTCTGCATAAGATTTCGAATGTTTGAATGAAAATAGTGCGATCCAGGTAGGGGTTGCAGGGGGGTGCGACCGGTCAGGTGGGGTGCGACCGGTCGCCTGGTGCGGACGGTCGACCTCACCTCCGACCGGTCACCTCCCTTTTTTCACAGAATTTGTTTTTCGTTACCTTTCATTTTTTCAACTCTCCAGGTACCGGTCGACCTCTTGTGTGATCGGTCGACCTCCAATTTGAAATATTGTCCGATTTTTATCAAAAATAAACTTCAAGAAATACTCCAAAAAATTAGTAAAAACATTTTAAAACACTTGGGAGTATTTGGACAACATTTATAAACATTGTTTTGGTGTAAAAACCAATTTAAACAAAACCATCAAAAGTGTTGTCCATTTTTATCGAATAATAAATACTAAGAAATACTCCAAAAATTAGTAAAAATATTTTAAATCATATAGGAGTATTTGGACAACATTTATAAACATTGTTTTGGTATAAAAACTCATTTAAACATAACCATCAAAATCTTGATAAAAACATTTATCTAACAGTATCTTGTGTCTTCAATTCATCCTCTATTTATAGGAGAGTCTTCAAGATTGGATCTCCAACATAGGCTCCTCATTCTTCACTTTTGTCTACAAAAAGAGGATCACAAGATGTAGATATATTGTACAAAAATCAAAAGTGAATCTGCTGATAAGGATTGCAACGGTTCAAAAATTTGCTGTCAAAACCTAGAACAGGGCGACCGGTTGCCCTGTTGAAATTCCGAACATTTGAATGAAAATAGTGCGATCCAGGTATGGGTTGCAGGGGGGTCGACGGTCGGAGAGGGGTCGACGGTCGCCAGTGCGGCCGGTCGGCCGGCCTCCTGGCCGATCCCCTCTTCAATTTTTTCAAGTTTGTACGTTTTGTTTCAAGTTTTCATTTCTTCAGGTACCGGTCGACCTTTTGGGCGACCGGTCGACCTCCAATCTTTAAATGTTGTCCGATTTTTATCAAAAATAAACTTCAAGAAATACTCCAAAAAATTAGTAAAAACATTTTAAATCACTTGGGAGTATTTGGACAACATTTATAACATTGTTTTGGTGTAAAAACCAATTAACATAAAAATATTAAATATGTTGTCCAATTTTTTATCGAATAATAAACTCTAAGAAATACTCCAAAAATTAGTAAAAACATTTTAAAACATTTAGGTGGAGTATTTTGACAAAGATACATAAACATAGTTTTGGTATAAAAACTCATTTAAACATAATCATCAAAATCTTGATAAAAACATTTATCTAACAAACTCCTCCTTTTTGATGATTACAAACCAAAACAATTTTAGGAAGTTGATTTTAAAACAAAACAAATTTCTCGGTCTAAAACATCAATCCATTATAAGCAAGATTCATCATAAGTACAAACACACAAGGATAGGAGCAAAGATTTTTCAAAATCATTTTTGCACAAGCTCCCCCTCTCAATATGCATATCAAGAACAAACATAAAAGCAACCAACTAAAAGCTAAAATCTTAGCTTTTACAACTTAAGCTTGAATTTTATGAGCTTATAAGCTCCCCCTGTTATAAAACATCATTAGTCAAGCATAAAATTCCATAATACATCACATGGACTAAGTATTGTTCACAGCTTTTGGCTTTAAAGAGCCCTAGCTTATAGCTTTTCTTGCAAGCTTATTTTCGCGCGTATGAGCGTTTTTCCTATTTCTCCCCCGTTGGAATCATCAAAAATAATGTTAGCACGATAAAAACATCATATAATTATATCAAAGTGCGCAATTTAATCAATTTATCAAGCATATTGAGCATTTAAGCTTAAATTCCGAATAAAAGGGAAATAATTGCTCATTTGATTTGTAAAAGCTCAGTTGATTGATAAAATATGATCTCTATAAACTTATAAAACTTTTCAAATCAAGAAAATCATGTAGGTGATGAATTTTTCATTGAAACATTTTGTCGAACACTTGGCGTGCGTCGAATAAACAAGAAAAATATAACGCCTTTGTGATTCGTTTAAGCCAAAACATTTCATCACCAATAGCAATACAACAATATTCATTCATCACCAATCATCATATACAACATACTAATACAAGAATTTCATCAAAGTATCAAGATATAAGCACATTCTCAAGGGTTCAACCCAATTGAGATAAAAAAAAGAGAAATTCGTACCATTTAATCGGTAAAGATGAGCAATAATGATGATAATCGAGCCTCATGAAGTCCAAAGTATAAAATGTATGCAATAAAACAAATTTGAAGTGGAATTTGTGTGCAAAATGCGAATGGGACGAAAAATGAACATAAAATACCAAAATGACTATGACTGAGAACATAAACGTTTTCAACCAAATTTTTGCCATGGTCGACCGGTTGGGGGCATGGGCGACCGGTAGACGTCATGGGCGACCGGTCGGCCTTGCCCCAGTCAGACCAGTTGTTCATTCTGTTTTCCAAAATCTGAGATTTGAACCAAAAATCCGATTTTTCGGCCCTAAGTTTTTAAAACGTGCAAAATGCAATCATAGACCTCATTCAATATGCATTATGTCTTAATCAAGCTCGAAATGAGGTAAAAGACTCGGCGGTTAACGATTAAAAAATCCGCGAGTTATCCTTGAGATGGATTTAAACACATCTCAATTTTTCGTTTTAGAAACGCAATCCCTTAGAAAAATATATCAAATCTCAATATGTTTAGTTTGATTATAATGAACCATATTTTGAAAAATTATTATCACCGGACTTGTTATCCCGAAAAATGTGAACGTTTTAAACTTTGGATATACAAGTCATAAGAAGAAGTGTCTTTCAAATATTTGAAAATTTCTTTTAACGGCACTTTAATGAGATTCGTTGGGATAGTTTTAAAATTCGAGCATATAGACATAAGGGATAGAAAATGTCAAGTCTAAAGGAATACGAAAAGTTAGTGAACATACCTCGAATATGTTTGTCAATCAATATGCCTTCCTCAACCTTTGTCAAACTTTACATTGGTAGCCATAGAGGTTGAGATGATTCTTCCTTCTTCAATGCCTAACTTCTTCAAATGTACTTTTGTATACTTTGATTGTGAATTACAACCACTTTCTTGGCAATGTTTAACTTGAAGTCCAATGAAGAAATTTTATCTCCCCCATCTTGATCATCTTGAGTTCACCTTGCAACAACTTAGAAAATAACTTGCACAATAATTCATTAGTAGCACTATAAATGATATCATAAATTTGTACAAGTAAACAATCTTGCCCCCTTTTGTTTTTCAAAAAGAGAGTAGTATAAACTTTACCTCTTGTAAAACCATTTAGGAAAAATAGCTAAGTCTATCATACCATACACGGGGTACTTGTTTTAAATCATACAAGGCCTTTTATAAAAATCATTTGGCCTAAAAAAAATTTTAAACCCCGGAGGTTGTTTTATATAGACTTTTTCTTGAATAAAATCATTTAGAAATTGGATTTAACATCCATTTGGTAAGGCTTGAAATTATCTTAAAACAAGAATGGACAAGTAAAATGCAAATAGCTTTTAAATGTGCTACGGGTGCAAATGTTACATCAAAATCAATACCTTGACGATACTTTCGAGCTACTAACCTTGCCTTGGTCAACAAGCTTGTTCCAAAATTCAAACAATTTCTGCAAAATCTTAATCAAGATATCTTGCACAAGAGCATAGAAATATCGAAAAACAGAGACATAATAACAAGTAACACATACTATGCTTTCAAACAAATCATCAAGAGTTTCATAAAACATGTAAGTTCAAATAAGCTAATAGGAAGCTATATAAGGTCTCTTTTGAAATTTGAAAAAAATTCAAGAGCATATAGTTGAGACCTCATTTTAAAAGAAGCATTTGAACAAAAGTTTAGACAAGAATGAATATGAGCAATCAAATGCATAATTCTAAGATGAGAATGAAAATCAAATGTTTTATCAAATCAAAATACAATCCTTTACAAGTCTAGGATAAAACGAGCTTTATCAAATACTGCTTTTCAAAAATCGAAAAATCCTTTTAGTGGCACTTGTATGAGATACTTTGAAATATCTTGAAAAATAAGCACATAGGCATATGGCAAAAATTATATCGAGTCTAAGAGATGAATAACAATGGTGAGCGTAGCTCGATAGTTTATGTCTCTCTTGTCAAATAATGAGTGGATAACCATTGATGAAGATATATAAATCCTACACAATTATTAGAACAAGTCTTGCACACAAGAATAATTGTAATAGTGTAGGCTAGAGCAATGATATATGTCACAAGTATGCTTATGCCATAAAAATCCATAAGAGATGATAAAACACTATATTTTAAACAAATGCACAAGAGTTTTAAATATAACATGCAAGATCCTCTTTTTTTTTTTTAGAAAATTTTAAGAACACACAAATATTTTGAAGACCTTAATTTTAAGAAATATTTGAAAACTCATTTTACAATTAAGGCACAAATAAAAACATGCATAACAAAATAAAATGCATATTTAAATGAGGAGATACGGTTTACCAATTACGCCATTTCCATGAGTTGTGTCGTTTCCATTGTTGATGATATCTTCCCCTTTGAAAATCATCTTGTTGATGATAGCTTCTCCAATTGCTCAATTTCCAAGGATTGTGTTCTTCCCATTGTTGATAGTGTCTTTCGCTTGGAAATTTATTTTGATGTTGTCTTCTCCTTTGATCAAATGAAATTGTCATTTGATGTCTTCTTGGCGGTATGTATTTTCCTCGATTATTATTCCGCCGGGTACCTAATATGATATTATTTTGTGGTACCCTCAAGTGTTTGGGTCCTTTGGAATTAGCTTTGAGACTTTTAGGTCTTCAATGATAATTAGAGCTATTTCTAGCCCGACATGTATTAACCATGTGACCCGTTTTACCACAATAAAAACAAGTAGTAATTTTGGGAGCATAATGACCAACATGCATAGGGATTTGATTTCTTTTCACATAATTAACAACACTAGGCTTATGATCAAGTCCTTGTTTCAATTTATCACAACTATGAACATCAATAATATTGATCATTTTATCGGTACTCAAGTTGGATTTTGATAAATCATTTTTCATGCAATTAATATCCTCACACAAGAGTACTATTTTCTTTTTCAAGGTTTCTAACCTTGTCAAGTGTGGTGGTGTGATCACATGAAAGTGATTCATAAGAGAATAAGAGGAAAATAAATTATCCTAATCAATTTTCAAAATATTGAATTCTTTTTTCAAATTTTTGTATTTAACAAGTAAGCTTTGGAATTCATTTTGAAGTTAATCAAAATCATTTTGCAAATCACTATAATCATTTTGTAATTCATTATCATAAGAAGTGGAGGGTTTTGAACTTACCTCGTTTTCTTCTTCGAAGCCCATAAGACATTGTTCGTTTCCATCGACGTCGGAAGTTGTAGGAAGCTCATCCCATGTTGGGTTTGTATCCATTTGAGAAGTAGATACTTTTGAGTGGCTCCTTTCATTTGCATATACTTCTTCTAATTTTCTCCATACTTCATGTGCCGATTTAATTCCTACAATATGATTATATTCCAAAATGGTAAGTGAACAATACAAAATATTAAGAGCTTTACCATTTAAGGAGATGATTTTCTTTTCTTCATCATTGAGCTCTTTGAGGCCTTTGTGTGGTGTGTCCATCAATGGATTCTTCATTTACGACCGTGTTCCAAATATCGAACCCGCAACCTTGTAGATAGCATTCCATTCTTTCTTTTCAAAATATAAAATTTTTGGAATCGAATAGTGGTGGCTTGGTGGTGGAGGCGCCGGTGAGGTAGACATCATTCGTAGCCGGTGATCGTTCATCTTTACTCGCGATGTGGAACGAGCTTGCCAAAGAGTTTGGCTTTGATACCATTTGTAAGTCCAAGCGGCTACGATAATCTAGAGGGGGGTGAATATATTATCTCCATCTTTTCGATTACGCCTTATTTTTCGAATCAAATACGCCAAGACAAGAATAAAGGTGTAGAAAGTAAACAACACACGTCGATTTATAGAGCTTCACCCCACCTAGGGACTACGTGCTCTACCACCCCAGTATATCTGGGATGGATTTTGAAAAGGAAAAAAAAACATTTATTAATTACTACAATTAATACAAATTCAACTTACAACACCTTGAAGAGCACCACACTCTTCTTCAACACCACCTTTGGAGATTACCACAATCTCTCTTTGAAGATTACCACAATCTTCCTTCAACGGCACCTTTGAAGATCACCACAATCTTCAATCTTGTAGAATACCAAATTCTTCAAACACCTCAAGAGCACCACACTGTTGAAACACCTATCACCTAGATCACCCAAGTGTATTCTTTCCACAAGAATACTCACAAGGATGTCTTGTGTTGAATGATGACAAAAATCAAGATTACAACTCAATAATGAATATTACAATTTGAGTGCAAGTGTAATCAAGAAATAAAGCCTAGACCTCAAGATGTGAAAGTGAAATACTTAGGCTATAAATACAACAAGAGTGTTGAATATGAAACTTGGAAATTTGCAGATTTCTTGTTGTGGATTTGCTTGTATATGTTGTTGTATCTTGTGTCTTCAGTTCATCCTCTATTTATATGAGAGTCTTCAAGATTGGATCTCCAACATAGGCTCCTCCTTCTTCACTTTTGTCTACAAAAAGAGGATCACAAGATTTAGATATATTGTACAAAAATCAAAAGTGAATCTGCTGATAAGGATTGCAACGGTTCATAAATTTGCTGTCAAAACCTAGGACAGGGCGACCGATTGCCCTGTTGAAATTTCGAACGTTTGAATGAAAATAGTGCGATACAAGTACGGGTTGTTGGGGGGGTCGACCGGTCGGCCTTCCTGACCGTCCCCTCTTCAATTTTTCAAGTCTGTCACATTCCGTTTCAAGTTTTCTTTTCTTCAGGTACCGGTCGACCTTTTGGGCGACCGGTCGACCTCCAATCTTGAAATGTTGTCCGATTTTTATCAAAAATAAACTTCAAGAAATACTCCAAAAAATTAGTAAAAACATTTTAAATCACTTCGGAGTATTTGGACAACATTTATAAACATTGTTTTGGTGTAAAAACCAATTAACATAAAAACATTAAATATGTTGTCCAATTTTTTATCGAATAATAAACTCTAAGAAATACTCCAAAAATTAGTAAAAACATTTTAAAACATTTAGGAGTATTTTGGACAACATACATAAACATAGTTTTGGTATAAAAACTCATTTAAACATAATCATCAAAATCTTGATAAAAATATTTATCTAACAAGGCGCCACCTCTGGGCCACGGGAAGATTCACCCCGAGCTTATGAAGGGCGCCCCCTCTGTAAGAACATCTCCGGCCACTCCAGGAAAGTAAAGCTTCCTCCCAAAGGGAAGGATTCATCTCCACACGCAGTGAAAACAACTCCGTAAAGCAAAGAGTCATATTTCTCGGACAAGTCATAAGAACACGAGAGGTTACCCATAGTGAGGTAGCTTCACACTATCCAGGGCCCCTCATGAAAGCCCATTGTGAGGTAGCTTAACGTTATCCAGGGTTCCCAGAGGTTTCCTATAGTGAGTTAGCTTCACGCTATCCAAGACCCCTTATTAAAACCCATAGTGAGGTAGCTTCACGCTATCCAGGGCCCTTCATTAATGCCCATAGTGAGGTAGCATTGTGCCATCCAGGGCTACAGAGGTCGCCCATAGTGTGGTAGTTTCACCATATCTAGGGCCTCTCGTTAAAACTCATAGTGAGGTGGTTTAACGCTATCTAGGGTTCCTGGTGGCTGCCCATAGTGAGGCAGCTTAATACTATCCAGGGCCCCTCATTAATGCCTATAGTAAGGTAGCATTGTGCTATCTGGAGCTACTAAGATCGCCCACAGTGAGGTAGCTTCACGATATCTAGGGGCCCTCATTAAAACCCATAGTGAGATAGCTTACGTTATCCAGGGTTCTCGGGGAATTCCCTTAGTGAGGTAGCGTTACACTATTCGGACCCCCTAACATATAAATGTTAGTCCAAGTGGCTACGATAATCTAGAGGGGGGTTAATAGATTATCCCGGATTTTCAGATTTTGCCCTCTTTTTCGAATAATCAAGCAAGAATGAAAACTAAAATGCGAAAATAAACAACACACGTCGATTTAAAGAGCTTCACCCCACCTAGGGACTACGTGCTCTACCACCCCAGTATATCCGGGATGGGTTTCAAAAAGGAAAAAGAATTTTATTAATTACCAAAATTAATACAACACCACCTTGAGTATTACCACAATCCTTTTACAACACATTCAAGGAGATTACCACAATCTTCCTTCAACACCTATGAAGAGTGCCACACTCTTCAACACCTAAGATCACCCAAGTGTGCTCTTACCATAAGAACAACAACAAGGATATCTTGTTTTGGATGATCTACATGTTTAGTGCGTGCGTGGAAAACTGGATTTGCAGCTAAAAAGCACTGACGATTATCACACCATATCAGAGAATGAGACTCAACTTTGATCCCTAAACTCAGCAAGCAAAGAATGAAGCCAAATGAATCAGCAGCAGTGTCAGCAAGTGACCTATACCCAGACTCAGCAGAACTTCTGGAAACTACAGACTGCTTTTTAGAACTCCATGTTAACAAGTTCCCTCCTAACATGATACAATAACCCCTAGTGGATTTTATATCATCAATATTACTGGCCCAATCAGCATCTGAATAGCCTTCAATCAATATCCTTGAAGCAGGTTTGAAAAATAAGCCAATATGCAGAGTTCCCTTTAGATATCTTAACAAGTGCTTACAAGCAGTCCAGTGATTGAGAGTTGGAGCATGAAGATACTGACTAAGTTTGTTGACAGCAAAGGAAATATCAGGTCTTGTGATGGTAAGATACTGCAAGGCTCCAATGACACTCCTATAAAGAAAGGGTTGATCAAATAAGGTGCTATCCTTGAGATGAAGTTTATGAGAGGTGTTATGAGGAGTAGATGTGGATTTGCAATCAGTCATTTTAGTCCTGCCAAGAAGATCATGCATGTATTTTGTTTGGGACAGTAACAATTCTCCAGTTGTCCTAGAAGCCTCAATGCCCAAAAATAGTTAACCTCTCCCAGATTCTTTAAGGCAAATTTTTGATGTAGAGTTTGTATGATGGTAGAAACAGCTTAAGAGTCCTCCCCACACTCCTCCCCGGTAATTAATATATCATCCACATACACTAGTAATAGCAACAACTTCCCTGATATTCTTTGATGGAACAGAGATGAGTCAGAAACTGATACATGGAAACCAATGGTCAGCAAAAAAATTTTAATCTTGGTAAACCATGCTCTTGGGGTTTGCTTGAGTCCATAGAGTGCTTTATTTAGTTTACACACAGCATGAGGCTGAGATGAGTCAAACACTCAGGTTGCTGCATGAAGACTGAGGTTGAGAGATCACCATGCAAAAATGTATTGTTTATATCCACCTGTTGAATGGACCAATTTGAGGAGATAGCCAGAGCAAACACAAGCCTTATGGTACAGGCTTTAACAACAGGACTGTAAGTTTCCATATAATCAACACCTGTCTGTTGTTCAAATCCTCTGGCAACCAACCTGGCCTTGAACCTATCCACACTGCCATCTACTTTATATTTGATTCTGAACACCCATTTACATGTGATGACATGCATATTTGAATCAGAAGAAACAAGAGTCCAGGTGTTATTTGCAAGTAAAGCATCATGTTCAACTTGCATAGCAGTTTTCCATCTTGGATCAAGAAGTGCTCGGTTTACAGTAAATGGTTCTGAAAAAGAGGAGAGGGTGTTGTGTAATGAGGGCTTTAGGCTTATGAATGCCATTCTTGGACCTAGTAACCATACGGTACTAGAGCAAAGGATTAGAAGTATGTTGAGCTGGAAGAATGGTCAAGTGGACAGCTAGGGGAATGCCTGCTGAGTTCGTATGTTCAATAACATCAGTGGCTAAGGGAGATGAGGAAGAGTGATTTGGAGATGAGGAATAAGACTGAGATGCAGGGGATGGGGGATGCTGAAGAACTGGAGAAAGAGACTGAGAAGAAGCGGATGATAGAGTAGGTTGAGGTAAAGGAAGAATAGGAAGATATGAAGCTGGACTGGAAGATGATGGATGAGAGGGAGCAGCTGAGGAAGAAAAGAGTGTATGATAAGGGAATTCATGCTCATTGAATTCAGATGTTGCTGCAATGTACACTTTGCCTGTGTTACTGAGGCATTTATATCCTTTATGAGAATCACTGTATCCAGTGAACAAGCATTTTGATGATCTAAACTGAAATTTTTGGTTGTTATATGGACGAAGATAGGAAACAAGTGCATCCAAACACTTTTAGAAAAGAATAGTCAGGAGTTTTATTGTAAAGAAGCTGAAAAGGAGACAGATGGTTGAGAACAAGAGTAGGTAACCTGTTGATAACAAAGACAGCAGAATGAAAAGCATGCCAACAAAACTTTACAGGTAAGGAAGCTTGGGCTAACATGGACAGGCCCATTTCAACTATGTGTAGGTGTTTTCTCTCAACTTTTCCATTTTGCTGATGAACATGAGGGCAAGGATGACGAAATTGAATACCAAGCTTTGCTAATAAGGGGAAAAGTGATCTATATTCACCTCCCCAATCTGTTTGTAAACACTTAATTCTTGAGTGAAATTGTGTTTCAACAAAACTGTGAAATTGAACAAATAGATTATATGCTTCAGATTTTTGCTTTAAAGGAAAGATCCAAGTATACCTGGTAAAATCATCAATGAAATGAAGATAATATCTAAAACCATCAATGGAAAGAGTATGATATGGACCCCAGATATCTGAATGAATAAGCTGAAAATGAGCATTTGTTTTTATACATTGACTAGCAAAATGTTTCTGGTATAATTTTCCTAACTTGCAAGCATCACAAAATTCCATAGTAGTTGTAGAGGAAGGAAAGTGCAAAGACTTAAGTACAGAAGAAAGCACAGAATTACAGAGATGACCAAGTTTTAGATGCCAAATCTTTACATCAGGAACAACAGACACATGACAAGTAACAGCAGAATTAGATTGTAATCTAGGTTGAGAAGTAGAAAAACTTCTGAAGCTGGAGAGATGAGATAGATCAAGTTGATAGAGTCCTCCATTAAGATTGCCCTCCAAGAGTATCTTGTGAGTTATTTTGTCCTTGACAAAACAAGAGTCATGAAAGAATTCAATTAGAACATTATTGTCCTTAGTAAATTGAGAGATGCTTAACAGATCCTTTGTAATATTTGGAACATATAAGATGTTTTAAGTATGAGTGAATGAGGACCGGAAGCACAAGGAACAAGAGATGAACCAATTTTTGAAATGGGAAGGGCATAACCATTACCCACAACCAATTTTTCTGACCCTTGATAGTTCACTGCTTGCAAGGACAAATTCTCCAAATTTGCAGTTACATGGTTAGTAGCCCCACTATCAAAATACCAGTTACCATCCGCAGTAGAATGTTGATTAGTAGATCGAGTATTCGAGAGAAAAGCCTAAAGGGAAACATCATTACCAGAAGATGATTCAGGCCCTAAGTAACTTATATCAAACCTTTTGTAGCATTTAATAGCAACATGACCAGCTCTCCCACATAGTTGGCAAGAAGGTTTGCCACTATTGTCTTGTATTGAAAATTTCTGCCACCATTTCGATCTCTGCCTCTAGAAAAATGACCACCACCTCTATTAAAACCACCAGGTCGATTGTATGCAACATTTGCAGCAGGATTAGGAACAGATGTAGAATGTGCAGTGAAGGCAACACTAGTAGAACTATGTTGACTCTGAATACGTAGTTCATGAGTTTGCAACGAGAACTGAACTTCTTGAAGAGACAAATTATCAACTCTAGATGTGAGATTGACAACCACAGATTCATACTCTGGTCTTAAACCACCAAGGATATACAATGCAAGTTCCTCATCAGAGATTACATGATTTGCAGAGTTTAAATCATCTGCTATGCCACACATTTTCAAAAACATATTCATCCACACGTAAATCACCTTTCTTCAGAGTTTGTAACATCATTCATAATTGTAAAATGCGAGCCTTAGACTGAGTTTGAAACAATTTGTTAAGAACAAACCAAACATCACTCGATGTGGTACATCTAGTTATGTGACCTAACATGGATTCAGAGATCGAAGATAACAACCAGCTGAAAAGAAGTTGATCCTTACGCATCCAAAAGAGATAAGCTGGATTTTGACAGAGAGTTGAAGAACCTGTATCGGAGGGAAGAAATCGCGCCGGCATCGGCTCTGTTCCAAGCAAAAATGTATCAAATCCATGTGCACGAGCAACGGATAGGACTTGAAGTTTCTAGTAGTTATAGTTGTTGCGCTCCAATTTGAGAGACAGAGAGTCGCAAAATGTGGGAGAGAGATGGCCGAAAAATTCTCTGACGCTATTGAAGAAGCTCCAAAAAAAATCAAATGGCTCTAGATACCATGTTGGGTATAATATGAGGAGAGGAAAACTGAATTCATGTATTGAAAAACTGAATTACAATTACAAGTCTTAGAGTATTTATAAGGAAGGAAGCTAACAACTAATACTAACAGATAACAGAAATAACAGAAGTTTTTTTTTAGCAAAATAACACCCCGGGGAGTGGGGGATTGAGGCGTGATCCCCTACTTGTATATCAAATAATCAAAATGTCATACAATGTCATGCCCGTCAAGGCAAGAGAAAATCAAAGAACAAATAACCTATCACTACGATATCTAGAAAGACTATCATAGAGAGAAATCTAAAGAATAAAAGGAGAACCAATGATCTATGAAAATTTGAAGCTCGGATATCCCAGCTGGTCCATCCGAATGAGTGCAAGAAGGTGGTGAGAAGTCGTGCCCTCATCAACAATGTGATCGCCAGGGCGCAGCCTCCCAACTCGCTAGGTGATCTGTGGTCGATTCCCCTCTCTATGTATGTGGGAAATCGAATCAAGGTCCTCAAAGATGTTTCGAATGAGAATCGGGGTGTCTTGAACTCCAAGCTAAGGCCACGGAGTGATCGTGGTGACCACTCGCGCCATGCGTCCAACTCGATCCAAATCAAGAGAAAACTGACGGGCATGCCGCAGGTCCCATCTCAGCTAGTAGCTCAAAGATGAAAGCTAGACACCGCCCGGAGAGAGCAATGAAAAGCCAACATAAGTCTTCCCGAATGATCTCGAATCAATACCCTCTGCCAAAGAATCAAGGTGTCTCGATCAAACGAACCATCCGTGTTCACTGATCGAGGAGACCGAGGGCTCGCCAAATCACCAACCTAGGCCTGCGTGAAACCTCGTGGTGGAGCATTCCCCAAAAAACTCACAAGTAGGGAGGCCCCGACCAATCCGAAGGGCTCAAACGCCAACCCGAAACAAGAATCCGAGATACCGCTCCACCGCCAAATAATGTGACAAGCCAAGAAAGGAATGTGTCGATGCTTGACACTATTCCTTTCCGTCCGGCATGCACTACCAAAAATCAAGCGGGGAACCAAGAAACTCAAGTGCCTCATGTGTGATCCGTGTGTGCGATTCCTCCAAAATGAAAGGAACAATATCATATCGGTGGTGTGTGGAAGTGTAGTGTCAAACCAAGGAAGAAAGTGATTCCACACGGATGAACAATATCATTCATCAAAAAGAGGTGAGGGATAGATTCGACTGAGGAGATGAATGTGGATTATTCAAGCAACACCAAGAACGTGAGGCAAGGGAAGTGCCACGTGCACGAAGCTTGATATCCACAGAAAGACGACACGGCGAGGCGCCAAAGGAAAATAGAGATAGTAGGAATAAGAGCATCGTTTCAAATGGCACCATATAGAAGGTTACGAGCATTTCTACCCCGAGAGAATCCCAAGCGGAAGACATAGAGAACCCACCATGAGAGGTAAACATCCACCGCATGATATCTTCTCCCTGGAAGAATCGGAACCCCGAATATATCCTCAATGAGACTCTCGGGAAGCCCACATCCGGAGACCAAGACGATACAATCTATCTCTATCCCATATACCATCGCGAATGAACCAATCAACCGTCATATGACCCAACGGCCGATCAAAACAATGATCTCGCAAGCGGCCTATGCCCAAACCAAATATCATCCCGAAACGACACGGCTACCACGCGCTAATAGACCAAAATATTCGCTCCCGGGCTCGAATACCGATCCGCCTCAAGCGCCTCCACCATCGATGACTATGATTATGTGTTGACGAGGCTCTACAGGAGACCCCATTGTATCAGAATAAAGATCTTGTTGATCAAGAATTGAGCCCATAATGAATGGCCCTCGCGTAACCTCCACCACAACTTGTAAATCAAGGCGTCGTGAATATCTCGAAAGTCGGCGCAACCCTACCCATCCTCGAAATAGGATGGCGGATAATATCCCAATCGATCCAATGAGTCTTCTTCATCCCGCATAGGATCCCCGAGAAGAATCTAGCCATGATCTGCTCCAATCTGCCGCAGAATCGTCTTTGGCGGCCGCATGACCAAGAATATGCAACGGGATGGCCATTAGCGTGCTCAAATAAGAGCGAGCCTACCACCAAAGGAGAGATGTCGATCGACCACCCAACAACTCTATCCAACATCCTCTCGAATCACCGGGAGGAAGAGCTCTTTTTCGTCATTCGCCCCTTGAACAAAGGGACACCCAAATAAGTCATCGGCAAGTCATCGCGAACAAAACCTATTTTATTGGTAACTAACTTCAATGGAACAGTGACAATTCTAATATTGATCATTAGGAATTTGTAATTTGAAATAAGTAGTGAAACAACAAACTGAATCCTATTTCGTCGCACGAATTATTGCCACGTGTATAGAAGTTACCATATTAAAATCCCATAATTTGGGCGCGATTTATGCTCCAAAATTAATATGGTAACTTCTATACACGTGACAATCATCCGTGCGGTGGAATAGGAGATGAAACACCATCTTGGAATGGAAGATCCCATATGGCTTTCCCTTTGATTACTCTGATGTCATTTCAATTTTGGTCCCAACTTACTTTTATTCCATTGAAATATTGTTTCATCAAATTTATTAGTAAATTTAGGTCATCAATACATCTAACAGAAAATTTGTTTAGTATATAATTAAATTAACAGTTATACTAACGAGACTTGAAATTAAAACCTTTTAAGCTTGGACCACAGTCTTAATTATCACTTATTCTTAAACTGCTGTAAAACCTGACTCTAACTAACCAGTTTAAACCACAAGTGAACATCAGCAAGGGAATGAAATTACTGGTCCCACAAAAATGACATATAATAAGATTAGGACTTTTTTTTATTGGATAATAAAATTAGGATTTAGGTTTAAGTTGCAATTGGATGGAATGATTTGGATTTGAGTAGAGAATTTAAGGGAACGATTGCAAATGACTCTAAATAAGAAGGATTTGCAATTCCCAACATGACTCCAAAAATAGATTTGAATGATTTAAAATCCATTATAGAATAAGTTCATCCAAACAACCTCAATGGATTTGGTACTATGGATTTGAAATCATTAGCTCCAAAACCATCAATCTAATTGAAGCCTTATGGATGTCAATGGGTCGGGTTAGATACGGATCGGCCCAGACCCCACCAGTTAAGAAAACTCAAGACCCTTATCTATCCCGACCGCCTCACCTTAAACTCATACATGCCCGGCCCATATACGTGTCTAGCGGGTAAGACCCGTTACTCCCATTAGACCTACCAACCCATATATTTGGCCAAATTTATATGATTTCTACCCGGAATAGTGCTATCATAAATCATATAATTAAAGTGTGTATATAATTATATCAAATGTGATATTTATATAATTTTGTAGAAATTATTTGAATTATGAAATCAACATCAACAACATATGTAAATCAAGAGTTATTGAACAACAATATACACACTTTAATTATATATAACCTAGCTAGTTATATGGGTCGGGTCCTACTATACATGTTACCAGACCCATACCCATCCGGGTTTAAAGTCAATATCTGATATTTGCATCATAACCATTTATTTGTCTCATACCTGTTACCCCCCATACCCGGATCCATTGTCATCCCTATTTAGGACTGAGCCATTCCTCCAAAATCCCAAAGCCGGCTGAGTATAACAAACGCTAGCTCGGCTGAGCCGCCGCCAAAGAAACAATTGATAATTGGCAGCTCAACATTGGGTAGTTGTGGTGGAATGTTGGCCCATAGAATCATATTCAGTTGTCTGGCGTGGGCTTCCTCATATTTTTGAGCTTGTTCGGCTTCCATATGTTGTACATTTGTCATTTTGTTTGTCTAATTACTTAAACCAAAATTAGTAGAATGGTTAATTATAATCTGAATAAGGAAATTAACGGTAGTAATCAGGCAGGTTAAAACTCAAACAAACCTTGCTTGAAATGGAATTTTTTTAAAGGGGTAGTTAAAAAAAAGTGGTTTTTTGAAAATAAAAAAAAATCTTGAAATTTGATTTTATCTTATATTTTTTTCATTCTTAATTAAAAAAAATTTGAAACCCTCCATTATAAAAATATTCAGTTAACTTTTTAAATTGAAGACAAAATTAAACTTTACGGGGATTTTTGTAGTTTTCAAGAATTTTTAGGTTTTTTTTGTAATTAGCCCAACCCCCACGATGTTTTTTTTTATTTATAATTATCAATTTTAGATTATGAAAGAGGTTGTTGGGTTTTGATAATTGATTTTCAAAAATTTTATTTATTTATTTATTTATTATAGATATATAGACTTAATTATGAAGTGTAAATTTTTAAGAACTATACTTTTTTTTTAAAAAACAAATCAGTGGTACTACGTTTTGAAAATATATATTTTTCAAAAATTAAATAGATCTAGCAGGTCCAACCCTTCAAATCCTGGGTTCGCATCCTTAAAAATCTTGGTCGGATCTAACGACTCCCCTTCTAATCTTAAACATGAATCTTATGTCTAAATTACTATATAAACGTACTAAAAAAATTACTATATGATTCAAAAATAAAAATTACTCAAGTGAAACTGAAAATATTACAATTTGAATTCGTCATGAATAAGAATTCGAAAAATCTCATAGAATAAATATGTAATTTGTAGCTAAAGGCATTAAGTTTCAGAGTTCGATCAAAAACAAAACCCTTAATAGCGTGTATGGTTAATTGGATATGTTTCCATGGTGCCTTTTTAGTTTTTAAACCACTCAAATTAAACATAGAAAATAGCAAAAACTTTGTAGATATTAGATTGTACCTCCCATTATCATACACAAGCTAGAAATAGAGGTATAAGTAGAACCTTTCAAACAGGCATTTCCCAGATAATAGATTGACACACACACACACACACACACACACACACACACACACACACACACATATATATATATATATATATATATATAAATTACTGTATTAATTAAAACAGCACAATATAGGCTTCAGGTATGTTAGAAAATTAATATGGTAACTTTTATATATATGACAATCATCCGTGCAGTGGGATAATAGATGAAACAGTACCCTTTTGGAATAGATGATCATGTGGTCTTTCCATCTTTTATTTTGCTGAGACCTTTAGATTAACATTTGTTGTATTCTGATTTTATTGATTTATGGATGAGATTTTTCGAAGAAAAAAAAAGTAGAGCCTTTCAAACTTTAAAGAGGCTAATGAATTTCCTCAAAAAAAAAAGAGGCTAATGAATATATTAGTTCTTTTTTCTATTGGTGTCTGATCGAGGGAAATTCCCAAATTAACAATGTAGCCCAACTGAAAAGAAAAATAATTTGACTTTTTTATTTGCAATTATATCATCAATAAACACATTCATATAATTAATTATATATATATTAGATCTGTACTTAATACATATTCATAAATATATAAATACACCAAATTTGAGTGAAATATTCAAACCACAGTTTTAAAACCTCCTCAACCAGATACTTATTGGATATAAATTACATAATGGAAAATTGATAAATAAAATGAAAAATAAAATAAAAAAAAGTTTACCCAGAATCTTTCCGTGGGCGATATATAAATATAATGCACATGACATCATTGCTCCCGTACTAACGGATTGGGTGGTCAGAGAAACGCCGTTTCATGATGACGTGACGATGCCTGGATGGATGAATTCTACGTCAACCAATGGCGTTGCGGTATCCGTGCTATTTTATGGGTCCCACCAGTCTTATATAAATCTCACGGCGTACCTACTCCGCAGCAGTCCTCCCTACATACGCGGAGTGCTATATTCTTTTCTTAATTCTTTTTTCTTTGTGTGTGGACCCACGCGGATGTCGCTTTGGGTGTCTCCCAAGTCAAGCTCTCAAAAGACAATTATATCCTTTCTAAAACAATACTTGTATGTTGCACTGGATTTTGCATCTATAAATATTAGATCATCTCCAACCCAACTCTAAAATTCAAACCAAAACATCAAATATCTAAAAAACACCCTTTAATCCAACTCTAAACATCACACCAAATTTGGTGTAATACAAATATTCTCTCTTTGCCCTCCAATTTTTTCTACTTCAAACTTTTAATTCCTATTGTATCATATATTTGATATATAATTCATTTGTAACATGGTTTTAGTTATTTAAATTTTGTATATAATTATTATTTTGGATGAACAATAGTTAATATTTACCAATAAATTATTATAAACTAAACTTAAAATTTTGATAAACTAAAATAATTAATAAACAAAATTATAATTTAATTAAAAAAGCATCAAAGTCTATCATAAAATACAAAACATTAACATTATAATTAAACTTGAAATTTAAAAAACAAAATACCAAGCAATGTACTAATTTCGATCACGTGTGGGATGAATATACTAATTTCGAGAATTAGTAATGTATTAATCTTTTTTTTGTCTTTAAATATTTGTTTTAGGTTTGTCGTTTTTTATTGTCTAGTGTGCAATTTAGTATTTTTATTTATTGTGATATTAATTTTGTAATATAATTAATTAATGTAATATTAGTTAAATATAAGTTTTTATTTAGTTACATTAATAATAATAAAATATAAGCAAAAGAAATAATTGCATAAACAAATAAATTTGCTATTCCAAAATGAAAATAAAATATTAAAATATTCATTTGGTGTAAGATTTAGTGTAGTGGGTTTGAGATGGGTTTTGCAAAATTACACCAAAACACCAAATTTGGTGTGATTTTCACACCAAATTTGGCGTTATGGGTTGGAGATGCCCTTAGGAACTAGAGTTGTTTCTTTTTTTTAGGTAAAAACAAAAGGTCGAATAATAAAATAAAGAGAAAGAACTGCTGATCACACGGTCGATCAGCTAGCCTGATAGCGGGGTCTCATCACAACCTTTCAAGGTAAATATCCAAAGTACCACTAAAATACAGTAACCACAAGCCGGTTATATAGTTGGAACCAAAATAAAGTCTAAAGCCAATAAACTAAACCAGAAAAATCGATAAACGTGAAAATTGTCTGTGTACCCAATAGAATGGCAATAGGCGGGAGTCGGTAGGAGTCAATTTGCTAAATTATCAGCCCCCACCCATGCACACATTCTACGTACAAAAAATCTGGGTCGGTCCAAAAAAGTTCGGCTAGCCCTGCTCGTCGGGCCGGGCCAAATAGGCATGACTTTTTTCGGGCCTAAAAATCTGTTGCCCAACCCGATCCAAACCTGGGGCTGGCTGGGCCGGCCTGAATTTTGCCACCTCTAGTACCCAATAGTCCACTCACCTGGACGCTAAAAACAATTCACTATAAGAATCAACATCCTCTACCTCATCAGCTCAAGATTTAGAGTCAATCATATCCATAGCTTATAATGGTTGTGCATGAACTGGGGAAACTACTGCTGCCCTGAAGGCAGTAATGGCAAAAGTTTTTAGCTTACGTCTAATATCACACAATTTGATATTTGTCTGCTCTTCTAGTGTATTTGATCTTGGATGTAGTGTGCTACAAGCTAAAATTCGTTGCGTAGTCCGCATAGTCTCAATCGGAGTATGAGATAAAGAATTAAGAATTATCAAATGTATTATCCGCCTAAACATAGTTGGATTGGACCACCAACTTAGTTACTAAAATATCTTGTTCCAAACAACTGTGCGTGTGATCCATAAAGAAATCTTTCCTCTCCACATAATGCAAGAGAACACGAGGGTCGTCAGACTCAGCGGTATCAACAACTATAGTTGGTTGATCAGATGAAGCTAGATTACTATTCGAGTATTCAATGTTCGATTCAACATTCAAGAAATTTTTATCTATTTGACTATATTATATATATAAATTGATTAGCTTTTAAATCATATATGGAAAAAATTGTTAATCATGTGTAAATATGAAGCCGCCACGTGGAATTAAGAGAATGAGGAGTTGCCGCATGTCTTCGAATAATGATTGCTAACATATGTGTTCCAGTTTTTTTCTTTTAGCATATAGAGTCGATTTTTTATATATCAAGTTTTATTTAAAATAAATCGAATAACCATTATTTTTGTAAGGCAATGAAATTCTCTATATTTCGTTTACAATTATTAATGTATAAACGTTCTTTAGTTTTTTATATATACTAATTAATAAAATCATTTATTCTCAGACTTTATTCTTCTTTTAGTATAATATAGTAATATTTAATTTTTATATACAAATATACAATTTTATTATAAAACTTGCAACATAGATCTATTATTTTATATATTATAGTTAATTTTTTTTTGAGGGGATATATTATAGTTAATTATTTATTGATATAGAAATCCGAATTAATTCGCGTATTGTAAGAATGAATTTGCTGTATAATTGAGAATTTATCAAATTATTTCTAAATTATATCATATATAATACTCCAAATATGAATTTATTAAAAAACATATTGATGTGATGGCTCATTCTGAAAACCATGATGAAGACATCATGAATGTATATATATGGTGAATGATTGGAATTATTTGTTTTGATAACTGTTGTCTTTCAGTTAATTATGAATTCTTAACGTTTTTTCCCTAAATAAAATATCTTATAACCAGACATTGACATGCAATAAGATGATTTATGTATAACCATCATGACAAATGAAACAAAAGAAATAAAAAATTATTCTGATAAAAAATGTTGAATAACCAACATTATAATGGTAAGAAAAGATGTGGAATCACCACCCCTAAAATGGCTAAACAGGAGTACTGGCGAAAAACTATGGTCGACCAAAAGTTGGTGCATTTCAAGCCAATGGCAATTCAATTATTCAAAGTGGTAGGCCGAAGACAATGAAATTAATATTTCTAAAAAGAATGTTTTTTTTTCTACGTTCTTAAAAAGAGTGTTCTATTTTATTTTTTTTTACAAGTCAAACTTTAACTGATTGATAACTTAGATAAATTCAAATTAATTGATGTTGTTTTGTAAGGTACTTCTTATTGTAAGGTACTTCTTACGCAAACGTTAGGCGGGTTCTTGGGGGTTGTCCAAGGAAATCTTTCTGACGCTCAAGTCGACTTGGTGATTAAGAGAAAATAATACTATAAACAAATGTTGAATTAAATGCGTAGGAGAGTTATTATGAGAATACGAGAATTTTACTTACAACTGAATAGGAGGTACATTTTTATACCTGAGAAATGAGTCATGTGGGCCGTGTATGAGAAATCTTCCTATGGACCAATCCGCGTAGGAGAAATTGGCATGTGGGCTAGTTCGGGGCTCCTTTGGGCCAGGTTATTTTATTAAGAGCCCATTGGGCAATTAATATTATATTAATATATAAATTAATATATAAATCAAATTATATATTAAATAATTAAATATTATTTTTGCCCCAAACATAAGCCCCCAGCTCCGGTGTTGCGGGAGCTAAACTGGTACCATATCTGGCTTGTCTAGTTGTACATCTTGTCTTGCCTTTAGAGATTCTTTGACCATGTCTTCCAAAGGTAATACTTCTCTCTCCACTCTTTAACTTTGAAATTCGTTGCTCTGTAGAAGACATAAAAAAAATCTTGAAAGTTGAGGTGAGAGCTCATGGAGAGTTGGAGTGATGAGTGGAGTGCACCAAGTGATGAGAGGGATGGGAGTTCGAATGGTAGATGAGGGATTGCTCTGAGCACCTCCCCCGAGTGGGCAAGGACACCCCCTAGGCGCCCTCCTGTGCGGAGGAGGTCCCCTTCGGGGTTGGTCCAAGCCCAGCAGTCCTTCATTTCTTACGTTTTCTCCATCTTTTTATGGAGTTTTTCCCTATTTCGAGCTAGATTTTGGATTATGTCCTTTCTTTATTTCCGTGTTCCCCCGTCTTCTCCAGGGTTTAGCTTCTGATTCCTGGTATGTTAGGACTTGTTCATATTTTGTAGAGACGAACCCTTCCCTTATGAAGGAAGCTTTAATTCTTTCGGAGATGAGCCCCGAGGGGTCGATCAAATTGAGAGGAGATAAACCCCCCTGCTTGAGTAATGATTGCTATATTTCGGCCCAAATGGCCTTTGATTCATGCCTACATGTTTAGAGCTTGCTTTATGTACTTGGATAAATTTTGCTTTCTTTTTTCGTCTTGAGATGTTTCTTAACCTCGTAGGGTCGGATGATAATTTACTTCATTTATGTTATACTTGTGTTCTGATTTATCTCTTCCGGAGCTCGGAGGGAGCACTCTTATGGAGATTTCTCCAAGTTCTTGCTTTATCACTTTCGTAGTTTGGAAGGAGCACCCTTCAAGAGTTTTCTCCAAGTTGATCTTTTCCCCACATGTGTTAGCATTTTTTTCCTTTTTTTCTTACACTTTTTCGTTGCGGAGAAGAATTTTCGGGGATCCTTCCGGAGCCCGGAAGGGGAGCCCTTCTGGAGTTCATGGGGCGCCCCTTCTAGTGCTTCATCCATAATTTTTGCTTTATCATTTGTATCTCTTCCCCACATGTGTTACTATTTTTGCCTTCTTTTTCTTGCATATATATTTTCATCGTGGAGAAGAATTTACAGGGATCCTTGTGAGGAGGCCCCTTCCTACAGGGTTTTAGCCGGAAGAGAAAAATTTACTAGGACCTCTCCTGTGAGGAGGCCCCTCTTATCCGGGGACTAAGCCGGATGAAGTTAATTGTTAAGTTAAAATGTTTTTATCATGTTTTTGATTATTTTGTTCAAATGTGTTTTTATACCAAAACAATGTCTCTAAATGTTGTCGAAATACTTCCGGACGATTTAAAATGTTTTTACTATTTTTCGGAGTATTTCTTGGAGTTTATTTTCGATATAAAATTGGACAACACTTTTGTTTCAGTTCGATCGGTCGCCCATAGGGCAACCCGTACACTGTTGAGTTTTGAAATAGAAAACGGGACGTATAAAAAATAGGGGAGGGCGACCGGTCGACCCGTAGGTCGACCGGTAGGGGCGACCAGTCGACCCTAGGGCGACCGGTACCTAGGAAGCCCTCCTCAAGAGCAGACTTCTCTGTTTCGATTTTTGACAACCCCCAACCGGTCAAGCATAAGGGCGACCGGTCGAACCCTCATTCGACCGCCCTCCCTGTGTAAAAATTGCAGCAAACTCATTTCAAACTTATCTCTGCGCAACCGGTCGAACCCCTCTTTTATCAGCAAACTATCCGTTGCATTTTCAGACAGCTTTTTTCAAATTTGTGGGATTGATTTCTAACAGCTATAATCTTGATTTTAAATGGTTTCTTTTGCAGAAATCACTCCCCAAGGAGGAGCCTATGTCTGGAAATTAAGCCAAGACCTCTCATATAAATAGATGCTTCATTCAAGCAACAAGAGATAACACAACATACAAGCAAATAGCATACAAGCAAACATTTTAATATCTTGTTGTATTCTAGCCTAAGTACTTTCACTTGCATACTCTTGAGGTCTAGGCTTTTGATTCTTGATGACACTTGCACTCAATCTTTGTATTGGTTTTATAGAGTTGTAATCTTGAATTTTGTAAATCATCCAAAATAAGATATCCTTGTAGTTGTTCTTGTGGTAAGAGCACACTTTGGTGAACTTAGGTGTTGAAGAGTGTGGTACTCTTTATAGGTGTTGAAGGAAGATTGTGGTAATCTCCTTTAAGGTGCTGTAAGAGGATTGTGGTAATCCTCAAGGTGGTGTTGTATTAATTTTGGTAATTAATAAAATTCTTTTTCATTTTTGAAACCCATCCCGGATATACTGGGGTGGTAGAGCACGTAGTCCCTAGGTGGGGTGAAGCTCTTTAAATCGACGTGTGTTGTTTATTTTCCGCACTTTAGTTTTCATTCTTGCTTGATTATTCAAAAAAGAGGGCAAAATCTGAAAATCCAGGATAATCTATTCACCCCCCTCTAGATTATCGTAGCCACTTGAATTAATAAGTGGTATCAGAGCCAAACTCTTTGGATAGCTCGTTCCCGAAGTAAAGAGGAAAGATCCATGGCTACGAATGACGCTTATCTCACCACCGGGCGCTCCACCAACAAGCCACCACTATTCGACGCCAACAACTACGCATTTTGGAAAGACCATATGGAGTGCTTTCTACAAGGGTGTGGGTTCGACATTTGGAATGTGGTCATTGAAGGAGTTGGTCAACCAACCAAGAAATTGGAGGACGGCACCTCGGCTCCTAAACCTTTCAAGGAGTTCGATGAAAACGATAAGAAGGCCTTCTCTCTAAACGATAATGCCTTAAATATTTTGCATTGTTCTCTTACCGCCACCGAGTATAATCACATAAGAGGCATAAGGTCGGCACATGAAGTTTGGGAAAAATTGGAGACTATTTATGAAGGGACTAAGAAGGTCAAGCAAGCAAGAAAGACCATGTTTGTTAAAGATTTTGAAAATTTTAACATGCATGATGGTGAAAGCATCTCTAAGATGGTGGAAAGGCTTGACAACATTGTCAATGCTCTTGTGGCCCTCGGTAAAGTCATCTCCGAAGAAGACAAGGTGACTAAGGTATTGAATGCTCTTCCCGGCTCATGGTCCGAAAAGGTGACGGCTATCACGGAGGCACAAAATCTTGAGACACTCAAGTTCGACGAGCTCATCGGGAATCTCCTTATCTATGAAGTCTATCTCAAGGAAAGAAAAAATTCCAATCCATCCATCAATCAATCGGGTATGCAAATTATTCTTAAAGGTCTTGTTTCTTCTTCTAGTAATGCATACTATGATAATGATGATGATGACAATGAGGAGACGGCCGCACTTGTTCGAAAATTTGCAAAATTTGTGAATAAAAATAAAGCAAGAAAATCAAGAGATAATTCTTGCTTTAAATGCGGAAAACCCGGGCACTTCATTGCCGATTGCCCAAAACTCGATGTGGAGGAACAAAAGAAAAAGAAGCCTTTTTCGAAAAAGAAGCTCTAAATGCGGAGGTCAAAACTTGGGATGAACTACTTGAAACAACCGACGAGGAAGGAGAAACCAAACATGGTCTTATGGCCATAGACGATGAAAATAATAAGGTACACTCTAACTCTTCTACCTCCTCCTTAGTTGATGAATTGCAATGTAATTTTGATGAATTGCAAATTGAGTTTCAAAATTTGATTGTTAAATACAAGTCTTTGAAAAAGGAGCATAAAGAGCTTAAAATTGAAATTAATTTTTCCTCTTATGAATCTCTTGACAAAGCTCATGCTCTTACTATTACTAGAGTTCACTCTCTTGAAACCGAAAAAGAATCGCTCACCAAAGATCTTGAATGTTTGAAAAAGGATGTGCATCATTTTAACATAAGCATAGATAAAGTTACAAAAATTTTAGATGCACAAAGAGGTGAGCGTTCCAAATTAGGACGTGGTTATAAACCATTTCAAAATGTTTATAAGAAAAATAACCAAGGTCCGACTTTCGTACATGCTAGTAGCTCTTATACTCCTACTTGTTTTTATTGGGCAAAGTTGGACATTATGCTAACAATTGCAAATTGAGAAATAGCTCTAGTCATGTTTGGAGACCCAAAGGTCTCAAGACTAACCCCCATGGACTCCAAAATTATAGGGTACCTAAAAGAAATTCTTTTGTAGGTAATAGGGGCTATAACAACCATGGAAGATTCAAAATGGCTCGTGGACAGCGGATGTTCACGCCATATGACCGGGAGGAGAGAACTTTTTACCAACATCAAGCTCCAAGAAGAGGGTATGGTCATGTTCGGTAATGGCAAATAAAGAATTATTGGAAATGGAGAAATTGGTAACTCTTCTTTATCTCTTAGTAATGTTCTTTTAGTAGAAGGGCTTAAGTTTAATTTGATAAGTGTTAGCCAACTTTGCGATTCAAATTATGATATTTCTTTCAATAAAGAAAAATACCTTATTCTTAAAAATGGTAAAATTATTTGTGAAGCAAATAGAAAAGGCAATCTTTACAAAATTTGTACAAGTGATTTGGTTAGTCAAAATGTTTCTTGTCGTGTCGCCAATAATGATTTAACTAGTTTATGGCATAGGCGACTTGGACATGTTGGATACAAGAATTTGAAAAATATTTACAAAAACCAACATGTAAAAGGACTACCCAAATTGAATTTTGAAAATCTTGGCTTATGTTACACTTGTCAAAAGAACAAATTAGTTAAAAGTAGTTTCAAGCCCAAAAATGAAATTTCCACAACCAAACCCCTACAATTGCTTCACCTTGATTTGTATGGGGATATTGGTACGGCTAGTCTAAGTGGAAAACATTACACTTTCGTTATTGTCGATGATTTTTCTAGATATACTTGGGCTCTTTTTTTACCAATAAAAGTGATGTCGTTAATGAGTTTGTTAAGTTGTGTAGACTTATTGAAAATGAAAAGGTAGATACTTTTAAGTCTATCCAAAGTTGTTGGGAAATTAATTTTTAGATTTTGATGAAGCCATGTAAAACTTAGAATAGAAAGTTGGCACCCTTTTTTCCCTGTAATTTGCACTGTAATAGATAGGGCTGGTCGAGCTGAGTTAAGTCAGCTATGTCTGAACATGCAAGAAGTCAACTAGAGACTAGAAGGAAGACTCCGCTGTAAGGCAGCTGATTGTAGCAAGGAATAAAAGACAGGAACTCAACTAAAGGTGCAACTGAGATGCATCTGAGCAAAGTGTCAGTCAAGTCAACTCAAGATAGCCAAGTCTCAAGTTGATGTGACATATGAGTCATCCAATAATTGGAAGCTGACTCGAAGTCATCTGGGAAATCAAGGAAATGCAGTCAAGTCGAGACAACTGAAAGAGATCCGTTGTACAGAAGTCAAGAAAATTACTTATAGAAGTAATACTCCCATACTACCTTTCTTAAAGTGCTCAGTCCCAGAAGCGTGCAAAAGGAATAAACCAATGGGAAGCACTACACCTGTGTTAGAACTCTGAAAAGCTGAAGACTCATTCAATACGAGGAAATGTCAATTCCAAGGACTGCAACAAGACAAGCCAACGACCACAAGTGTCTTTTAAAAATTAACCTATCTCTTCAACGGGCAGATTTTCAAAAGAACACTATATAAGGCTGAGGAATCACCTTGAGAAAAGGTTACCTTGATTACCTGAGAAAACCATTACAAGCAAGAAAGCAATATATGTAACCTGAAATATTCTCAAGTCAATTAAGCTCAATCCTCAAGCCTACATTACGAAGAAAATCAATCCAACACTCACATGTGAAGGAAAGACGACTTCAATCAGTTGAAGATGAAACATTTAAAGAATCAAGGGGTCTACATTCCACAAAGGATTGTAGAAAGGTTCAAGGTCGAACCAGTCTCAAGTTTTTGGAGGGCTTCGTGATCAAATCCAAGAAGCTTGAGCAAGTGGGCTGTAGTAGCAAGGCAGCTTTGCCTGTGAAGAAGTTGAGTCGCACGAGAAGCCAGCTGTGTGACCAAGGCATCTCCAGACTGAGTCCCAAAGGATCAAGTCAGCTGTGTGATCAAGACTTGCATCTGGACTGATAACCACTTTGTACGTTGATCAATACTTAGTGGATTCCTCCAGGAGTTGGAGAAGAGGGGAGTAGAAGAATTACCCCATCTTCGAACCTCTATAAAATTTATTGTGTCACTTACATTTCAACACTTTAATTACTGCATATTATTTTGATATCTGATGATAAATTTGTTGTCCATCTGATAATTAACTAAGTGCTATAATCAAGTATTAAAACATACTTAAACCAAGATTCAAAGGTGTTAAGTCTTCCGCTAAAAACATATCACAGTCGAGTTAAGTTTTAGTCAAAACAGCTGAGTTATTCTATCAATAGCTCAGTCGAGTCTGTTGAGTGGCTAACTCTGCTGATCAACTAACTTAGTTGTCCATCAAGGACTTAGCTGTGAAGTATTAACTTTGAACGTCTTAAAAAGGACTAAATCAAAAAGTTGGTAAGGTTTATTCAACCCCCCCTTCTAAACCTTACACTCACACCCATTGGGGCATAAAAGTGGTATAAGAGCGGTTGGTTCATTGAGCCTTCCGCACTGGTTACTGAACTACATCTCCAATCTCTCAAAGCTTGCTTTAGCACTTGATCTTTCAAAACTCTTTTATTCAAAGAAAGTTATTATCATGGAAGCAAATTTGACACGCATCCCTATGTTCACAATTGAGGAATTTGATGATTGGAAAATTCATATGCGTGCTCATCTATCAAAGATTACACGATGAAATGTGGATAGTAATAGAAGATGGGCCACTTTGCAAATTTTAAAAGTGAACACAAACTTTGCAGGAGGGGTCACAAATCAAGGACAAGAGGATGTTGCTCCCGCATCACTATGGTTGAAAAACCAAGAGCCGAATGGACAAATGATGACAAAAAAGATACAACTTAGACAACGTGGTCAAGGACATTCTTTACAAAACTCGGACAAAGCCATGTTCAACAAAGTCAAATCGTGCAAGATCACGAAAGAAATGCAGGATAAGCTAACCCCGATTTGTGAAGGCTCTGAGCAAATCAAGGAAAATAAACTATTTGTTGCTATACAAAAATTTGAAAATTTTAAGATGCTTGCAGGAGAAACCTTGGATCAACTGGATGCTCGGTTCACAGAAATTACCAATGAGCTATCTCTGCGCTTGGAAAAGAATATACACGAGAAAAGAAATGTGTATGAAGATTCTAAGAAGTCTCCCCTAGCAATGGGAAATGAAAGTCATGGCCCCGAGACACTCCATGGACCTATCAAAACATCCAACCATGAGCTATTCTCGGATCTCAAAGCCTACGAATTTGAGTGAGAAGAAAAGACCTAGAGGAGACAGTTGTGCCCAAAACAGCTGCTCTAATAGTTAAGGATGGTAAAAGAGCTGAGGTCAAGGAAGTCATTGACCAAGAAGAGATTGCCCTGATGGTTAATAAGGTTTAACAAATTCTTCAACAAGAATTACAAAAGAGGCAAAGGTGAATCCTCAAGAAGACACTCACTCCTCCAAGTCAATGGAAGATAGGCCACCCAAAAGAACAGAGCATCAAAGGTTGAGTATCAAAGAGCCGACAATCCAAGGATGGAAAGAATTGATCAAAAGGTTGAAAATCTATCTTTGAACCGCTAGCAACCCGGTCACTATGCCATTGATTGCCCATATCCCGTAGTCAACAAATACAGAATGAAGAGGAAAGAAAAGTCTTGAGAGAAAAGAAGACAAGAGAAGAAAAAAGGCAATGTTAGTCGCAGAGATCACCGAGACAACCAAGTCAAAAGACACAAAGATACTCGAGAGAGTAGTGAATCGACTACTCAAGTGACTCTGAAGAAGAAGCCTTGATATGTTTAATGGCCAAAGAACAAGACCAACCTGACTGAGAAGATGAGGTACACTCTAACTCATCTCACTCAGACACTAGTGATAGTGACTGTGACACATACACACCTCATCACCCACTAATCTTTATGATTTATTAGGCAAAATGATGAAAGACTCAGAGCAGATTAAAACCTCACACACTGCTAAATGAGGAAAACAGCCTGCTCAAAAGCCAAAACTCACAGTTGACTAAGGAGCTGAGTACTCTAAGTCACATAGCTGATGAGAATAAGGAAATAAAGGCTGAAAATGCTAAGTTAATAGCAGAGATAGATGCTATAGAAAAAAGGGAAAATGACCTCAAAAATGTGATTGCCTCATTCACTAAGGCATCTAAATCTTTGGATGATCTTATTATGAGCCAAAGAGAATGTGGAGATAAGACAGGCTTAGGATTTAATTCCTCTATGCTAAGCCAAGCTCCTAAAATGATTTTGGAAAAAGGATCTTCAAGCAATGAAGTATCTCAAAAATCCAAAACTCCAAATGGTGCACACACATTCATTCCAAAGCACAATCACAACCAAACTGGCCTTGGTTATAAAGGAAAAGGAAAACACCAATTGAGTATCTTTGAAAGGGCACCGAGAAGAAATCCACCGAGTTCCTCAAAGAAACTCCAAACGAGAAAGTACTCTGAAAAGAAGAAACAGAGCTACCAAAAACCCCGAAATTCCATAAAAGGAACACATATGATGGGAATGGTAGAAATTATCCAAGCCAAGCTGATTGGAACAATGTGAACTATCAAAGAAAGACCTATGGAATACATGCCTAGATGGCAATGGCCTAAAACTCAAAGAAAGGCCATTCCAAAGGCAAAAGAGCTATCATCAAAGACACATATGCACCCAAACACTACGCACGAGGTATCACAACTACCCAAGGAAGGCAATTGCTAAAACACATGCACAGCATACGTATTACAAAAGCGGCAAATGTATTTGAACCTAGAACCCCAAGCAATTTGCCAAAATTAATTATGATTATGGCACTGATAGATGGCAACCTCTTAGAGTCAAATCATTTGGCTATAGGTTGGTTGGATCATCTTACAATACTAACCCCTTAGGACCCAGACAAGTATGGGTACCTAAAACCTAATTTCCTTGATTGCAGGTTCAAGTAACAGCTGAGTGCCAAGGAACCTGGTACATGGATAGTGGTTGTTCCAAACATATGACAGGAAACAAGAAAAAATCTGTCAAAATTTAAGGAAGTTAGAGGTGCAAAAGTCATATTTGGAGGGAATGAGGCCCCAGGAGAAATAAGAGGCATTGGATCCATCAAGAAAAATGGATTAGAAATTACAGATGTTGCATATGTTGAAGGCCTCAATAAGCATAAGTCAACTCTGTGACAAGGGCTAGGGTTTAGGATGGGACTGCGACATGCCCGTCTTTTTTCTCTTCAGATTTGGATCGAGTTGGACGCAGCGGCGGTGGTCACCACGATCACTTCCGGTGGCCTTGGCTCTTGGCTCTTGGCAGGTTCAGCACACCCTGATTCGCATTCGGAACATGCTAAGAGACCTTCGGTATTCGATTTCCCACATACACAGAGAGGGGAATCGACCAAAGATATCACCTTGCGAGTTGGGAGTCTGCGCCTTGGCGCCACATTGTTGATGAGGGCACGGCTTCTCACCACCTCCTAGCGCTCATTCGGATGGACCAGCTGGGATATCCGAGCTTCAGATTTTCATAGATCATTGGTTCTCCTTTTATTTTTAGATATCTCATTATTATAGTCTTTCTAGATATCGTAGTGATAGGTTATTTGTTCTTTGATTTTCTCCCACCTTGACGGGCATGACATTGTATGACATTTTGATTGTTTGGTATACAGGTAGGGGATCACGCCTCAATCCCCACCCCCCGGGGTGTTATTTTGCTTAAAAAAAACTCTGTGACAAGGGCTATAATGTTGGATTCAATATGGGAGTGTGTCAAATCAAGAACACTGAATCTAATAAAGTAGTGCTTTGAAGGATGCGATACAAAGAACATGTATATGGTGGATTGGTCAACGCAACACCAAGCACTTGTCTACTAGCAAAAGCACAAACTAGAATCAAGTTGGGTCCGCGTGGCACAAGAAGCTGAGTCACCTGAATTTCAAAACTATCAACAAACTTGCAAGAAGTAATCTTGTAGAAGGACTTCTAGACTCAGTATACAAGAAGGAGACTGTATGTGATGCATGCCAGATGGGAAAGCAAATCAAATCATCATTCAAAGAAAAGACATGTCCATCTTCAACAAGAATATTACACCTGCTACATATGGACCTATTTGGTCCTGTTGAACCAGCTAACATAAGTGGAAAGAAATACACCTTGGTGGTAGTAGATGATTACTCAAGATACACATGGACAATTTTCATGTGTAAGAAGAAAGAAACCCTGCAGAAACTACCACAACTGATGAAGAGAATCCAAAATGAGAAGAGTCAAACCATTATCAAAATAAGATCGACAGGAACCGAGTTTGTCAATGGTATAATAACTCGATATTGTGTTGAAAATGGTATTGGTCATGAATTATCTACGCAAGGACTCCACAAAGCAGAATGGAGTTGCGAAAGAAGGAACATAACTCTCAAAGAAGCAACAAGGACCATGTTAGTCAAGGCAGGTCGCTAAAAGATTTTGGGGTCAAGCAATAAACACATCATGCTATACTCAAAATAGATGCATGATAAACAGACAAATGACAAAGACTCCCTATGAGATTTGGGCCAGGAGAAAGCCAAATGTTGCATATTTTAGAATATTTGGATGCAAATGCTTCATCCATAATAATGGCAAAGACAATTTAAAGGCTTTTGATGCTAAAGTTGATGAAGGTATCTTTTTGGGATACTCAGCTGAAAGCAAAGCCTACAGAGTGCTCAACAAGAGGACAATGGTTACGAAAGAATCCATCCATGTGGTGTTTGATGAGCCCAATGTAAATGGAGAAGACATTGAAGAGTCACCGATAAGTTCAATCACCTACCATGCGAAGAGTCCCTATGTTGAAACCGGTCGAATTATAAACCCGATGAAGATGAGATAGCCGAGTCTCAAAGACACCGGGAAATATGCAAAGAAAGTGATGATGAGAGAGAGTGATCAAAATAACACAAACAAGAAAGACGATCAATCCAAATAACTTACTCGAACCTGATGTAAGGTGGCTGAGAGATCATCCACCAGAACTAATCATTGGAGGTGTAAGAGAAGGTGTGAAAACCAGATCTAGAATTCAATAAGAAGCTATGTTCACTTGTTTTATCTCACAAATAGAGCCAAAAGATGTGTCACAAGAATTGGATGACACACATTGGATTCAAGCCATGCAAGAAGAGCTGAATCAGTTTGAAAGGAACAAAGTGTGGGAATTGGTTCAAAGACCTACCCATAAAAATGTTATTGGCACTAAATGGGTGTTCAGAAACAAGATGAATGGGGAAGGATCAGTGGTAAGAAACAAAGCAAGATTGGTAGCCAAAGGGTATTGCCAAGAAGAAGGAATATATTTTGATGAAACTTTTGCTCCTGTGGCAAGATTGGAAGCCATAAGAATGTTTCTTGCCTATGCTTTGCTCACAAGAACTTCATTGTATATCAAATGGATGTAAAGAGTGCATTCCTTAATGGGTTATTGGAGGAAGAAGTGTATGTTGAACAACCTCCAGGATTTGAGCAGAAGACTATTGGAGATAAAGTATACAAACTCAAGAAAGCTTTATATGAATTGAAACAGGCACCAAGAGCATGGTATGATACATTATCACAATTCCTGACTGAGAACGGATTCACAAAAGGCAAAGTGGATAGAACCTTCTTTAGAATTCAAGATGGGAAGAGTATACTGCTTGTCCAAATATATGTGGATGACATCATCTTTGGATCCACAAACAAAGAGCTGTGTGATAAATTCTCAAATCTCATGCAAAGCAAATTTGAAATGAGCATGATGGGAGAGCCGACATTCTTCCTTGACTCCAAGTAAAAACAAATTGAAGGATGGAACCTTCATAAGTCGACAAAATACACCAGAGATTTAATGAAGAAATTTGGTATGGAAGAGAAGTCTTCGTGAAAATACCAATGAATACATCGATCAAAATGGATATGGATACTGATGGCAAGCTTGTGGATCAAACAAGATACTGAGCACTTATTGGATCATTGCTTTATCTCACGCGAGAAGCGAGCCGGACATCACCTTTGTTGTAGGTGTATGTGCAAGATTTTAATCTGCTCCAAAAGAAAGCCACATGATGCTGCCCAAAAGAATCTTGAGATATTTGAAAGGAAGCCAAGAAGTTGGCTTATGGTATCCTAAGGAATGTGGATTCAAGCTAATTGGTTACTCGAGACTCGACTATCTTTGGATGTAGAGTTGATGCAGCACCTCGGTACATGTCAAATGCTTGGAAAAGGCTAATTTCCTGGTTTAGCAAGAAGAAAAATTCAATAGCCACCTCCACAAAACGAAGGAGAATACATAGTCAGCAGTAAACGTTGTGCACAAATCTTATGGATAAGACAACAAATTGAGAGACTATAAAGTTGAAGAAAAGGAAATTCCAATTATGTGTTACAACACAAGTCTTATTGCAATCACTCGTAATCCTGTCGGTTTGCACTCAAGAACAAAGCACATTGATGTCGATATCACTTCATAAGAGATCATGTAGAGAAGAAGGACATCACCTTGGAATATGTCCCAACCGATAAGCGATTAGGCGATATATTCACAAAACCATTATGTGAATCAAGATTTGAAGAACTCAAACATGAATTAGGGTTAATTGAGTGAGTGACACTCGGAAGACTCAAAGAAAAGAGATGGAACATGAAAAGATGAAAAAGAGTTGAACTCCCGAATCGGCCTAAGTGAATCACCAGATCGGAGAATCAATCGCATCAAGTTAGGACAAAGAGTGCCTATGTGCAAAAAGAGAAGAGTTAAATCAGCTAAGGAGTAAGCTGAAACATTTATGAGCAAAGTGACAAAAACGCAGTCGTTTTTACTAAGTGGGAATGTTTTTAAGAATGACGTCGGATAATTATGACGTGTCACCAAAAGTCCGCACACCAAGCTTATGATTGGATATAAATGTTTGCCGCATTAAATGCAAGAAATTAAATATTAATCGGCGTGCAAAATCTGAGCCGTTGATCTTGATCAAATTTCAAAAACCACCCGCACATCCTTTCATAACCCATACATATACCATCTCGTCCGATTTTCTCTCACTTTACAAAAATTGTTCATCTCTCTCAAGAGCAAAGAAAGCATTCTTACTCTCAAAACCCTACAAATCTTCAAAGCTTATTTTTCAAAGTTTCATTCGGTAAATCTTCGAGAAATGACATCTACGTACGACTTCGTCAAATTGGGAAAGCAAATACACACGGGATCTACTGTGGATTTCGAGGGCATGATCAAACAAGGGTCAGACGAAACCCTTGTGAAGAAGATAGCAGAAAAGTTGGAGAAATCAGGACTGAAACCCTTTTTGTCGATGGAGTTTCAGATGACCTACGTGGAGGAGGTCACACAGTTCTATGTGAACGTCGAAGTTCACGATGAGGGCATCAAGTCCTCTGTTCACGGGAAAGATTTCATCATTACTGCCAAGGGTCTGGCAGAACACTATTCGTTGTCGGCGGAAGGAGTGTCGGAGGTTTATGAAGCTGATGTTAACCTGGCTGTTGCATGGAAGGAAGTAGCCAAACCTGACTTTGCCGCAGGTTGTCTCTACACAAATGATAAGAAGGCTGGCGAAGGAGGATTACCACAAGCTGTTAGACATTGTTGCCAAATGCATAGATATCAAGTTTGGAAGCTTTAATCAGCTGTCCAAAACCAAGTTGATCGTAATGGCTGCGATCATGGAGGAGAAAAAGGTAAACTGGTCTGAGTTTTTATACAGCAGACTCTGCCAGAATATTGGGAATAAATCCTTCAAGAAGGATGGTTCGTTTGGAGGATCTTTGGGATATGGCCTGGTGATTGGCCGGATGATGGAAGTGAAGGGAGTTCCTCTTCGACATGGAAAGACGTTCCATGTAAACAAGAAAATGTTCCGATCGAACCTTTCCGGAGCACAGAAGAGAGTATACGCCAAGAGGGCTGATACGAGTGAGGGGGAATCAACTAGCCCTGAAGAAACAGTTGTCTCCTCCTCCCCCGGAAGAATCTTGCCCTATGCACTACAAAGAAGATCGTTGCCCCTGCGCAAAAAGAAAAAGAAAATAAAAGATGCACCGCCCATAACGTAGCGTGGGAGAAGGAACCTCAAATACCTTCTCCGGTTGTCAAGAAAAGGAGGACCGATGCCTGAAAGCCAGCTCCACGAGAAAAAGATAATAGCAAGACCGCCCCGCCGCCCGAGACTCGGAGAAACGCATCCAAGCGTAAATTCCTCCGTAAGGACCAAAAGGAGAAGACTTTTCAAGCGATCGAGCTTGAAAAACAAACAGTCTGCCACTCACCGAACAGATCGCAGACAACCGGAGAAGTAGAGTCTCCCAAATTATTGATGAAACAAACCAAGTCTGTTTGGCCGATCAGCAAAGAAAGTAAATTGAAGACACGATTGTAGTCGAATGCAGTGAGACACAAGAAGTAGCTGAGAAATCAAACTCTCCTGTTGACAGGGTTGTATCCCCTCCTGCAACAGACGCTGCTGAGGGTGTCGAGCACCAAAGTTTGCTACCTTCAATCCCTGAGAACGAGGGACAGCAAGGAGATAATGATGAAGAAGATGATGACGTGATGATCCTATCCCCACCATATCCAGACATCCAAAATCATCTGCGATAATGGAGGAAGTGGAAGCTGAGTCGATCCAGGAATAGTTCCAAAGACCGGAGTTTATTGAAGAAGAAGAAGAACTGTTGCATTTTCTCGGATTGACCACTGTGGTCCAAGCACTCGGATGAAGAAAATCGCATGCGATATCTTGCGATCATCAAAGACAAGGAGAATCGTGAGATCGGGCGAGAAAGTCAAGCTCGTGAGAAAGCCGATTCTGTCCTCTAATCGAACCATCGATCATACTCATTCACACCTTGATATGTCTTGTCGAGAGCGATGAGGATCTGACCTGCTGCTTCGCTCTCAAGAATTGGAGATGCGCAAGCTATGCGGGAATCCAGGACCCTGCATGAGCAACATCTGATGGAAGGACTAGGGGAATCTTCCAAATCACAGCTGGAGATTGATCCTATGGGAGTGGTGCAGCGAATTAAAACCGTTGTTGCTGCCACCACTTCCCCAGCTCACTCTGATGAAGGTGTTAAGGGAATTGGTGATGAAACTGTGAACTTGGGGACCCAAGTCGAGCCAACCCCTGATGAAGGTGTCTTACCACCTGCCCTAACGGCTGAACACTCAAAGGGAATAGCCGAGAGTCTGGAGACGAGTGACCCCAATCCAAGTCACTCAGTTGGTGTGCCGGCTGAGGGGGAAACTCCCTCCACTACAACAAGGACGGAGGATGCTGCAGCTGACTCCACAACGAATCTTACACAGCAAGTTGTCACTGAAGAGGCTCAGACAGTTGAGTCTGTCTCAGCGGAAGAGCCAACTGCTTTGAAGGCCAATGACGCTGCTGATGCAGTAGAGGCACAAGATGGAACTGCCCTGGGAGTTAACACTCTGGGCAATGAAAGTGCAATTCATGGAGTTGAGACTCCAGTGGATGCCACCTCTGAAGACCCTAAGGCAGTTGAATCTGTCGAAGGGATTGTCCAAGGCCTTGCTGCAGTTGAGATTGCAGGAGGTAATGAAGGCCAACGGGAGGTTGAGACTTCCCGGGGTAAAGAGACGAAATGTAACATCCCTCCTACTATCATTGATCCATTTGAAAAGGAGATAAGTGCTCTTCACGATTTCCAAGACAATCCTGATGTAACCTTTCTCGATCCGAAGGTGAAGACGGAGTCAGTCATCCCCATTGCCGATCCAAAAGACTCACCGAGGATGTTCTCCCAAGCACGAGTAAAGTCCGATCTTAAGGCTACTCGCCAAACCTTTACTTTTGATGATGAGCCACCCATGCAAATCTCATCATCGTCCGATGACGCCATCGATACGGCCGAGACCAGCAACTCACATGGAAAACCAAATGAGACCGACGAAGTTTGAGACACTGAAAGCTCACCAATGGGTAAATACCCCAAAAGACCACAATCAAACATTCCAATCAAGCGCAGCTACCCAAGCCGCAGCGGAGACCGACACAACCGGCACATCACGGGCACGAGTTACCATTAAACATATTCCCATTGTCCGTGATGACCCGTTCAAAGAATCATTCCCTTTCTCTCTGGAGTTGCCTGATCTTCTTGAAGAATCCCACAGATCAACAACGTTTCCATAGACCGATCCCGTCATTCCAACACACCATCATACCAAAGAGATTTACTTTGACGCTTGGCAGCCACACCGAGACAGTGACAAATGAGGTTCGAGAAGTTTTCAAGGCCATATTTGCAGAGATAGAGAAGATGGAAAGGCACCAGGCCTCACTGGATAACCGAGATGCCAATCTTACTGCCGATCTGTGTGGAATAATTGTCAGGATCCGGGAATGGTGGCAACAACAGCAGACAATGCGCGTGGAACAAGTTCGGTACTTCAGAACATTGTTCAATAAAATTCTAGTCTGGAGCGCTGATAATGCTGACATGAAAAGGAGGATGCAGGAAAATATTGACAGAATGCATACCTCACATAACACAGAAATGGAGTTGCTGCGTGAATTTCATCGCAAAGAGCTTCTGCGCGTAAAGGAGAACATGGGAAAGAAATTCAGCCTCCTCTCGGCTGAATTGAAGCAGGTGGCAGCAGAATCGAAAGCCACTCGCTTTGAATTCCGTCTCGCGACATACTCCGCAACATTCCAAGCATAACTCAAATATCGATTGCTTGGACTTCATGATTCTTTGGCATGTTTCCGGGGTTCTCTCTCCTTGATGATGCCAAAAAGGGGAAGGGAATACCTAAAGACGTTAAAAGGATCTGAACCTGAGAAGAACAAGGACGCACTGTGAAGGATAAGACATCTGAGGAACAGAGAAGAGAGAAGAAAGGAAAATCTGTTGAGGGGGAAGGTTCGAAAGATATGACCCTGATGATTGCTAAAACCCCCAACAAGGACTTGTCATACTGATATCATCAAAGAAACTCCCATGACTGACTGCGCTCCAACACTCCGCAGCCCCATGGTGGCGAAAAATAGTAGAAGCAGGGATGAAGGAGGTGGAAGGAAAGATGGATGCCCGAGTGATGGATATACTAAAACAATATGGAGGCATTCCAGCAGGAAGAGACACTGATGCCATTTCGAGGCGTTGAACCGAGCCAAGATCTGTTGATGAATTCAAGACGCCGCTCCGAGGTTACTTCGCAAATATGTCCATGGCCCAAGCACTGGATTTGTATTGGGAAAAAGGCCTCAAGCTATGTGAAGAAGTGACAGCGACGAGACATCGCGATCACTGCTGGTCACTCTGTGCCACTCACCGGGAAAAAGAAGGCTCCAAAGATAATACACGCCCGAGGCGGAGGAAGAAGCGATGGGAGGAGGAAGAGGTTTGCACCTAGACCTCTGCCCAAAAAACATTGAATATATAGATCCGGGAAAGAAATGAGGATCTATTGGGTCGGGTTCGATGAAGTAGCCAACCCGCAAGTGGCCAAGAACAATGCTTGAGTATGTGAAGAGAATCGAAGAAGAAAATAGAAGACAAACTCAAAGAGTGGGAAGAAATGCAAGAAAGAAAAAGAAGAGATGAAGTCATTAAAAAGCATATGAGAAAAAGAAAGCGGTGAAGAAGAAGAAGAAGAGAAAAAGATCGAGAAGAAAGCAAGAGGATGAGGAAAGAAGGAGGTACGTGAAGGAGATGAAGTGTTGTTGTCCACCCCTTCATGTATTTTACTATGTAAATGCATTTGTATGTAAGTCTTCTGTACATTGAATAAAATTGTATAATTTCTATACTTGTGTAGATATAGAATAGCATGATTACCTTAAGCTCTAATTAAGCTCTGATACACTTTGTAAACAGCTATGTAAAGAACTAGAATGCTGTGATCAATAAAAGATTGATTCTACGCATACATTCTGTGATTCTACATTGTCTGTACGTATCTTTGCTATTTAATTGTTGAATGAAAATTTTAAGTTTTGGCATCATCAAAAAGGGGGAAATTGTTGGAAAATTAATTTTTAGATTTTGATGAAGCCATGTAAAACTTAGAATAGAAAGTTGGCACCCCTTTTTCCCTGTAATTTGCACTGTAATAGATAGGGCTGGTCGAGCTGAGTTAAGTCAACTATGCCTGAACATGCAAGAAGTCAACTGGAGACTAGAAGAAAGACTCAGCTGTAAGGCAGCTGAGTGTAGCAAGGAAGAAAAGATAGGAACTCGACTGAAGGTGCAGCTGAGATGCAGCTGAGCAAAGTGTCAGTCAAGTCAACTCAAGATAGCCAAGTCTCAAGTTGATGTGACAGATGAGTCATCCAATAATTGGAAGCTGACTCGAAGTCATCTGGGAAATCAAGGAAATACAGTCAAGTCAAGACAACTGAAAGAGATTCGTTGCACGAACGTCAAGAAAATTACTTAAACAAGTAATACTCTCATCGCCTTTCTTAAAGTGCTCACCCCCGAAGCGTGCAAAAGGAATAAACCAATAGGAAGATCGCACTGTGTCGAACTCGAAAAGTCAAGACTCATTCAATACGAGGAAATGTCAATTCCAAGGACTGCAACAAGACAAGCCAACGACCACAAGTGTCTTTTGAAAATTAACCTATCTCTTCAACGGGCAAATTTTCAAAAGAACACTATATAAGGCTGAGGAATCACCTTGAGAAAAGGTTACCTTGATTACCCGAGAAAACCATTACAAGCAAGAAAGCAATATCTCAGAACCCGAAATATTCTCAAGTCAATTAAGCTCAATCCTCAAGCCTACATTACGAAGGAAATCAATCCAACACTCACATGTGAAGGAAAGACGACTTTAATCAGTTGAAGAGGAAACATTTGAAGAATCAAGAGGTCTATATTCCACAAAGGATTGTAGAAAGGTTCAAGGTCGAACCAGTCTCAAGTTTTTGGAGGGCTTCGTGATCAAATCCAAGAAGCTTGAGCAAGTGGGCTGTAGTAGCAAGCGCAAATTGCCCTGCGGAAGCGGTGAGTCGCGTCTGAAAGCCACCGTGTGACCAAGGCATCTTCGATCGAGTCCCAAAGGATCAAGTCACCGTGTGATCAAGACTTGCATCTGGACTGATAACCACTTTGTACATTGAACAATACTTAGTGGATTCCTCCAGGAGTTAGAGAAGAGAGGAGTAGAAGAATTACCCCATCTTCGAACCTCTATAAAATTTATCGTGTCACTTACATTTCAGCACTTTAATTACTGCATATTATTTTGATATCTGATGATAAATTTGTTGTCCATCTGATAATTACCTAAGTGCTATAATCAAGTATTAAAACATACTTAAACCAAGATTCAAGGGTATTAAGTCTTCCGCTGAAAACATATCACAGTCGAGTTAAGTTTTAGTCAAAACAGCTGAGTTATTCTATCAACAGCTCAGTCAAGTCTGTTGAGTGGCTAACTCTGCTGATCAACTAACTTAGCGGTCCATCAAGGACTTAGCTGTGAAGTATTAACTCTGAACGTCTTAAAAAGGACTAAATCGAAAAGTTGGTAAGGTTTATTCAACCCCCCTTTCTAAACCTTACACTCACACCCCTTGGGACCTAAAAGAAGTGATCGAGGTGGAGAATTTGATGGCGAATTTAGAGTCTTTTGTGAAACCAAGGGATATGCACATAATTTTTCGGCTCCAAGGACACCTCAACAAAATGGAGTAGCCGAAAGGAAAAATCGAACACTACAAGAGATGAGTCGGTCCATGCTCAATGAATTCTCTCTTCCAAAATATTTTTGGGCCGAAGCCGTAAGTACTGCTTGCTATGTCATTAATCGGGTTTATATTCGTCCTAAAATGAATAAAACTCCATATGAACTTTGGAAAGGAAGAACTTCAAATATTAGTTACTTCAAAATATTTGGATGTAAGTGTTTTATTTTGAATACTAAGGATCAATTGGACAAACTTGATCCTAAAGCCGATGAAGGAATATTTATGGGATACTCTACAAAAAGCAAAGCATATCGGGTTTACAATAAGACTAATGGGGTTGTTGAAGAATCCATCCATGTCAAATTCAATGAAGCTTCGGGTGTTGAAAGGATACCCAATGATGAAAGTGATGAAGAGGATATTATTGAACCCGTTGTTCAAAATGATGCTCAAAATGATCAACCTTCTACTTCAATTGATCAACCATCCACTTCTAATGTTCCTCAAGAAGATAGAGGTGACATTTCGGATCTTCCCATGGCATTGAAATTTAAGGGAGATCATCCAAAAGATCTTATTATTCGTGATCCCCTTGATAGAGTGATGACCCAAAGAGGATTTGCCGAGAAAGCTCTTATATCTCAAAAAGAGCCTAAAAATGCCAAGGAGGCTATTGAGGATGATGATTGGTTTTTGGAGATGCAAGAAGAGTTGGATCAATTTGAAAGAAATGATGTATGTGAATTGGTACCTTGTCCTCCATCTCAAACTATTATTGGTACTAAATGGGTATTCCGGAACAAACTTGATGATCAAGGCAACATTGTTCGAAACAAGGCAAGGTTAGTAGCTCAAGGGTATTGTCAAGAAGAAGGTATTGACTATGATGAAACTTTTGCACCCGTAGCACGTTTAGAAGTTATTCGTATTTTACTTGCCTATTCTTGTTTCAAAAACTTCAAGCTTTACCAAATATATGTTAAATCTGCTTTCTTAAATGGTTTCATTCAAGAAGAAGTCTATGTAAAACAACCTCCGGGGTTTGAAAATTTTTCTAGGCCTAATGATGTTTATAAACTTAAAAAGGCCTTATATGGTTTTAAACAAGCACCCCGTGCATGGTATGATAGACTTAGCTCTTTTCTTTTACAAAATGGTTTTACAAGAGGTAAAGTTGATACTACTCTCTTTGTTTTTGAAAAAGGGCAAGATTGTTTACTTGTGCAAATTTATGTTGATGATATCATTTTTGGTGCTACTAATGAATCTTTGTGCAAGAAATTTTCTAAGTTGATGCAAGGTGAATTTGAAATGAGCATGATGGGGGAACTTAATTTCTTCCTTGGATTTCAAATTAAGCAGTGCCAAGAAGGTATTTACATTTCGCAATCTAAATATACAAAAGAACTTTTGAAAAAGTTCGGCATTGAAGAAGGAAGAACCGTATCTATCCCTATGGCAACAAATGTCAAAATTGACAAAGATGAGAAAGGCAAGTCCGTAGATGAATCAAAGTATCGAGGTATGATTGGTAGTTTACTCTATTTAACCGCAAGTAGACCCGACATTCTTCATGTCGTATGCCTATGTGCTCGTTTTCAAAGCAATCCCAAAGAATCTCATATGAGTGTTGTTAAAAGGATTTTTCGATATTTGAAAGGCACTATGCAATATGATTTATTTTATCCAAAGAATGAAAATTTTTCTCTTAAAGGTTATACTGATTCGGATTATGTGGGAAATATTGATGATCGGATAAGTACTTCCGGATCATGTCAATTTTTAGGCGATCGCCTAGTATCTTGGTTTTCAAAGAAACAAAATTGTGTTTCACTTTCAACTACTGGGGCTTTCGAATATATTTCTAAACATTTTGTTGTACTCAACTTCTTTGGATGAAACAAACCTTAGCGGATTACAAATATTCTTTTGAAAATGTTCCTATCTTTTGTGATAACATATCCGCTATTAATATTTCTCAAAACCCGGTTCATCATAACTGTACTAAACATATTGAGATTCGACATCATTTTCTAAGGGATTGTGTTTCTAAACGAAAAATTGAGATATCTTTCGTACCATCTCAAGATCAATTGGCGGATATTTTTACAAAACCGCTATCTTCCGAGACTTTTTAAGCGTCAATACGAGCTCGGTTAGGCATAATGCATATTGAATGAGGTTTACATTTGTATTTTGCATGTTTTTAAAACTTAGGTAAAAATCGGATTTTTGGTTAATATTTTGGATTTTTGGAAAACAGAATGAGACAAATTAAATTTGGGGGGTGAGAGGGCAACCTGTCGCCTTATCGTCGACCATCGCCCCACACACGTCGACCGGTCGCCCACTGCCATTTTATGGATTTAAACGTCTATGTCTTCAGACTTAGCCATTTTGACTTATTTTCTCTATCTTTCATTCCCCTTTGCCAATTGCACACATATTTCACTTCAAATTTGTTTTCTTGCATGTATTTAATATCTTGGACTTAATATAGCTCGTTTATCATCATCTTTGCTCATCTTTACCGATTGAATGGTAAGAATTCTACTCTCTTTTGCTCAATTAGGTTGAACCCTTGAGTTTTTGGCTTTTGTGTAATTTTCTTATTATAAATGTCATATGATTGTGACGAGCTTATTCATTATGATGTATTGCATTGTGTTTGTAATGATCTGCTGATGAAAATTTTTGGCTTTATTCATTTACAAGGACTTTATACAACCTCTTTTATTTTTCACGCCCACAAGGTGTTCGATGAATTGTCACAAAGAATTTTCCATCTTAATCATGACTCTTATGCTTTTAAATGTCTTATATGTTTCTTGAGATCATGACTTGACAATCAAAACGGGCTTATGGTTATCAAATGATTACATTCTCCCATTTCTCTTTGGATCCTACGACTACTCTTCCAAACGGTTGATAAACTTGACTCTTTGGCGCACTTTGATATACATGTTTGATGTCTTTATCATCCTAACATTGTTTTTTGATGATTCCAAAGGGGGAGAAACAGGAAATTGGCTTATTAGCTCAAAGAAGCTTATAAAAGCTCAAGAAAGAAGCTATAAGTTATGGTCATTTAAAGCTATAAGTTGTGAAGTACTCTTAGTCCAATGGTTGTATTATGGACTTGTTGGCATGAATTATGAGTACTTGTGACAGGGGTAGCCTCTAAGCTCTTGACATTTTTGGTTATCTTGTATTAGCTTGTGCTTCTAGCTTATTGTTATCATTCTTATTAATATGTTTATTGATAGGGGGAGCTTTTGTAAAATATTTTTAAACGGATAATTTACTCTTAAAAAGAAAAATTGTTTTGTTTTTAATATCGTCATCTTGAAAATTATTTTGGTTTATAATCATCAAAAAGGGGGAGTTTGTTAAGTTAAAATGTTTTTATCATGATTTTGATGATTTTGTTCAAATGTGTTTTTATACCAAAACAATGTCCCTAAATGTTGTCTAAATACTTCCGATCGATTTAAAATGTTTTTTACTATTTTTCAGAGTATTTATTGGAGTTTATTTTCGATATAAAATTGGACAAATGTCCACTTCAATAGGGAGAAGGTCCTTGCAAAAGAAATTGATGTTAGGTTCGTACCATCCGAAGATCAAACCGCAGATTTATTCACCAAGGCTCTTTCCGCTTCGAGATTTCATCATTTATGTGACGGACTACCACTTGGGAAGAACTTTCACTCCCCTGGACCAGATTGAAGGGGGAGTATTAGAACTGTCACTGTTCCATTGAAGTTAGTTACCAATTACTAACTTCTGTTGTTTCTGTTATCTGTTAGTTTTAGTTGTTAGCTTAGTTGTTAGCTTCCGTCCTTATAAATACTCTAAGACTTGTAATTGTAATTCAGTTTTTCAATACATGAATTCAGTTTTCCTCTCCTCATATTTGTTCGCCTTATTTTTTTAGCTTCACCGCAAGTGTACGGTGCAGTTTATAGAATAGGGTTAGCAAGGTCGAATCCACAAGGACTAATAAATTATTGTACTAATTACTGGATTGTAATAGCCTTATTTTTATCTAGACTATCGAAATTGAGATGGATTGATTTTATTAATACTAAAGCAGAAATTATCCTAGAATAACAAAACAAAGAGTGGATTAAAAGATCAAGAAGAATAATGGATGAATGGATTCATGGGCTATGGTTTCAGTTAATATCCCCTTTTATTATCAGATTAATCAAACCAAAGTTAAACGTATTCTTCTCTATAGACCAATCACAAAAGTAATTTACCCTCTCTCTCAAGATGCATGTAAAAGTGTTGATTGGAATATCTATGCTAACATCTCTACTCAACATGAGATATCCAACTCTCAAAAATTCAAAAGAGTAAAAGGCCTCACGAATATTCACAGACTTCTCAATCATGCAAGTTATTCATGTCAAGTACTCATAGATCTAACATTGAAACTCATCTGTTCGAATTATGAATCAATATATCAAAACAAGTTAAACCAATAGCTTTTTGATAAAACAAGAATTAAAGCAAAGTACTTGAATAGAGTTGGAAAATATTAACTTTGATTGCAATAAATAATCAAATAAAAGTATCCATTAACCTACTCCCAAACCCGGGAATCACAAAGTGTTTAGCCAAACATAGAAAAAAAATAATTCATAGACAAATTATCCATGTTCATGTCTACTAATTGAATGATAAAAATACTATGGAGTGAGTGAACTCGGGGATGATGATGATCTCTTGATCTATCTTCAATCCTCGAAGGTGTGGTTGCGGTCTTGATCGATATCTCCGAATCTCCGGTGGAAATTTGCTCTTTTCTCTACTTTCTAGGGCAAAAATCAGCGTTTTTTGTTTGTGGCCGCCCCGTCTCTATTCGTACTTCGTTTTGGGTCAAAACCTAGTTGGAAATCTGTCAAACTCTATTTTCTCGCACATGCGCATGGGTCGTGCGCCTAACGCACGCCCAGCCCGTGCTAGGTGCCGCAGGAAGTTGTCTTTTGCTGAAGGGCTCACGGGCCGTGCGCATACGCACGACCGGCCCGTGCGTCACCCAAACGTCCGAATTTACTTATGGGGTCTTCATAAGAGTTGTATCCCTCTCTCTTAGCTTTCCGTAGCCACTTGAATCAGCTCAATATCAATTTTGTACAGAGAGTTATGGCCAAAATACTAAACCCTGCCAGATCTTTGGAAATTCCGGACGCGTTTGGGCGACGCCTCGAGATAAATCCCCTTGTTGTTTGATCATCCATGCTTCTTTTGACACACGAATCATTACTATGACTCTAGACTCAATATAATTGGCTTCCAATTGGGTGTAATCGCTCGATTCTTGATGCTTCTAGGTCGCAATGCTCGTATTTGTCACAAAATCACTCCAAATATCGTTAAATTCCTACAAAATGAGCATAGCGTAATACTTTTTCCACAAAGAGCGAATATATACCATTTCATATGAGTTATTGCATGTTTATAAACAATTATAGCCATAAACCAATGAATGACTTGTAATTTCCATAGAATTATCCTCTCAAGAAAAGAAAAAAAAACTTCTACTAATGTAGTTGTAAATGTACAATATATATAGGTCTTAATTTCAATTAATTTCCCAAAACCAATGAATGACTTGTAATTTCCATAGAATTAAACCATCTTTTTTTTAAAAAAAAAAAAGGGAACCTACAGTTACTATCCTTCGTGGGGCTTAGAATGAGTGACACAACATAATTACAAAGACAAACGGCACGATAAGACACGAGAAACGACACGAAAGCACAGAATTGTATATTAAGTTAAAATTACAATAATTGTTATATTTAAGATCAAATAAGATAGATAAGACAAAAACACGATAGTGCGACACCAACACGATATGATGACACGATTTGCCACCCTTAATCCTTCAAGTGCGCACTGGGTAAACCCTAATTAGGATTGATATAATAGCATGCCAACCACAACCAGTAAATTGCATTGGGCAAGCCCTGTATGACATGCACGACTAAGTGGCACAAATATGATCGAGAATTTGAACTTGAGACATCTAGCCTCAACAACCAACTCTACTCCGTCGGGAAAATAAGAATTTTTAGTCATGTAAGTTGAACCCTTTTTAGAATTATTCCTCTAAGTTGTCACTTTCATGTTTTAGTCTTTTAACTTTCACATTTCTAGATATTATGTCCTTTAACTTAAATTTTTTACTTTTGATCCCATAACTTAACAGATTTCAGAAATTTAGTCCTATAACTTAGTAATAGTTAAATTTAACTAATTCATTAAAAGGTTAGTACCCACACTTTTTATAGGACCAAAAGTAAAATAATTAAACTTAATTTTTTGAAAATTAAATTAAATTATAAAAGTAATTAAAATTAAATTAATTTGATTAATAGAAAAAATAAATAGAAATTTCTAAAATAATTAACGAATTTTAGAAAAATTAAAATAATTATATTAAATTAATAAATTACAAATAATTTTTCATATTCATGCAATTAACCTTTGGTGAGGAGAATTATCTCCAAGAAATGGATATGGACTAATGTACAAGATGCATTTATTACAAAATGTTTAAAAAAATAATATGCTTGGGGTATTTAAAACAAAATTAATCAAATCAAAAATGATTAATTATTTTTATTTAAAAGTTAACTGTTAATTAAAATTATTCAATTTAAGAATACAATTTAATTAAGATAACCTTTTAATAAATTAATTAAATTTCACTATTTTTAAGTTATATGACTAAGTTTCTTAAATCTGTTAAGTTATAGGTTATAAGATCAAAAGTAAAATTACTAAGTTAAAGGATTGAATATCTAGAAATTTGAAAGTTAAATAACTAAAACATGAATGTAACAACTTAGAACACTAATTTCAAAAAGGTCCAATTTACAGGATTAAAAATTTTATTTTACCCTACTCCATCCCTAGAGGAGCAAAATTAAACCTTGATTAATGTGTAATCGATCAAATGGGATGGAGCTAGGTAAAAAATTACTAAGGGCGTCAAAACGGGGATTAAATCATTAAGCCCCGTTGTATTCCTCTTAAAACCTATTTGTTTCTATCTACATACTGATGAAAAGTACATTATGATGACAAACTCGATAGATATATATACTAATTCATATATATAAATATATATTAATATTAATATTATATGTAAAATGTATATATTACATAACGGAGTACAATGATGACAGTCGGTGGTGGAGTGAGAAGCGTATTAGTGACGAGGAAGAATAAGGTGACCTATGTAACTATGTTCAATGATGTCGTGTAAATATACGATATTATGAGACAGTACAGTGAATTTTTGTACCAAATTTTTTTATGCCTTTAATTTGTACCATATTGTAAAATTTCATCAATATTTACACATGTACTTTATCTTTTTCTTTGTCTATATATGTACTAAGATGATCATTAAAAACGAGGTCGACAAATCGGACTTCACTGCATTTATATTTTAAGAAATAAAATTATTCATGAAATACTATATATGATATATGTGGTGCAAAATAATCAATCAGGTTTATAGCAGAGTCCATTAACCATACCGACATTAATTTTATGCGAGCCATGAAAAATGGGTGGAATTATAATCATGGCGGTAATAATTGAGAAAGTTAACAACGAGGTCTTAACAACTTGGAAATAAATGAGATAGGACAAGAATTAATTACAATCATTAACACAACAAAACCCATAGTTATTTGTCACCACACAAAGTCTTCCTTTTTTTGCATAATTACCACAAAAATGAAATTATCCCAAAGAAATCAAGTATGCACCGTGCGCATTTGGGGTCCCAATTGATCATTAGTTATGGACAAGAATTGGTAGGGACAAAGGAACATAGCTGGGTTTTATAGGGTCCGTTTTTACCCCATTTTGACACATGGGTTTGGCTTTTGGATTTTAGAATGTTCCATTTAAGTCATCAAAAAAATAAAACAAAATAAATATAATAATAATAATAATAAATATTTAATTAAATAAAAGATAAAGTGCCCCATGAATAATTTATTGGCCCTTTTTGGTGTCTTGTAGAGGAGTCTTAGGAGTGACTATTTTTCATTGGTTGATTGGTTCACCCTTCAAAACAATTCTTTTAGGAAGTCAATTCAAAACAATACAAACACTAAAAGAAAAAACCAGTTTACCTACAGAAAAATTTGTAGGTAATTATTAAGGAAATTGTAAAGTGTAGGTAAAATCATTGTAGGTAAAACCATTGTAGGTAAAATATTTACCTACAAAATCTAAAATCATTGGTAAATACCTACGGAAAATCATCGTGTCGAAAAATTGTCGGTAATCTTCGGTAATTTGTTGGTATAATTTGGGGAAAATGATATTTTTATTTTGTGGGTATTCTAGGTAATTGTAAATTTAGTGACAAAATCATTTCTCGTTTCAGAAATTTTGCCTAACTGAATTTTCTTGTAGTGAAATATTATATCAGAAAGAATTGGTATTATTGTTTTGAATAATGGAATATGATTTTGTTTATTGGATATGATTTAACATAACAAGCTTCTTGTTATATATATCGACTCTGACAGGGATCATGTGAGGAAATTTAGATTGATATAATTTTAATTTTAGAACAAAAGAAAAAGAAAATATATGGTCAAGAATATTATCTGAAACTTTAGTACCGGTAAGGTGGAGGCTCTGAGATCAGTAGATTGGTTTTCTACCCTTTTGTGGGTTGATTTCCAACGTTCACTATAAGAAAAATTCAGTTTTTCGATAGAATTTATCGACAAAAATGATTTTCTCACTAAATTCTACAGTTACCTATAGCATATCGACAAACTAAAAAAAATTATTTTCCCCAAATTATACCGGCAGATCATCGACAGTTTTTTAATTTTCCAACAGAAATATTGTAGGTATTTACCAATAGTTTTAGATTCTGTAGGTAAATATTTACCAACAATGATATTACCTATAACGATTTACATATACTTTACAATTATCTTAATATTTACCTACAAATTTTTCTATAGGTAACTAATTTTTTCTTGTAGTGATTGGCGTTGGTTTGGTCTCGTCAAGAAGTGCGGTTGGCTCTTAATTGGGTTATATATATTGTAGGCTTGGATGCGGTTACACAATTTGTAACATGTATTTTCAAATTACACGTAAAAGATGAATTATCTTACTTATTATATCTCCCTCTTGTAATGTCTCAAAATAAAATGTTGTTTTTAAAACATATTTTCCCCACAAAAGTACTCTTTTAATAGAAATTATATTGTAATATCAATAACTCCCAAACAATATAATAGCGATGATAGAGTGTTATACTGAGCCCTGGTCGGGGCCTATCTCCGATTCGAAAATTAAAAAAGAATCCAGCTTATGATTTTTTTAGGTGTTCCATCGGACTCATTCCACTTTTATGTACGGGCTCCGATATTGCTCTCAACCACTACTAAGGGATAGTCCCACTCTCTCTCATTTTCAGGAGGTAATAATATATTAATATAACAATACTTAACACTTTTATCTTTTTTGAACTTTTAAAATCTTTCATCCAATCAAATTGAAGACTTCCCTGTTTTTGTCACATTTGGAGAACATAAATCACATAAATTAAATGCAAACATGTCATAAATTGTTTACTGGCTACCCTGTTTTTGTCACATTATTATGGAGAATATAAATCACATAATTAAATGCAAACATGTCATAAAATTGTCTACTACAATAAATAGGTCTCTATCAGTTGCGGTTGGCCAATATTTCCGCGCCCTTAAAAAAAAAACTTTCCCAGCAATTCAGCTCACTATCGACAGCGAGAGACAAATCAAAAAATAAAAAATAAAAATGTTTAGCTAATTATCAATCTACTTAACCCTTTCATCATTAGGGTTTCCACTTTCTCTCTCTCTACAAAAAAATTTGGTAGTGTCAGTTTTTCAATTTATATATTAAAGTTCCCATCTTGTTCTTCCATTCTTCTCTTGCTCAACCAGTTTAGGGTTTTTTAACCCTTTTTTTTTTTTTCCAATTTTCAAGAACAAACAAAACCCTTCTAATTTCCTTGGGATCTGACTCGGCCCGACAACAAGAAGACATTGCGTGCGGTTAAGACAGTTTATGGTTTCAATTCCCGAGGAGAAAACTTTAATTTTTCTTGTTTGTCTTACTTTTTTGTCTTCTAGTTGTCTGATTTTTTGGGACTTTCTTCCTTTTGTTTTGGAGCAAATCTTGGGATTCGGGCCCGATTCGAATTTCGGGCTTTTAGTTCTTTGGAGATAGAAGCTTTCCATTTTGGGAGCCCGGCCCGATCGAAGTAGTGTACTTCTCAGATCAGTGTGATTTTGTGAAAATTCTCAAGGTTCGTTATTGTTTTGATTTATTTTTGACTTCTTTTTTCTAGTATGTGAATGAAATTTGCAGTTTCTACTAAATTTACAATGGAAGATTAGTTAGTAGCATTTCTTCAAACCAATGTTAACATTTGATGAAAAAAGTGGCTTAAGAAGTTGATCATTTCACATTTAAGAAGTGTTTGCAAAAGTTTAAAAAAAAAAAAGTGATTATCAGCTTTTACGTGAAAAAAAACAGGTAATTGTTCTAACCAGAAGATGCTAAGAATCAATTTTTTTTTTAATTTCCAGAATTTGCAAACACTCACTTGGATATAAGAATTTGTGGTTTAAAAGATTAAAATAAAGTGACTCTTTATAGCTTGATCAAAATCATTTTTCACGTTTATTTCTTGTTTTTCTCCTTATTTTGATTACACTTTTTATAGGGGGGTATTTTTGTTACCAAGAATGTGAATCCATAATTGGCTTTTTGAACATTTCTACCTATGTTGCACTAAATCTTTGAAAACACATAATTATAAAATGGAGTGATGAAATTTTTGCTATTTCATGGTTTTGTAGTGATTTCACATGTCCTATTCTTACATCATAATGACCCCAAGCACTATCAAAATGTATTGAGTTTCTAGCAACTAGCTAGTTTTAGACAATTCATGATTGTTAATATATATGTATATATATGTCTAGAGCAAGTCTCTTGTGAGACGGTCTCACGGATCTAAATCCGTGAGACGGACCTTCTAAGGGCTCCGCCTTGAGAACATGAACCATGAAAATAAATTTAAAAATAATAATGAACCATGAAGAAACAAAAATAGACCCTAAAAACATGAACCATGAAGAATAAACCCGAAAAACAAAAATAAACCCAAAAAATAAAAAATAAACCCTAAAAAAACTAAAAATCCTAAAAACCCAAATCAATTAAAAATAAACCCAAGAAACAAAATAAACCCTAAAAAAACAAATATAAACCCTAAGAAAAAAAAATCTGAAAAAAAAAACCTTTAAAATTTTGTGTAAGGGCTTCGTCTCACGGATCTAAATCCATGAGACCGTCTCACGCAAGTTTTTGCCATATGTCTATCTATGTTAATTTTAATTGAATGAGAAATTTCTTTTGGGTAAAAGAAACATGACATGACAATTATCTTGATTCATTATTGAACATTTGTATAAATTGGAACCACTCTTTATTATTATTATCCTTAATTGCAAAATCAAGAGGTCATATATAATTTATGATCACATTTAGAAATTACTCGATTTATTTTATCTTCAATTTCAATGAAAATTAATTTTATAAATAAATGTTCATGACATGAAATGCTGATCATGTGCAATGGGAATGGATTCGAGAAAATTCGATTCGAGTTAGAAATTTTATATAAGAAAATGATCACTATATCTAGTGGATTTCCAAAAATCTAATTTTGCACAATTTAATTTTGTTTTATTTCATAAAGCAAGGTGGTCCAGATTTAGAAGACAATGATTAATTGTCCCAGTTTTCATTTTGTTAACGTTTCTACAAAGATTAATTATTTCTTTGAAGGACTGATTCTCAAATTTGAGATGTAGAACTGACTTGCTAATAATTATATTGTACTAGTTTTTTTTTCTTTTTGTCTTTGTTAATTGGAGATGAAATAAAATTATATTTGATTATTTAATTAATAAGTTATATATATGAACTATTTCAAAATGTTACTTAATGAATAATAATGCAGGTCTGAGATTACAGCAACTATGAATACATTTTCACATGTTCCTCCTGGCTTCCGATTTCATCCCACCGACGAAGAACTTGTCGATTATTATCTGAGAAGGAAGGTTACTTCCAGGAGTATCGACTTAGACGTAATCAAAGACGTTGATCTTTACAAAATCGAGCCTTGGGATCTTCAAGGTATATGATTAATTTCAATTAATCTGCTTCATTTATATCAGGAATTGCTGAAATATATCAGTACATTAGTATAAGACAAGAAAAATTGACATTGTGTTTTGTTGATTTTGATAGAGCTTTGCAGATTAGGAACTGAAGAGCAAAGTGACTGGTATTTTTTTAGCCACAAGGATAAAAAATACCCGACTGGAACGCGCACGAATAGAGCCACAGCTGCTGGATTTTGGAAAGCAACGGGTCGTGATAAGGCGATTTATTCGAAACATGATTTAATTGGGATGAGGAAAACCTTGGTGTTTTATAAAGGCAGAGCTCCAAATGGTCAAAAATCGGATTGGATTATGCATGAGTATCGACTGGAGACCGATGAAAACGGAACCCCTCAGGCAAGTTTTCTTAATTATGCAGCTTGCATATTCCTGCTGAAATTTTATATAAAACAACCAATTAGTGTATATATGATGATTTAGGTAATCATAAGAAAAGAATTAATTACCAATACTACATCTGAGATTTAGCTTAATTACAAAAACTCGTAGTTGTTTGACATTTGTTTTTATTTTACAAATTGCACACTGATCAGAAGGGTGCATTTGTTAGGTAAATATGGACCTGATCAAAGTGGTGTTTGTAGCAATTTAAGGAGTATTTGTAATTTTGAAAGATAGCTAAAAACATTTTGTAGTTAGACTATCCTTAAGAATACAGTAAATAGGAGAGAAATATGACTACTTTTTTCCAGTCTCAATGTTACTTGGTTCTAATTTATGTCTCATCATATATTTCATTTCAACAATATATGGTAACAGTGTTGTGATGCACAATCAAATATTTTATTTACAGTATATTATAAAAACTATCCCTTAGGTTTGGCTTAGTCACAAAAAATATGTTATCTTTCAAAATTACAAATATCTGCGTGGTTTATACATGCTCCACAAATATCTTAATTGGTCCAATTTGTGAAATAGAAACATATATCAAGGAAATATTTGTAATTCTGAAAGATATCTGAGTTTTTTCATATGCAATTATATTTTCATTCAATTTGTAATTAATCGACGATTGAACTGATCACGACTTATATCCGACTTCGCGCAGGAAGAAGGATGGGTCGTCTGTCGGGTTTTCAAGAAACGAATAGCCTCGACCCAAAAATTCAGCGAACACGACTCCCCAATTTGGTACGACGATCATGTCTCATTCATGCCAGAAATGGAATCACCAAAACAACAACATTCTTATAACCCTAATAATAATAATCTCTCTTACAACTACCCTTACAACAACAACAACAACACATCATGCAAGAAAGGGATGACTAATATGCCATACGGAATAATCCCATCATCCGATCATCATCACTTTCTTAATCATCACCACCTTCCATTACTAGAAAGCCCTAAAATGCTACACCCATGCATGCAGTCCGATCAACACCGCCCTACGTTTCCTTTTGGGGGCGGCGTAAACGTAAACCTAAACCCTGGAAACAATTTGCAAACCCTAGATCAATCGATTTTCAGAAACAACGAAAATTCTACGGATCAGGTGACCGATTGGAGGTTATTGGATAAATTCGTCGCGTCTCAGCTAAGCCAGGAGGAGGAGGTTTCGAAAGAAAACGATACGTTTCCAGCTAGCGACGATTCGAATTTGATTTCCAGGGATATGAACAAGCAAGAAAATGCATCAACTTCGTCTTCGAGTTGTCAGATTGATCTGTGGAAGTGAAATTTTTTCGACGAAATTAAGGGTAACAAGATCACTGTGATATTTATTATATATATGCAGTTTCTTGTAAATAATAAAACTGATTAAAATGTAACCATGTGTATTGATCTTGGGATGTTAATTCCAGTTAGGTTTAAATTAAAAGGCCAAAAAAAACCTTAGTATGATGTTATTGTTGTATAAGATAATTAAAGTGATTTGAGTCGAATGTGAAGCTAATATATGTTATGATGATCAGATGATGTTATATAACCACGGAGGTGTTTATGATGCTAATATGTGGTTAATAGAACATCTTTGTAATGCCCTTTGTATCGAGAAGTATAAACTTAAGGTATATGTTTTCTTTTTTGTGTAATTATCTCAAATCATATTCAATAAAACTTTATATAGGAAGATGCAAAATAATTTCTACTTCAGAAAATTGATTGTGCCCGGAAAAAAGAGTAGTTTTTATTGTTTTCAAATGACAATTTCTACATAATATTTTGGATAATTTAATCAGAATCCAAAAGTAGTAAGGGATCGGTATGCTTTATGTTTCGATTCTTTTTTTTTTGATTTTTACACACAAATCAAAAATAGTTTAACAACTTATTGAACTTTTAGCTTTCTATTTAGAGGTAATTTTAATTCGCCCCCAAATTGTGCAGGGTTTTTCTACTTTGTGCACTTAATTTTGATTTGTTCTACTTTACGTCTTTACCCCCATCAACTTTGTAAATTGTTTCACTTAACCTGTAATATCCAAATTTACCCCTTAATATTTACGGTTATTTTATTTTGTGATATCTGAAAATGGTATCATAACGTAAATAATTTATTGATGAAATTTACTATTATATAATATTGTTTGTATATTAACTAACAATGAGAAGATTTTAAAAGAAAATAGATCAGAATAATTAATCGAGATGTAATTGTTACAGACAATCCACTAACGGTGAGGGCCAAATTTGGAAATTATAGGTTAGGTACAACAATTTAAAAAGTTGAGGGGGTAAAGTAGAACAACTCAAAGTTAAATGGGCAAAATAGAAAAACTCGCATAGTTTGGGGGGCAAATTAAAACTACCTCTTCTATTTACATTCACTAGCAACTTAATTCTGATTCTCGACTATTTTTCGTTTATACTGTATGATAAATCACTTTCTCTCTATAAAAACATCGGCCTTGTATGGTTGTGTTTCCAACGTCATTTTTCCACTTTCCAACTATTCCGGAAAATGAGTTTATGTTTGTTTCAAAAGTTTTCAGTAGAAATGCAGTCATTTCCAGTTTCACTTTTTTATGGAAAATATTCTTTTGAAAACACAACCAAACAATTTTCCATTACAATTACGCAAACCTAGATAAAAATACACTACAATCACGCAAACTTATGTCAAAAATACATTTGAAAAACTATAATCAAACATATTCTCATTTTCAAACAGAAATTCAGACAGCAAACCAAACATATTCCCAATTCTCACACGAAAATCAATAAAGTTTGAAAATTCATTTTCCAACACTAGAAACTGGAAATTGGACTTGGAAATACATCCATACAAGCCCATAAGTTTTTGCAAACCCTCCCCAAATGTGATGGTATATCTTTTGAGCAAGTCGTTGAAATACATATTTTTACCGATGATCAAACTCTAGCCCAATTAATAAGAGAATTACCGAAGCTTGTTCATTTATTTCTTCTTTTTCTTCACCATTAATTGCCTTTATTAAAAGCCATTTTATGGTGATTTTGTAATCATGCAATTTAGTTGCAATAAAATCATATAAGTGATCGCAACAAAAGGAATTTCGCTTTTGATTTGGGGTCCAACGCTAAAAAATAACGTCCCTTAGAAGGGCAGCGCCATAGTTTTGATAGTTGGCAGTTATGCAAAGGTTTTCTTCTCCTTTACACATAAGTTAACTTAGTAGTAAAAGCTACGCAGTTTTGAAAATGATAAAAATGGTCCAAATATATTACTGAATTAGACTTCCTATACGACAAAATAAAACTGAACCATCTACCAATGAGGATTTTCACCTTTTGAAATTAAAATTTCATGTTACCAACACAAAAGGGAAAGATAAAACTCATCAAAATATCCTTTTTAAAAAAGGCAAAATGAATTTCAGAAGGGATAAAGGTGAATTTTTTTGAAGAGCATAAGTTGCAAAAATACTAACTTCTAAACAAATATATATATTTTCTTGCATGAAAGATGCACAATATAATACACCTCTATTGTCGTCAACAAACCTGAAAAACACTAGGGTTAAAAACATTTTGCCAGGTGATTTTCGCACTTAGGGAGCTAAACTTCTTTTTGTTACACTTTTTCATATCAACTATACGAGTTTTGCACTTTGTTATCTGGAGCACTTCGATATATTGTGGAACTTTTTTGCCGTGATTCTATTACATGCATATGTTTGTGCAGTTTTTGACCAATTTAAAGATGTTTTATGTGGGCAAACTACTATTGTAACAATTTAGCATTAAGCTCAACAGTTGGAATTGAAAACATCAAACAACCTAGGACTGACAAAAAAACAACAAGAGGTGTGCCATGCATTTGACAGAATCCCAACGAGAAATTCAAGAAATGTGGTGCTCCAGATGACAAAGTACAATTAAAACGCGTGTACGTAGTTTATATAGCAAAGTGTAACAAAACAAATAAACGCATTCAGCTCTCAGAGTGCTAAAAACGTCATAGTTTGTTTCTTCCCCAAAAAACTATTACCAGCATTTGAAGTCTTCCTCCGAAACCCGAAATCATGAACTTGAAGGGGAAACCAAGCAAATGCAGCAGAGCCAAGAAAAACCAATATGTTATTTCATCTTTTTTTTTTCGGATTTAAGAGTGAATATCTTGAATATTGATTTGTGTCAAATGTACTTTGAAACATATAGTCCTACTTATATGGAGATATAGTGGAATTTAATTTTGGGAGAGTATATGAACATGGCAGCATATGGCATCCTAGGAAAAAAAGGTAATTAGCTTTCTTAGTCAACTAGGTTTGAGGTCAAAAGGACATACAAATATATAGTTGTATATTGTCATGCGCTGATGACCATGATCATATATGGTCAGACATGTTGGGGTTCCATAGGACAAAATATAGTAGCAGCATATAATATTTGTTTGCTGATGAAGTTAACATCATTAACAGCCTGCAAAAACTTCCATGTGAATTGGTATGATGTTTTAGGAGCACTCTTCATTTATAAAGATAATTACCAAAAAAACATAGGTAAATTTAGAGAAATTCCAAAATTGCAAAAAAAAAAATGATACTTTGTTTCTGTCACTTAAAGGGAGAAATTGTAATATTTTCTATATGTGTGAGGTGGTGTTTGAAATAGTTTCGGTGTAGTGATGTAAAAATTGGCCTAGTCAGCCGACTAGGTCTTTGACACCCCTAGTCAACCGTTGCCAAAATCGGTACAAAAAATTATTTTGGCCGAAAATCAGCCTAGGCGGGCTATGCGCTTACCTACGAAGCCAAAACTCGGGCTTAGCCGCCCGCCTTGCAACAAAAATCGGTAAAAAATAAAAAAAAATGAAAAAAATAGAAAAATGGAGTTTTTTCTAGGCGTTAGCTCCTAGGCTGACGCCCGACTAGGAGCCTAGTAAGTTATGTCACCATATGTAAGACGGAATCATTGAATCAAACCTTAGGTGTAAATACCCAAACCCAGGGAATTTTTCTTTTTTCTTTTTTTTTTTTTTTGTAACTATCACTTTATAAAACATTGTCCTAATATTGTCCTGGCAGGCTCCTCCCGAATAATTAGTCCTCTAATTATGTTCTTGAAGAGTCCCAGGTGGTATATGAGGCTTAATCATGTTTACGAATGAAAATAGTTGGCTAGTTTATATAGGCTGATGATGTTTCGTTTGTTAATGGACTTATGCAGACAAATACAATCATCAACTTAAAAAAATATTAAAATAGCTGTATAATATTTTGTGAAAAATGAGTGGTCCTTATTTTTACTTTCCAATGACAAAATTAATAAACAGAAAAGGAAACATGTCAAATCCCCATTTAAACATGGTTACGATGAGCCGGATAAAAAATCCAAGTAAAATCATATAAATGCTACTATCTTTTATTCCAAAATTGCTGACTAAAAAAAAATTAAAAGAGGAGAGTCGGGATCTAGATTGGCACCTCTAGCTACGCCAATGTATACACATGTGCACGCACACTCGTTATATATAATTATAATAATGAATTTAAAGTATTTTATTAATTTAAAAAAGCAATATGATTTAAAAATCTACATTTACAATACTTCAAAAAAATTATTTATTTAATTTTCATTTAGAATTCTTATCAACTTCTTCAAATGAAGAAATATAATTACCATTTTAGGATAAAGATAAGAGCATATAGACACTCTATTTTCGTCCTCTAGGACAGTTAGTCTGCCAAAAGGGAGACAACACATTCTTTACTCACTCATTAATGTGGCTCCCTTTGGCAAGTTGTGCCTTATCCTTAGAGTCAACCTAGAGTGCAAAACATAATGATTTTATAAATATAAATGCAAAAACTAGCACGAAACATTCTCATGATCCTATATAGATACAATTTTAACTCGACCCAAACTCTTAAGGAAAAAAACTCATTCTTTGTGTTTTGTAGGATCAAATTCATAAAACGATCTCATACAAGACTATCTCGAACTTGGTTAGTATCTCATGTGGTCTTTGAACTAGTTACGTGACAACTTCAACACTTCATGTTATATTGTACAATTTATGTTAGATTTTATATTTAAATAACAATACACACACCAATTGTGTGAATATATATATATATATATATATATATATATATATATATCAATATTTCTAAATATATTCAAAATACAACATGACGCATCTACTACTATATGAAATAAAAAAAACAATTAAGGTTTGGAAATGCATTTTCAGCTTTATATTTATTTTATTTTATTTTATTTTATTGAAAAAGCGTCAAATTTTAATTTTTTTTTTTTTGTTAATAAATCAAACGAAAGAAAATTAGAGAAGAAATAACTATAAAGAATAAAAAAGAAAGTTAAGGAGAAATTGATACTCGAATTTAAAATAGGTTCAATTTAAATAAGCTACTTCATTCACATAATTATTTTTCAAAACTACATATAAAATCACATACAGTATATTACACATGAGATCGTAAACTTGCAGATTGTGGTAGCCTTTAGCACTTTATCCACAATAACTTATATCTTTTTAAATGGGTGACCCCATATTCTTTTGTTTTTCCAAATCACTTCACTTTATTCAATAACGCATTTTAGAGAACAGCGATTTCTTCACTAATCTAATCCATCTAAAAATGCCTCGTCTTTTTCCTCAAAAAAAAAATGCCTCGTCTTTTATTTTTTCCCCAATCTTTTTTCCTTTTTATGTGTTTAAGTCAAGTTAATAAAACGAACAGAACAAAAATAAATTAGTCCAAGAAAAGACTTGGGCGAATATGGCAAAACTCACAACAAAAGATTTTGTAGGAAGATTATACTAAAAAGTACCATTTTTGGGTACATAAAAAATGCTACATTCACTAAAAACCCAATCACCTAGACTCACAACAAAAGACAAGCTCGTAAAACTTAGACAATTTCAATGCTTGTTAATCTTACACAAACAATAATGTATATAAAATTTGAACATTTTTAAAATCTAGAAAAAAAAATTAAAATACTGAATTTCAAAGAAACTAATTCTATAAGGCCCTCCAGCAGCAACATTTACACCCATCCATTTCCAATAATTGTAAATAATTAACCAACCATAAAGAACGCTTTAGCTTAAAACGAAAATCACAGTAGATGCATAAATACCAGTAGCAGAAGAACATAGATTTGTGAGTGTACTTGCAGAGTCAACGCTGATGAGGTTTTCTGAGGCCTGCAAATAACACGAGAATTACGTTAATATTAATATTAACGCGATTATATGCATTTGTTTTGTGTATGGGCTTGTAATGAAATTCTATACTTTTGCATGCGGCTTAGGGCACCACAATAGAGAACATTGTCGGGCGGAGGCAATTCTGTTTTGTTAGCAGTATCTTCAGGATTGATGATTCTCATATACGTTTCTTGGCCAAGATACCACCTGTCGAGATTCTCTGTCCTAAGATTCCAAACACCAACATTGTCGAGAGATACATAGACCGCTGTCCATCCTCCAGCAAAAACCTGTTGCATAGAACGAAATAAATGTGGTAAAATATTAGAAGGGGAATAATGTTAATAGAACGTCTAACGAATTTCTAATCTAGTGCGCGAGTAAATAATTGAGTGGATAATTACAAAAACTAAATCTGAAGTTTGGGGTAATTAAAAAAAAAAGCCAGAGAAGTTTAAAATTTACAGAAACTACCACTAAGGTTTGATTCTGCCTTAAGTTTAAGGGGTTAGCTGTAATATTTCTATAAATGTAGGGGCACTTTCCAAAACAAAATTCTTATGAAGGAAGAAAATGTAAGATGGAAGATTCAAGGTGTTTTTTTGTAATTTTGAAACTTCTCTAGTTTTTTTGTAATAACCCCAAACGCCAGGGGTTGTTTTTCTAATTATCCCTTGAAGTAATGAAGCCACGAAAACGGTTCATGTAGTAGATGAAATCAACTATGCGAGCTAAAAATTAGAACAATAAGGAATAATTACGAAAATTGCTCCTGAGGTTTGATCTAAATACATAAAGATCCAGTTATTTTCTAAAATTACACACTTTTGAGGTATTACAAAATACCCCATTGAGGTTTGTGTTTGTTTTACAAATTCTCCCCCTTCAATAGGTGCAATTTGTAAAACATAAACAAATGTCGAGGGGGTATTTGTAGTTCTGAAACGTAAAATGGGTTTGTAAATGGACTAAACCTCAAGGGTAGTATTTGCAATTATCCCTTAGAACAAAGAAGATATACTTCATACCTGAACAGTCGAGCGAGATATTGCATCCCACCTGTTGTATGAGCCTCTATTGTTCTCAGTCCATTCACCATATCCCATCCTGATACCAAACAGATAATTAGACCTAAAGACGACAATTTATCACTAACTACACATGAAACTTCATATTTAGACCATACCCGACTACAAAGAACGAATAACCATCAAGATGAAACGTCTGCACAACAGTGTCATTATTCTGCAATATTATTTCTATGAATCCCTTTGTACGTAGCATTGATGATAGATCTGTCCACGATGGGTGTCCTGTTCAGGGGCATATTGGGAAAATCAAGCTTATAATCACCCTTCACTTTGTACACGTCTGCAAGCCGTATTGGAGTATCAGGATTGATGAATGATATCCCGTTATATGTAGCTCGTAATTTCCCACCAATCATCACTGGAGGAAGACTCTTGAGCATATACGTATCGGTGACATTGATTGAACCGTAATGGAACGAGCCCTGTGGGTTAGGGCGAGCTCCACTTGCACTAACATTTTGCCTGACCATATATGAATGTGAAAAGAGATTACAAAAAAAAATTATTAACAATATTAAAAATTACTAACATTTTGTAAATGGACTAAACCTCAAGGGTAGTATTTCTGCAAGTCGATTTACTTTTTCTTCTTTTTGTTTGTCAAAATTTGTAATGGCATGAAAATAAAAAGGCGAAACATTTACAATTTTCCTAACTCATCCTTGTTCTTTTTAGCTTAAGTATACGCATAGTTAAGATTTAACTGTACTACTAATTATGCATTTCCATGTAATTACGTATAAGAATGTTAGGAGACACCAAACTCCTGAAAACAAAGTTGATCTTTACCAGATAAAAGTTGGAAGATGTTTCTCAAAATATTATGTACAACCAATGAATTACATTCATATAAATCATAGTCTTTCAGCTAAACATAATGAATTAACACAATTAAATGAGGAGATAAAAGAAAAATTAGGGATAAACACAAAAACTACCCTAGGTTTGGGTTAATTACAAAAAAACAGAGATGTTTGTAACTACAAAAAAAACCTTGAGGTTTAATTCTGTGTTAAATGTAATGGGGTAATTGCAATATTTTTACAAATGTAAGGGGGTGTTTGAAATGGTATTGCTTATGAAAGGGGTAAAGTGATATAGAATCAAAACTCAATGGTTTTGTTGTTATTTTTAAAAACTTCTGTGCTTTTTTGTAATTAACCCAACCTTCAGGGGTAGTTTTTGTAATTATCTCAAAATTTATGTGACTAAAGAACAGATAATACGCACCTGATGGACATAGCCTGGTTAAGAGAATAAGATGGATCATAAACATCGTTTGGAGGGTCTGGGAGTGGACCAGCAGCATTTCCTTTTCGAGTTAGAATAATGCAAAACCGCAACGCCAGTGACCCTTTGCCAAAGTGATTCGTTCACAAACCTAGCACTTGCCACAATGTAATAATCACTGCTTGCATTCTGATCCATAGTAACCAGAAAAGAGTAAGATTGCCCAACATGGACATCCAAGCTGGTATAGTTCTGCTGGGATGTGTAATAACCCTCTGTCTCTGCTAGAAGCAAATTATGGCTTTGAATCCGAAAATTCAAACAAGTGGAGACTCAACATTATGCACTCGAATGCGGTAAGTCTTGCCTGCAATTTTTCCCGAACAAGAATATTAAACATAAAAGAATTTGAGACTCAAGAGTTGTTTTCCATGACAAAAAAAAAATAGTAAAACTGATTTGGAATGTGGCAAAAAATTAAAAGTTCACCCTGAGGCTTGCCTAATTACTAAAAAACTCAATTATCTTTTAAAATTACAAATAACCCATCAAGGTATTACAAATACCCCCTTGAGGTTGTATTTACTTAACAAATACAACACTCTTGAGGGTGTAATTTGTAAATAGAAACAAATGTCAAGGGGGCTGTAACATTGAGGGATAGCCGGATAGGTTGTTTTTCAGGGATAACTATAAAACCCCTGAGGTTTGGGCTAGTTACAAAAAAAACCCAGAGATTTTTAGAATTACAAAAAAACCCTTAAGGTTTGATTCTCGCTTACATCTACCCTTTCATAAGCAAAAACATTTCAAAAAACTACCCTGATATATGTAGAAATATTAACCCCTTAAATTTAAGACAAAATCAAACCAGAGAGGGCTTTCTGTAATTTTGAAACATCTCTGGATTTTTTGTAATTAGCCCAAACCTTGGGGGTGTTTCTGTAATTATCCCTTTTTTATAACAAGACTAAACCTCAGGGTATTTTCAACACAAAATTAAAATATAACATTAATGTAAGATTGCTTTCATTCAGTAATAAAAGATGCAGTTAAAAAGAATAAGATAATAAAACAATCAACTTGCTAATACATTAAATTCCAACGATACAATTGATTGAACGGGCAACAATATCCAAATACTTATTTATCTAGGAATTTTACCAGGATCAACATTTATAGTCTCATGCTCGATGCCATCAGGAACAAGAGTCGTGTTGTATCTGTAAGGTCCCTTTCCATTAATAAGAACTCCATCTGGCATTCCCAGCCCCCTTCCACCATCGAGTGCTGTCCGAAGAGCCTAAATTTTTCAGGCAAAACAAAAATCAGATAATATTGTAGATCAAGTGCATAATCTTCATTCACAGATAATAAACTAAAAAAACCATATGAGTACCTACCGTATGGTTGCGAGTATACCAATCACCAATCATGATGACTATATCCCCGTCAGGAGTATTAAAAGGAAGAGGAATAATATTGCGATTCGTGACAATAAAAGGACCAAATCCACCAGATGCTCTCTGCATGTTCAGTGACGGATAGTAAAAAAGCTACCGATCTGATCCTTGACCTGAAACTGGTAAGTCCAATTCCACTTTGGAGGGATGGGACAATTTGTGCCCAAAACCCCATCTTGCCATGATGATCGACGCATTTGAATTCCAGACCTATAACAAAAAATCACACAATATGGTCCTTAAACTAATTAAAAGAACAGCAAAAATCCAAGTTAATTGTGTTAACTTATCTAATTTGTTGAAGTATACCATGTCATTAGGAGATTTTCATCCAATTTGTTCCTGACATTTACCACGACGTTGTAATTAGTCGTGACGTTGATAACAGGGCCTGGAAACTTCCCATTGACAGCTATTACCTGCAAAAGGCAGAGAATGGTACAAAATCATATCTAGGTGCAAATACAAATCACAATAAGAGATAATACTAACAATAAACAAATACTCATATGACCAATTTTATCAAGAATTCGTTTTTCTTTTACGGGAAAACAAATTTTGGGATTTTGTACAGAGCTTATGGCAATTGAAATGACAACATAACAATAAATCTTGCAAAAAGTACCCATACTTTATTGACAAATTACAAGTATCAACGGAAAATCCTCAAAAGTAACGAAAAATACAACATATGATACTACCTCTATTTAGTAAACAAATGTAGGTAGAATTAAAGCAAATTCCTTTTCAATTAAATGTGGTCCTTGCCAACTTTTGAAATATCTAGCCATATTCTCATTCTCTAAATTACGCTACTTAGCAAAAGACAAATATAGAGGCACAAATTATATGGGTAATTGAATATGAAATAAAGCCAATCTCTAATGCTGCTAGTTTTCACAATCAAAATTCAATACAGAAAATCAAGACCAACTCCGCAGAAACCAAAAACAGAAGAAAATTACAGAAATCAAAAACTGAAAATCCGTATAACTTCACCCACCAAAACCACACTTTCTGATTCATTCCCAACACACCCAACAAGCAAAACAGACGAAAATTTTGGGAAAAAAAAAAAAATAATCGGGCGAACTTTCAAATTCAACACGTAGAATATGTAGAAGCAAAAATTATAAAAGGACAATTCGAATTCATTTCACCTGTTGAGGAACACCAAGTGGAGAAGCAGTGATGTAAGAGATATCCAATTCAAAATTGGCAAATGGGTCCGCACCCAAACACTCCCCAGTAGCAAACCAACGGAAATCCAGTACAGCAAACCAGACGCCCCCATTAACGATTAATATGTGAGCAAAAACAAAAAACTCGTAGCAACAAATAAATGAATATTAATGAAAATGATTTAGTGTAATTCTTCAAGACACTCAACTTTCACAAGGGTCTCTCTCTGTTTTTCTACACACGAAAACACACAACTCCACGCAAATGCACACAGAGAGAGAGATAGAGAGCGCAAAAAGCGTGTCTCAAATTCCTCTGCTAATAATAACAATGAAAACAAGAAAAATGGAGAAGAAGAAGAAGAATGGGTTTAGTAAAACAAAGCGGCTCTCACAGTGGTCAGTGCTGTGCTGGATTTTCTGTATTTCCGTTTCGCCCTAAATGATGCCTCCATTCATATATTCTCTCACTTTTGTTCTAGAATTGTGTGGCGTGATTTGTTCTTTACCGGTTACCTGTTAAGCCCGTTAGAATTTGTGTAATTAGGAAACAATTGATATGTGTAATGAGGATTATATATGTTTAAAGAGGATTTCCGAATTTCTATGTTAGATTTATTTTGAATTTTATTTCTATATTTTTAGGTGTTGGAAATATTGTGTGTGGATTTTGTGTTTAAATAAAGAAAATCCTTTGATTAGTGAGGTTGGTTTTTTATTTAAAATTGAATATAAATTAATATATATACGGGGATTTACCCTTAAAATATACGAGATTTTTTACCATATTGAACCATAATGTGATGATATTTATGAACTCATTGATTCTCTATATATAGGAATAGATTTATGTGCCTTGAGATGCCATGAATAAGATTTTTTTCTTAATAAATTTAACGCTTAATTGAATCCTTGATATTTTAATCATATTGCATCTCTTATTATGCGATGTGTCTCTACGGTTTCTTATTCAATTCGACTAATGGCATCCCCTGGTAATACTTTTATCCCCACACGAGTCTTCGCCAAGGCGACCCTCTCTCCCCTACTTGTTTTTGTTTTGTCAGAGGCTTTCTCGTCCCCTTATCGAAAATTGAACAGGCAGGAACATACACTGTTTAAAATCTGCAGACGAGCTCGCCAATTTCTCATTTATTCTTTGCCGATGACATGATAATTTTTGACGAGCAAATGGAAACGAAATACAAGAAATCAAGAATATCATCACCACGCACGGAGGCGTCGGGGCAAGTGGTAAATTTTGAAAAGTCCGAAATCACTTTTAGCGGAGGGTCAAGCCAATGCTATGTCCTTTGCTAACCAGGTTGGGAGTCGAGAAAGTGGAGAAACATCATATCTATTTGGCTTGCAACACATGTGGGCGGATCGAAAAAGAGCATTTTTAGTGCATTAATTGTGAGAGTTGGTAAAAACTGAAAAAGCTGAAGGCAACTACACTATCGGCAAGAGAAAATTAACACCGTTAAAAAATCAAGTGGTCCAAGCGATACCCACATACATCATGAGTTGCTTCCAAATCCCATCAAATATGCCAAAAATTAACTCCTTGATGGCAAATTTTTGGTGGGGGCAAAGGGGAAGAAAGGAAAATACATTGGTTACAATGGCAATTGCTATGCAAATCAAAGGATGAAGGAGGCTTGGGATTCGGGGAACTATCTATTTTTAACAAAGCCATGCTCGCAAAAAGCAAGGGTGGAGATTGCTACAAATGATAACTCCGCTTGCACGAACGTTAAAAGCTCGATACTACCCAAACGGTGATTTTCTAAGCTGCTTTCAATTGGATATAACCCCGTTTTTACCTGGCGAAGTATCAGAACAGGAAGAGATATCATCAAAAAGGGTTCTAGAAAGCTTATTGAAATGGCAACTCTATTCGAATATGGAGGGATCCTGGGCCGTCCACACCATAATTTCTATCCTAGCCTACAATCGGCGAAGGACAGAAGAAGACATGTTAGTTCGTGATCTAATGTTGGTTGACACCCCAAATGGAACGAAGATCGATTAGGAACATTTTCACGAATGAGGAAGCCCTAATAATCCTAAGCATCCCCTTGAGAAATTAATGGTGTGAGGACAGATGGGCGTGGCATTTCACGGCTAACTGACAAGATCTGGCAAAAAACCGGTTATAAGGTAGGGTGGACCTTGAGAATCATCTCATTAACAACCGTCGACATCGGGACAATCTTCCCCCCTTTGAAATGGGTATGGCAGAAACTTCCTATACCTCCCAAGGTTCAGGTTTTTATATGGAAAATGTTACATAATGCACTACCCGCTCGAGTTGCGTTATCCAAACGTAAGGCGGTCCCTAATCCATATTGCTTGTGGAGAAGGGATCGAGATGGAACATGCGCTCCGAGACCGCCCTGGAGCTCATTTTTTGGCGCGCATCACCACTTCACCGACGACCCGTCTTTAACTATTTCATCGGCGTCTATGGTCAACTGGCCTGCAATTGACAAAAAACAAAATGAAGAGAGGGATGCTCTGTTTGCCATGCTTTTGTGGACCATATGGTATGCGAGGAACATGCGTACGTTCCAAGACAAAGAAATCTCCCCACAATGAATGCTTCGCACTAGCCCAAGTGCTTACAAGAGTATCAAGATGTTCTAGACGACAAGAGTGCGGGGAGAAGACCTAGGGAAGGGTTTTACAAGATCAACACGACGCTTCGATCATCAAAGGAGAAGGTTCAAGTATAGAGTGGTTATACGCACACACAACGGGAAGTAACAAAGGTACTTTCAAAACGGATGAACATGAATCCCATCGACATCATGGAAGCCATTGCATCAAGCCGGAAGGATTAAAGATAGCTACGGAGCTACACCTCGAGTGTGTCGAAGTGGAAACGGACTGCCTACTACTAGCCCAGGATTACCATCAGCGACAAACGAACCTCACATACCTTGGAAGGGTGATTGACGACATACGAGAGCTCGATTACAAAATTCACATGTTGTACCTTGCGCCACATTCCAAGATTAGCCAACATGATGGCACACCACATAGCTAAATTTGCATTTTCTCTTTCTGGTTGTAATTTGTATTATGGTGTTTTTCCGTCTGAACTTACTCATCTTGTTCTGTGGATGAGAGACTATTAAGTTTTTAATATATTCACTGGTTTCCTCAAAAAAAAAAAAATCCTTGATATTTTCAATCTAAGAGGTCCAGTATTTTGTGGTTTAATGGAAAGTCAATTAATGTAAAATTAAATATTATTTGTTTCCATTTTATCTATTCAATTGAAAATGGAAAAAGTAGGCATTACGAAAATATCAGAAAAAAGGGATCTTTGAAAGGTTCTTATTTGTCATATGTATTTAGTTAACTAAATATGATCAGGAAAATTCAACGAATGTATGAGTGCAATGTGAATATTTATTAAATGATAAAGTCATAAAGATAAAGAATATAAAAACTATAAAACGATTAAATTTAAATATTTATAGATGTTATGGACAAAATGGTATTTCATAATTTAATTAAATATAATTTATTTTATAATTTATTATTTAATATTAATTGCCCAATGGGATCTTGATAATTAAACCGCCCAAAGGAGTCCGGTTTGGCCAAAGCGACCGTTTTCTCCTACGTGGGTGATACATAGGCCACCTCCTACACGGGCCACGAGACCCATTTCTAGATATAAAAAGGTCTCTCTTATATATAAATAATAAGCGAGTCCTCGTTAAATAGTAACTAAAACTTTTTCCCGCCTAAAACAAAAAGTTTCTAAAATTGGTTAAATACAATTATAACATGTAACACTAATTTTGGTAATTAGTAGATTAATTGAAAAACTATATGTATATATAATAACAAATTATTATATAAAAATAAACTTATCAAATATGTCTCGTGGTAATCGCATTAATTATTATATTTGTCCTTTTATTTTTTTTGTAATATTTAATAACTTTTTGTTTTTGATCCATATTTGATGTATAATATCTCAAATTAATCGTCTTTTCTCGATCATCAATTTGACATCTATATAGCATATATAAAATAAAAATAAGCATAAAAATAAAAAATATATAAGATATATTTGTTAAAAATCTTATTTTTTAATATGGTATAATATATCTTAGTTGTTGTCTTGGTTTAACCCATTTCTTTATTATCTATCTATCTATACATATATATATATATATATATATAAAAAAGAGAATGCATTTTTTCTCCTCCTAAAACACCCTTCTTATCATAGCAAAAACATTTTTATGGTATAGTTGATAATATTTATCCGATTAATTTAAAATTTTAACTTTTTATGGTATAGTTCCGATTTATAATTTTAAGAGATTTACAATTGCATTATTTTCGGACATTTTGTTGTTAATAAATACAGATGTTTGATAAATATATTTATTATGGAAAACATAAATTTTATTTTTGGAAATTATTTATTTGATTGATACCATATGCATCTAAATATTCTACAACTAAAGACATACACTAATATTCTGCCGAATTTTGTGTTATTAAATTGTACAAAACGTTCCAATATAATAATTGATATAATAATTCGAAATATTAGGAAACATTAGACAAAAATCCGGCTGAGAGTTTTGGTATTGCATAACTTATACAAAACTTTCCAAAATAATAATACGCAGTGCATAATACTGAAAAAATAATTCGATACAGAAGAACCAATACACAATCAGTCTGCCCAGATTTTCGGTATTTGCATAACTTATATGTATAAAACTTTCCAAAATAATATCTGTCAATGCATATTAATTGATGGAATTGACAGAATAATTTGAATTTGCCAATAAGGAAAATAATATCGATAATATTAAATTCTTTTGCCAAAAGATATAAAATTTATTTTCCTTGAATAACTTCATCAAGGCATCTATAAATACGAGTTCACACCATATTAAGATTTTACTACATTATTGTTGCAAACACATTATTGCTGCAAATACATTTTATTCGATTTTATATATTACAGTCTTCTTCTTCTAAGGATGAATTTAGTACACCAAACAAGACATTGAAGAAAAGTTGAACTCATTGGCGAAAGCTCTACTTAAAGAGCCGCTATTTGAAGAGTCTTCAAACAAAAGATGGAAGCTTAAGAAGGACATCAAGGTTGAAAATGATACAGAAAATGAATTTTAGATGATACAAAGAAATAATTTTGTTGTTCATTTTATGTGATAAGTTGATGTTTTAGGAGATTGGTTACTCAAATATGTCTACATAAAACATCAATGTAGAATTGAACACCTTTATCACCAGCAGATTCCACTAAACTTATGGTGTAGAGGTCAAATGTCTTTTTTTAGCTAGGGCCTTCTTTGGGAATGTAAATAACAATCACATTTAACGAATTATCCAATAAATAACAAACTACATGGCTATAAAAATAATTTATAGAAAAAACACAAACAATATGAAGAACTGTTGTAAACCACACATACCGCCATCACACAGTCCCATTCCCATAATGAAATTTGGATTCATATGAAATTAAAACATATTATTTCTATTTACAATATGAATTGAACGTTTTTTGCATAATATAACATTGTTAGTATGTAATAATGGTTTTACATAAACAATTAATTGTAAATCATTGCATCGACACAAGTAAATAGAATTTTCCAAATGAATTAATTAATCTAAATAATGTGATTTTATTACGAAAATGTTTTTAAGACCAGGTAGTAGTATAGATTTTTTGAAGATACAATAAATATAGATATACCTTTTTAAAAACAAATATAGATATACCTTAGAAAGTCAAACGATGGAAACATGGTTTATTTATTCTCAAACATGGAATTGATATGCTTGCTTGATTCATTAATATTATGGTATATCTATTTACATGGTAAAATATTAAAATATACACTGAAATCTTACATATTATCTATCAAGATAAGCAAATATATGGTATATCGTATCAATACTAATAATTTAAAGGTATAAATTTTAACAATTTGCAGTATATAAAGATGGCATATCTTACATTTGTCAATTACACAATAATTATGTTATTAAACTTAATATATATATTCATAAATAAAATATAATTATATATACATAAATAAGTATTTAATATAAAACAAATTGTGCAATATTGTAAATCTAAAAAATCTGTATTATTTATTTTCAATAATAAAATCAAACTATTACAAATATTAATCTATTTTAATAGATATTTGATTATTGATTTCATTAATTACACAATAATTATGATAAGGATATTAAACTTAATATAAAATTATTTTTGTAAATAAATATGATTTTAAATTATTTATCCTTCAATTTATATGTAGATATGGACAAATAAGTACTGAAAATAATAATAATAATTCCATATTGTAAAACCAAAAATCTGTTTATTTATTTTCAATTATAAAATAGAAATATTACAAATTTGGATCTGTATTAATTTAATGTATATAAATGTGTGACTTAATCTAATTACTTGGCTTGACACATATTGTAATACCTGTTCTTTTTAATTGGGGATAAAATTAGGGTTTGACTAGAATTGAATTTGGGGATGATTTAGAATTTTCAAACCCTAAATTTCCTAATTTGGGGATTTAATTTCTGATTTTATTTCCTTAATAAAGGAAAGTCAATTTTACAAAAGGAAAATCGTGTTCAAAAGAGAATCAAATATGCATTTAAGGCATATAAATCAAGTATTTCCGCAATCAAATTTGAAGAAATATTCTTACCTTAAATTATTTGAATCCTCGCCTATAAATTGAAATTGAAAGCTCCTTTTGGTTTTTATTCACAATTTTCTACACCAAGCAAGAAGATAAATTCTCCTTTCCTCCCCTCCTAAAAATCGCCCACCCTATCACCGTCGTGCTCCACCGCGCCGCCAAAGACCTCCACCATGGTCACCACCTTCAAACCCTAAGCCCCATAACCAAAACCCAAGATAAAAACCAAGGAAGGGGAAAGAGAAATAAATGAAGAAGGCGCTCAAGCACGCCATATGACCGATGATACGCCACCGCCCGGTTACCATTGCCGGAGAAACGAAAGAGAGATGCGAGAAGAGACGAGGAACTAACACTATGCATTCACTTTGCATTTATTTCATGAAGTTTCTACTTTTAAGGGGGGATTTTATCTTATGTCTACTTTAAAATTGTATGATTATTTGTGTACGGGCATTAAACATGAAAAAGCAAGGTAAAATTGAACAAGCATGAAAAGCAAGCAACTTAATTGTACAAGCATGAAAAAGCACGGTACTTAATTGTACAAGCATGAAGCAAGGTACTTAATTGTACAAGCATGAAAAGCCTAAAGTGTGCATGAGTGATTATTATATGTGTATTTAATCATATTCCCCACATCGGCTATTGTATGCTCACCCCATGTTTTCCCACGATGAATGGAATGAAGGAGCCGGAGCGTGGCAAAGGGGACTAGTGGAGCCGAATCAAGAAATTAAATGGCCCCTTTATTTTGTTTTATTTTTATTAAAAACAAGTAGCTTTTATGAATTTAATTTTTTTTGAGGACACGCCATGAGTATTTTCGCATTTTATGACAAGTATTATTTATTTCTCTTTAAGAAATGTGTTTTCAAGCTTGGGCTTATTTTATTTTCAGCACTTTAATAAATCGCAAATCCCTTATTTTTTATGTTTACTTAAATTGGGATGTTACACATATGTACTTGAATCAAAATTTTCACGGAGCGAATGTCGGTCATAAAGTTTTGATTCCGTGAATGACACTAATCCAATCTCATCTCAAAATTTCCTTCAAATTCCAAATAAAAACAGTTTCCTCTTTCCTCCGATCGTTTCACATGCCATGACAATAAAAAAGCCAAGGACAATCACTCTCTCATGTCATCTTTACCTAAAGAATCCGATTTTGATCTACGACCAATTATATGTTGTTTCATGAGTAATCAAACTCCGTGGAATAAAAATATTAGTTTGTGGCGATGATACATCGAATGACAAACAGACAAATAATGTTGTTTACAAAAAAATGTTTCAAAATTTATATTTTTTGTAATGATATAAATGATATATATTATATTGTTTTATATTATATGTACATTATATATAACATATATTCATTAATTTCATATAATCCAACACATCACATCCGTGTCGCATCGACGAGTCAAAAACTAGTTATTTGTAAGTAATTAACTCATAATTAATTATTCTCCTACGCGTCAAAGATTCATTTACTTGCCTTAATTTCTCTTTCGCTCACCGTGGCCGACTTGAGCGTCGAGGGGCCTCCCGACAACCCCCTGAGGCTCTCTAACGTTTGTGTGTGCGGGCAAATTCCCAATCGAAGGAGTTAGTAGTTCAATGAGCAGCGAAGACGAGAAGGCTTCCCCCTCCCGGGAAGAGAACTAGCTTAAAGACTTCCCTCCGGGGAAGAGGTTTTTGGTCAACTCAATCGATTTAATCGCCTTTCTAAAAAAAAGATCAATAGACATAAGATAAAATCATGAAGCGCTAATGGGTTTTTTTCGATACAGTGGAAAAATAGGGGAAGAGAGGCATGCACTCATATGTGATCGAACCCGAATCAATATTCTCATAGCACAAGCTAATTAAAATTATGTAAAAAAAGTTGATTTCATAACTTTTGTATACTACTATATAATTATTACATAATTCAAGAAGTTATTTTTTATAATCTTGTAAGTATGTAATAATTCAATAATCTCTTGAATAGTTTTTAGACAAGATTTAAAATATTATAAATATTTATATAAAAAAATCATACTAAATATTTGGCTCAGAAAGTTCAAATTACGCCGCAATGCAAAATTATATTTGAGAAGTAAAAATATTGTTTAAATATAGTATGCATATTAAATGAGTATAATACCAAATTTAATTATTTTAGTAAACATTAAATAGTGGATGTAAGGTGCATATGAAAATCCATTCAAATCTTTCCATTTTGAGTTTTATTTATTAGTTTGGAAAGCAACCGGCTATTGCCAGTGAGAATTAATAGGCCCCGAATCGACAGTCAACAGTGGAGCAACGGCGCCCTACGTTCAGATATCCTTTGCAACGCTTTCACATGCAAATCCGTGGGCCCCACAGGGCACGGATTATGTGGGTCCCAATTATTACCAAGACAGATTGGAAAAAATTATCCACTTCCATATTTGTTATGTCCCCACCTATACCAATTGCGCCATTTTATGGCCTTTTTCTATAAATCGCTTGGTTTGCACAGTTGGCAATTTTCGCATTTATAATTTTTTAATTTTGGTTGGTTGGCTAAAATCCAATTTCATGTCAATTGCCAGTAAGTTTTCTATTGTCTCAAGCTATCTATCCACTTGATAGAGAAAGACTAGGAAAATAGGTTAGATTTGGAACACATCAAGAATTTTTTTCCCGTAACTATTATTTTTTTGTGCATTTTGTAGGGGACAAAAAGATTATGTTTTTAAAATAACGAGTACAAAAAGAATGATATATTTTATGATATTCATAAGGGCTCAATGAATTGAACCGTCATATCCATAAAAATACAAATAAAACAAATCTTATTAATGTATGTACTTTATGACATGAAAGCTCATTTGTCCACTTGATAATGTAGAGTTGTGTCACACATCACCAATTTATTGGGTTGTTATTATTTATAAATATAGTTGAATACCCTCTTCTCTTAAGCCAATTTTTGGGGATGAATTTTAGTCAAGTTCATTTAACATGGTATCAGAGCACGCAAATTTGGTTTGGAGGCGATGTTGGGAATTGGACATCGCCCCATTTGGATTGGCACGCTCAAACGTGATGGCGGATGTTAGAGTTTGTATTTGTGTTCCACATCGTCAATTTGTTGGGTTGTTATTACGTATAAATGTGGGTTGGACACTCCCCCTTGAGCTAGCTTTTGGGGATGAGTTACACCTAAGGCCATTTAACAAATACATGTTGACATCGGAATCTGGGGACTCCATTTGTCAAACAATATATTAGGTCTTGTAGATTAACAAGTGTAGAGACTGATATAAAGAGGGATCAAAGTAGTACGAAACACATATTTGCCGACTTGGGCCAGTCGACTTAATGTTCCTTTTGTATTTAGCTCATCACAAATACTCTTTGAATACAAGATGATGTAATTGGAAAAATCCCTCTCTTTCAATATTGAATGAGGATATTTATAGTGGGAGAATCTATTTTATCCTAAGTGTAGAGGTACAAGTAGACCAGAATTGTGTAATCATTTGTCCGTAGAGTAGGTCACTGATATCCTTGAATTTAGAAAGCGAGTATCAAGTAGTGAAATGACTTTAACTTGATGCGGCAAGTCACATATACGCCTAACACTTTATTGAGCCTTAAAACTTATCTTCGATGAGCTATCCTATCGATCATTACCGAAATTTGGGACCTGTCTCAACTACCTAATAAAAGTCCGTCGGGGGGTGGTCGTTTAGATCGGGAGCCGAGTATATATCCTCCCACGTCTCTCGGCTCAAGTAGGTCGGGGGACATAAAATAGCCTCCCCACGTCTATCAAGTAAGTCGATGACCTAGAATAGCCTCCCCCGTCTCTGTAGGTAGGTCGAAGACTTGGAATTTGGGGTGGCAAATTATGTTATCGTTCGTGTTCGTGTCACACTATCGTATTTTCATGTTATCTATTTTATTTGATCTTCAATATAACAATAATTGTAATCTTAACTTAATTTTCAATTTCGTGTTCGTGTCGTGTTTCGTGTCGTGTCATATTGTGTCATGTTTTATCATGTTTTTTGTCTCTGTAATTGTGTTTGTAATCGCATCGTGTTCATGTCGTATTATCGTGTCGTGTCACTCATTGCCCACTACTACCTAGAATAGCCTCACCTATGTCTCATTTAGGTAGGTCGGGAAGGACGAGTACTTGGAGTACCCCTCTCCCCCAACGTATCTGTTAAGTAGGTCGGGGACCCTGAATAGCCGCAGTTGCATGTCCGTCAAATAGGTCGAGTAGGTCAAGGACTTGAAATAGCCTCCTCCGTGTCTCTGTCAAGTAGATCAGGGAGGTCGTGTAGGTCGGGTACTTGGAATAGCCTCCTCCAGATCTCCGTCAAGTAGGTCGAGGAGGTTGGGTACCTGGAGTAGCCTCCCCTATCGGTACAACAAGACACATAATTAAATTATAAATTATTGAATTTGCTATATTATTGGATTTGCTTACCACAATATTATCATCGAATATTAGTTTACAATCTCATTTGAATAGTAAATCATATTACTTTGGACTAAATTATTCCTAAAAACTTATTTGGATTTTTTTAAAGGAAATAGTTAATTTGTGTTCTTTAATTGCGTGTATTGGGTATGAAATTGTCAATGTGATGTACCTAGGATTTGCACAACGACTAAATAATTGAATGAAATTTTACAAAGCATAAAATTTAAAAAACATGAGTAGTTGCAATTGTTACATCTATTGTAATCACATTTTACAATAATTGATCTGTCATTACTTGACTTGAATATGATATTACCTAACTTTTAAAGTACATCTGTTTTTTTCGAAAGAAAGACAGACGAGTGAACGATTTAGCCTGTAGTCAACACTTCAACTAATTCATGCACAAAATACTACTCTATAGATTTCTACCTTCTGCATATATAGTACAACAGAGAGAGAGAGAGAGAAGACCATGATAGTTAGCTTAATTCGATGTAACATTATTTATAAACACTTTTTTTTTTTTTTCTCTATTATAGGTCTTAAAAATTTTAGTCTGTCCAATTTATACCCATATGTATGTGTTAGAGTTTGTGTTTGTCCCACATCGCCTATTTACTCAATTATTATGTATAAATGTGGGTTGAGCACCTCTCTCTTTGAACTAGCTTTTGGGGATGAGTTCTACCACCTGCCCATTTAACATGGTATGAAAGCACCCGTGTTTGGTTTGGAGGCGTCAGGGGAATTGGGCCTCGACCCATTTGGTTTGGCACGCTCGGCTTTGGCGGTGTTAGAGTTTGTGTTTGTCCCACATCGCCTATTTATGTTATTATGTATAAATGTGGGTTGAAAGACCTCTCTCTTTTTAGTTTTTTTGGGGATGAGTTCTACCCAAACCCATTTAACAAGATGTTTATGCTTTTTTTTTCAGTAATTTTCAAAAAATTCTGAACTTTCTTGTAATTAGCCCGAATCTTAAACGTTTTTTTTCTTTTTTATAATTATCCTAAAAATTCAGTAGCCCTGAAACTCTGAAACAGTTATCTTAGACGACTCTTTTTCTTTCTATTTCTCCCCCTCGGTACAATATAAACATTAAAAGACAAAACGAAAAAAAGGAAAAGGACAAAAAGAAAAGGAATAGATAAAACAGAATAACAGATAGCCTTGGAGACGGCAACCATATACTTTAAGCAAAGGGAAAAATCCATAAACAAAAAAGGAGGTATATAATATTATTCAGTCTTCCTAAAAATGTACAATTGCATATTGTTTGAAAAGAAAAGATGAAAACATTAACTTTTTTATGAAAAGAAGTATAAACAAATTGGTTGCATCGATCCAGCCAAACAACTCATTTCCAAGTCTAAAATGTTTCTTATTCCTTTGCTTTATGATTTTATTAGTATTGCATTAATAAAAACGTACACAGAAACTGTAGCATGTGGGACGTAATTAAAAATATTTGAGAGAATAATGGTGAGATTGAAATATCTAGAAAAGCAAATAACTTTTATATATAAATATAATATATATATATATATACACTATATAGCATAAAAATTTGAGTAGGGCTATGGTCCTCCAACCCCCTCGGTCCGTCTCAGCGAATAAGGGTCCCCAATTACACCTGCAGTCTCGCTGAAATCGGTCACGGATCTAAATCCGTGAGGAAAGAGGGCCTCCTAAACAAAATCTTGAGAATATGAACCATGAAAATAAATTTAAAAATAATAATGAACCATGAATAAACAAAAATAAACTCTAAAAACATGAACCATGAAGAATAAACCCAAAAACAAAAATAAACCCAAAAATAAAAATAAACCCTAAAAAAAACTAAAAATCCTAAAAACCCAAATCAATTAAAAATAAACCCAAGAAACAAAATAAACCCTAAAAAACAAATATAAACCCTAAGAAAAATAAAATCAAAAAAAAACCTTTAAAATTTTGTGTAAAGAGCTCTGCCTCACTGACACGCAAAACAAAAATCTGTTGCCCCATGGGAAAAATCCCTAGTTTTTTTTTTTTTTTTTATTATTATTTTTAGGAAAAAATCCCCTAGTTTTCCACAACAATTGATGAGTACATAGTTTGTGATGGAATTGGGAGAGCCCAGTCCATAATCCTCATGGGCGGGGCAAAATAAATAAATAAAAGGTTAATAAACAAATCCTCTATTGCAATTTCATGTTATATACATATGGATAATTAAAAAAAATTACTCATGAAGTTTGGGTTAACTACAAAAAAACTCAGAAATTTGTAAAAATTACATAAAATCCCCTGAGATTTGATTATGTGTTAAATATAAAGGGGTAATTGTAATATTTTTACAAATTTATGAGTGATTTTAAAATATTTTTACTTATGAATGGAGTCAAGTGTAATACAAAATTAAACTTCACGGGATTTTATGTAATTTTCAAAAACCTATAAATTTTCAAAAATGGTCCTCTCTGTTTTTCAAATTGCAATTTTTATGTCATGTATCTAAAAAATTATTTAATTTGATAACTTTTTGTCTGAGATTAAAAATAACAAAGTATGCCTAGGGGTGTAAGCGAGTCGAGTCGAACATGATATTGTTCGAGCTTGTTTGAATTTTAATCGAGCTTTAAAAATTGTGTATAAGCTTGTTTGATTATTAATTGAATCGAGCTCGAGTAGCTTGATATTTTTACACATATTTTATTCTTTTTTTACTAATCGAGTCGAGCTTTACATCTTATCGAACGGAAAAAATGTGTTCAAACCTGGTTCGTCACATTAACGAACCAAACTCAAATGAGCTTTTAACGATCGATCTCGAAGCGAGTATCAAGTAATTTTGTTCGTTTTTCAGCCCTAAGTGTGCCCCTATAGTGAAAAGTTTCTGGATCCGTCTCTGGTTTGAAGGAGAAACGGTAATGAGCTGGAGCCATTTTTTTTTGGAAAAATTGCAGCAGTACACCGTGTGAATGAATGTTTTATACCTTGTAGATTAAGTTTCAAGTTTGAAAATCTTCTATTACATGAGCATCAGTCAGCAACACAACAATTCATCATTGGGTTGACAAAAACTCTTCGACAATGAAGTTAGATTTAGAGAGAGAATAGTTGGGCTAAAAGATTAAAAGTGACGAAAATGAATTTATATACTTTTTGATGGTGTAATTATAGAGCCCATTTGGGCACATATTGTTGGGCTAACCTGTGGAGCTTCTTTTATTAATTTTATTTGGCCTTTATGTTAAGGGTCATGCAACATCACTTACATTTCATAAAATAAATTTATTTCTCTTTTTGTTTCGAGGATAAATTCTGATAGGGGAGAGAGCTACGTGAGAGTTGAATTACGGACCTCTGATATGTTACATCAAATTAAATAAATACAAAATGTGAAATAAAATTAAAATACATAATCTCAAATGCTCAAAATTTCATATCTTGCCAAACAAAAGGTGGAAAAGATTAACAAATATATTACAAATCAAACTAAATAACAAATTTTTATCACAGCGTGTAACCCTACACTAGGAAAACCTATTAAAAAAATCACCTTTTGTAATGCAGTGATTTCTCCATTTTTCTTTACGTAAAGGGCGATGACGCCGAAATTTAATAAAAGAAAAAAGATGGGGTGTTGATCACAAGACCGATCTGCATATATAGGTGAAGATACCATGGGAAAAGAGTTATGTCTTTTTTCTTCAGTAACAATTCCTAGGAGTGGAAAGAGCTAGATGAGAATCGAAACTAAACAATTTTTGTTGGATAAGTCTTCCGTATGGGAGGCAATCCAACAGAAGTGCAAGAACGAAGGAACGAGAAACACAAATTTTGCGTCGTGATTTTCTATTTCAAATCTTATTACTACTTCTACTACATTGCATTGAGGGATAATTACCAAAAGCAAAAACATGACGTCTAGGTTAAGTACAAAAAAAAAAGTTAGAAATTTTTAAAAATTACACCTTTTTTGTCTTAATGTCAAGGAATTTTCGAAATGTTTTTTTGCTTACAAGAGAGGGGAAATATTTAAAAGTGCATATGCATTGATTTTATTTTTTAATTTATTTTTTGTAATTATTCCTTGGATTAATTATGATCTGCCACGTGCAAATATTTAAAAGTGCATATGCATTGATAATTAGTGCAACACAATAGATGATGCAACAAAAGATTTCGCCCCTGACCTTGGATGCATCAGAGATTTCAGAGTTGTTCCAAGGGAAGCGGGCAAATATCAGCAGAGCCCATTTTCCATATTTTGACTTGCGGTGACATTGGCATGTGTGACGTTAAACAAGAAAACACGTGCGGTGCCATTGATGGCCTTTGTAGGGTAAATTCTTGAAGTGATCACTGTTCTTCCTCCTTGAGCAAAGCTCTCAACAATGGAGTGGTCCACCTGAAATTGTTTAACCATATAATCAGAGTCGGTCCTAAGTTTTGAGGAGTCTGGAGCAAAATAAAGAATAGGGCCCTTGTGTGTACATAAATTATAAAAAAGCCCATTGAGGTTTGATTCCATCTTATATTTTTCCCTTCATAAGTAAAATAATATTTTAAAAACCCTCATTTGATATTTATAGAAATATTATGGCTACCCTCTTAAATTGAAGACAATCAAACCCGATGGGGCTTTTTGTAAATTTCAAACTTCTCTGAATTTTTTTTGTAATTAGCCCAAACCTCAGTTTTTTTTTTTTTTTTTTTGTAGTTATCCCTAAAACAATTAAAAATAATAGACTTAATGTTACAAATTTAATTTTAACTTTATTTTTTTTGTTTTGTTAAAAAAGGAAAAAAAAAAAGAGTTAAGAGATAGAGAAGGCAAAAAAAAAAAAAGTCATTATGAGGCCCAATTCTTAAACTTTGATGTTTTTGTTTTGCCAAAAAAAAATTGAATAAACTTTGTTATTTTTGTTTTGCAAAATAAGAAAGAAAAAAAAGAATTTAGAAATGTCACTGATTTTGTAGTCTAAAGACGTCCAAAACTTGAAACAACACCTAAGCCATTCTGCTAGTTGACTCTTATATACTTCTTTCTATCAACTTTCATTATATAGCGTACGTATATAGGGGGGGAATCGGGGCCCTTGTTGATGGGGGGGCCCTGTACGGCGGCACCATCTCAACCGCCTTAGGGCCGCCCTGCATATAACACTACAAGAAAAATGGTCTATCCCAACACAAATTTAATGACGCTACCTAAAAGCGTCATTATAAATAAGTATTTAATGACGCTTTTTAAAAAGCGTTGTAAATTATAAAAATTAGTAATACTTACTAGAAAACGTTAGCATCTTGGTAAATTTAAGGACACTTTTATTGAAGTGTCATTATATTAATAAAATTACCGACTTTTTTTATAAGTGTCACGATAATTATGGAATTTACTTACACTTTTATTGTTTGTGTCATTAAAATAGCGACACTTATTAAAAAGTGTCATAAAATTGATGACACTTTCTATTTTACTTACACATTTTTTTAATTTGTCGCCAAAATTTTAAAATTTAATTACACTTTTATTATTTGTGTCATTAAAATGATGACGCTTATTAAAAAGCGTCACAAAGTAAAAAAATTGGAATATCTATCCCACATAGAAAGATTGAAGTATTGAGAGTGGCTTTGAGAGTTAATAAATAGACACTATGTGGTGTATAATTGAATAACAACAAATATATTCAAAATGAGTCAAAAATTAAATATTAAGTTTAAATTTTTTAAAAAATTAATAAATAATTGATCTTTAATAAATTCTACAAAAGCTAGAAATATAAAATTCGTCATAATTTTAATGACACTAATTTTCAAAAGCGTCGCGACTTTAAAGACGCTTAGTAGCGTCCCTCCCTAAATTTAATAACGCTGTTAGCGTAAGCAAAGCTTCATTTAAAATATATTAAATCTTTATTAATTGTGACAGAAAATAGTGTCACCACATAATGACGCATTTGATAAAAGCGTCAGGAAATGAGATTTACCTACGCATAGATCTTGCGTCACGGATAATTTCGTGACATCAAATTTAACAACGCAACTCATGACGCTTTCAAAAGCGTAGGTAATATACCTTGTGACGCTAATAAGCGTCACCAAATGAAAATTTTAGCGTCACTAAACATAGTTTTTTTTTTGTAGTGTAATTTAGGTTTTGATAGTTCACAAAGGGAACTTGGTGATGAAGATGAAGAAAACGTCTGCCACTATTAGATATATAGCAAATAAAGATCTCAAAGTTGTTGCAATTGTTAGTTATGGTAGTTACATTTCTGTTATGACAGTTGTAACAGACTAAACTCTACTCCCTCATTTCTCTTCTATAAATAAGGTGTAGCTGTAACACAATCTTCAGTTTTGGAAATATATCAATGAAATACGTTTTCTCTATAGTTCAGTTTATATTTTAGCATGGTATCTAGAGCCTTTGTGAGGCCATCATACAACGCTACGGCATAGCTCCGGTGATCTTATTTTCTCTGTTTATTCTTCAGTTTTCTTCTCCATGGCAACATATCTCCTATCCTCCATTGTTGCCTCTGCTCCGCATTTCACACCGTTGGCTTTACAATTGGATCGCACAAACTTCAACTATTGGAAAATTCAAGTACTTGTTGATGTGAAAGCGCATGGTTTCAATGGTATATTGCTTGGTACTGAAGCCGCACCATCTCAATTTCTCCAGGAGTCCAGCTCTTCGACATCTACTCATATCAATCCTGCTTATTTGATTTGGGTGAGAAAGGACCAACTATTGTTCAGCTGTATGTTATCTTCGATTTCTGAATCGAGGCTTGGTCATGTAACTCAGTGTACTACCTCTTGTGAAATTCGGACGGTAAACAATCTCTTTCAGACTCAATCGAAAGCTCGAGTGTTACAACTGCGTTTTGTTCTCCAGACTCTAGAAAGGGGACCTCAATGTTGTAGCTTATATCCTCAAAATGAAAGGTATTGCAGATGATTTAAATTCTGTAGGCATGTATATCTCTAATGATGAACTTGCTTTATATATACTTGGTGGATTTAGATCTGAATATGAGTCAGTAATTGTGAATTTGACCTCCCAAATTGAGTCTCTCACCATACAAGATTTTCAATATGCACTACAAACGCACAAAATGTGCATTCAAAATCAGATGAGTGTGAATTCTGTAGCCTTGCAGACTAGTACAAATTCTATTTCCTCTGGTACTCCTTCAGTAAATGTAGCTTTTGGCCGAGGTGGTTTCTCTGGTTCAAGAGGAGGGCATTTTAATCGAGGCAGAGGTCGTGGTCGGTTTGGTAGGTACAATAACTCTAACAGAGTTACTTGTCAACTCTGTGGGAAGCCCAATCATGTGGCCTTGAAATGCTATAAATGTTTTGATCTGAGTTTCCTGGGTAATGAACATGAGTCTGGCAGTTCTTCTTCTCCACAGGCTCTTTTATCTAACACTCAACACACTTCTAGTGGTGATCCCAGCTGGTTCTTTGACAGCGGAGCAACAAATCATGTGACAACAAATCTTGAGAATCTCTCACTTCATAGCACCGACTATCATGGACATGAAAAGCTTGTTGTTGGTAATGGCTCTTCCCTCCCTATCTCAAAAGTTGGCTCTTCTCTTATTCCTTGTATTGCTCATCCTCATCCACTCCTTCTTAATAATGTTCTATTATGTTCCTAATATTACTAAAAACCTTCTTAGCATCTCTCAAATCACTAGAGACAACAATGTGCTTGTTGAATTTTTTCATGATGTCTGTTTTGTTAAGGACAAAATTACACACAAGACCTTCCTCACAGAACCCTTAGAGATGGGCTTTACCAGCTTGATCTCACTCACGTTCACTCTCCCAAACAGATCCGCTCCAATTCCACTCCAGCTGCTTATATCACATCTCGCCTCAAAATGTTGCAAACGGCATAGAAAATTAGGCCATCCTTGTAATTCCATTCTATTCTCTCAGTATTGAAAGCTTTACATATTCCTTTTCATTTGAATAATGTTGAGTTTTGTAATGCTTGCAAGCTTGGTAAACTCCATCAGAAGCACTTTTCATCTCAAGTATCCAAAACTACAACTCTTTTTCAGCTTGTATACACAGATGTTTGGGGTCCTTCTCATATGCAATCTATTGATGGTTTTAGCTATTATATCCATTTTATTGATGATTTTACAAGGTTCACTTGGATATTTCCTATGAAACACAAATCAAAAGCCTTTAATATATTCAAACATTTCAATACATATATAGAGAGAGGCAGTTTCATCTTCAAATAAAATGTCTTCAAAGTGATTAGGGGGTGAATATCGATCCTTTACTCCTTTTCTTAGTAGCCTGGGTATACAGTTCCGTCATTCTTGTCCTCATGCACACCAACAAAATAGTTGTGCTGAAAGAAAACATCTACATATTGTTGAAGTTGGTCTATCTCCTTGCACAAGCCTCTCTTCCCCTCAAATTTTGGTGGGATGCTTTTCAACCTGCTGTGTTCATTATAAATCGACTTCCCACACCTGTTCTCAATTCCATCTCTCTCTTTCAGAAACTAAATGGTTCTCTTCTAGATTATTCTTTTCTAAAAGTTTTTGGATGCACTTGTGACCCCTACTTAAGGCCCTATAATTCTCATAAATTTCAATTTAAGTCCACAAAATGCTTGTTTCTTGGATATAGCCGGCTCATAAAGGCTACAATCGCCTTCAATCCCACCAGTAGGTCTACATCTCCCCAACTCGTAGAATTCAATGAAAGGGAATTTCCCTATCATGAGTTGTTTCCAACAGCTCCTTCTCAGTCCCATGCCTCTGTTACACATTCTCCTGCCCTTCTTTCCTTACCTTTGTTTTCCTCCTCTCCTGTACCAGCTACATTACCTCTTTCTCCAACTTCTCATCATACTTTTCCCCCTGGTTTTCCCTCTCCTGCCTCATCCCCTGATGTATCATTCAGCAATCCAGCTCCATACTTAGCCACTCCCACCCGTGCTTCTACTTCTCTTAGTCCACCTGCTATCCCTGCTGCTGCTCCCACTCATCACATGATCACCAGAGCAAAATCTGGCATTTGTAAGCCCAAAACTTTCACCACCATTGCCTCCTCTTCTCTCCCTACAGAGCCTACTACTGTACAATAAGCCTTAATTGACCCAAAATGGAAGGACGCTATGCAAGCTGAGTATGATGCTCTCATTCGCAACAATACTTGAACTCTTGTTCCCCTCAAGGATCATATGCATGTTATAACCAACAAATGGATTTTTAAAATTAAACTGAAGTCTGATGGTAGCATTGAGAGGTTTAAGGCTCGATTAGTGGCAAGGGGTTTTGAGCAGCAAACTGGTATTGATTTTTTGGAAACATTCAGCCTGTTATCAAGGCATGCACAATAAGGTTGGTTTTTACTCTAGCTGTCACAAACAAGTGGTCTATTCAACAAATAGACATTAACAATGCCTTTCTCCATGGGGATCTTAATAACACTGTCTATATGTATCAACCTGAGAGGTTTGAAGTTCCTCAACAACCTGGTGCAGTGTGTAAATTGAACAAAGCCCTCTAAGGCCTTAAGCAGGCTCCAAGGGCCTGGTTCCATAGGCTGAAGGATTTTTTGTTCTCCATAGGTTTCAAAAACTCCACCTCAGATTCTTCACTTTTCTTTCCGTTGTGGTCTAGCAAGTTGCTCCTTCTTTTGGTTTATGTAGACGATATACTAGTCACTGGGGAGGACTCAAGTCTTGTAATCAAAGTTATCTCTATGTTGGGAAATCAGTTTGCTTTGAAGACTCTTGGTGAAGTAAACTATTTTTGGGGATAAAGCTACACGCACCTCGGATTGCTTGTATCTCACACAGACTAAGTACATACTTGAGTTACTTTCTAAAACCAATCTCATCAATTGCAAGCCTACAACCACTCCTTTCAACCTGTCTCAGAAACTACACTTATCTGACAGCAAAGTGATTGATCATCATTCCTTTTATACAAGTACTATTGGTTCTCTCCAATATCTTACTCTAACTCGGACAGACATTGCCTTTGTAGTTAATAAGCTATCTCAATACCTTCATATACATTATGGATATGGTAAAGATCTGTGATTTCTCTCACCTCCAGCCATTCACGGTTCTTCATCCAAAACGATAGTAATGATTTTATGCCTCAGTATTGGAATTTTCGCACGATGTAATGATTTTCTTCTTCATTACTATTGTTTTTTTTTGCTTCACCTATCTTTGTTTTAATTCATTGTAACTTTATAATTCATTGCAACTTTATAAATCATTGCAACGATAGTAATGGTTCTTTGCTTCGTTAGTATTGGTTTTTTGCTTCATTGATAATTTTTAATTGCTAACCAAATTTATTCATTAATATTTGTAAGTTGCTACTTCAGTTTTAAAAAACTGTTTTTTAATCTTATTAATTTTGCTTCTTTGGCTTATAATTTGGAATCGTGTATTTTTTGGGATTAAAATGTTTCTGATCGCTTATTTTTGTAATGCGATTTTAATTTTATATTTTGATTGGTATGTGTTTTGCATGTATTTTGGGCTTAATTATAGTTAGAATTAGTTGTTATGCATGCATTACTTGAGTGAAAAGGGCTTTACTTCTGTAAAGTGGAAAAGATATTACGCTTTGCTCGTTTTGTAGGAATTAATTAATAATTGTAGCATTTTGGCGATAATTCGGAGCATTGCGGTAAAGGACCGCCAATACTTGGAGTAACGTACGATGTTTGGGGTTGAATCGAGAAGAAGTCAGACGAACCGGGCGAGAAACGGAAAGAAACGAACACATATTAGCTCTAGCAGGTGCGCACGGGCAGGGCGTGCATCCATAGCACGACCCGTGCACCATCCAAATTGAAGACTCAGCCCACGGCACCCCGCACGGGCTGGTCGTGCGTGGAGCACACGGCCCGTGCGTCCCTTCTGCGCATGAATTTCCCTACGGCACCTCGCACGGGCTGGGCGTGCGCAAGGCGCACGACCTGTGCGTCTGTGCGGGAAAACAGGGGTTTGACAGATTTTAAGTAGGTTTCGACCCAAAAAGAGTATAAATAGAGACGAGGCGGCCCCAAACGAAGATAGACTGATATTTGCCCTAGAAAGCAGAGAAAAGAGCAACCTTCTACCAGAGGATTCGAGAGATTGATCGAGGTAGCAACCACACACTGGAGGATTGAAGATAGATCGAGAGATCATAGACATCCCTGAGTTTTCTCATTCCATAGTATCGTTTACTTTCGATTAGTTAGATATGAACATGAATAATTTGTCTATGAATTGTTTATTTCCCATGTCTGGCTAAACATCTTGTGATTCCCGGGTTTGGGATTAGGTTAATGGATACTTTTGTTTGATGTTTAATTGCAATTGAAGTTATTATTTTTAAACCCTATTCGAAACTCTGTTTATTGCTTGTTTTATCAAAAGGCCTTTGGTTTAACTTGTTTGATGTATTGATTCATAATTCAAGAGATGAGTTTCAATACTAGATCTTTGAGTACTTGACATGAATATTTGCAAGATTGAGAAGTCTATGAATATTTGTGAGAATATTTGATCTTTTGTGCTTTTGGGAGTTGGATATCTTATGTTGAGTAGAGATGCTAGCATAGATAATCCAATCAACGTTTTTACATACATCTCGAGAGAGAGGGTAAAATACTTTTCGTGATTGTCTTATAGGGAAGAATGATAATAACTTTGCTTGTGATCAATCTGATAATAAAAGGGGATATTAATCAAACCATAGCCCTGGAATCCATTCATCTCCTTGATCTTTCAATCAATCTTTACTTTGTCTTTTTAGGATAAATTATTGTCTTGCATTAACAAAACCAATCACTAAATGTTGATCGTCTGGGTAAAAATAAGACTATTACAATCCCAATACTTAGTATATAATTTATTAGTCTCTCAGAGATTCGACCTTGCTAACCCTATTCTATAAACTAAACTTACACTTACACGGTGAAGCTAAAAATAAGGCGAACAAGTTTTTGGTACCGTTGCCGGGGACTAATTAAATTTTTAGTACTAATATTGCGATAAATAGAATTATTTTTAATTTATACTTTTTTTTTCTTTTTATGTGTTGTTTAAGTTTACTCCTACTGTGTTTGATTTGTTTTCTTTAGTTGGTTCAGGTAGTGCATGAACACTCGCTCGAAGCAAAGAGAATTAGCACCTTTCATACCGGAGGTTGAGGCTTTTGCTAGGTGAATTAGTGTGGCTACTAAATGGGCAGAAAAACATCAAGATCAGGCTATGGAGGACGTGGAAGATAACAAATGAGGCAATAACGGAGTCGACAATGGAGGTAACAATAAGACCAATAGGATCGTTAATGAGTTAACAATACCAGACATGGCAGTCCAGCAGCAAGCGATTCGCGATTACTTTCGCCTACAGACAAATCGCAACTATGGTGGAATTGCCAATGTTCCAATTAATGCAAATAATTTTGAGTTGAAGCCAAAGACGATCTCGATGGTGCGGAGAATCGATTTGGGTTTTCCGTCCGAGGATCCCATTCTCATCTTGCGAACTTCATGCAGATTTGCAACACAATCAAGATGAATGGGGTGACGATGATGCTATACGTTGCGCCTATTCCTTTCTCTTTAAGGAATAAGGCTAAAAATCAAGCTGAGGCACACTAACTCAGGGGAAGTGTGAATACTTGGGACGAGCCGAGTCGAAATTCTTGTTTAAATACTTCCCACCAAGTAAGACACTCCAAACTCAAAAAAGTGAGATCACACAGTTCGAGCTTGATTGATTAGCCACCAGTATGAGGCCTGGGAGATATTCCGGGATTTATTGAGGAGGTGCCCGCAACACGGATTTCCAGAGGATCAACAACTTTGCTTCTTTTATAACGGGTTGATGGGACATACTAGGTCGTTTGTGGATGCCGCGGCAGGAGGCGCTTTACTGGCTAAATTTCCACAAGATGCATTCAACTTGTTGGAAGAGATGACAATGAATAGCTATCAGTGGACCTCCGAGAGGACTAATGTGAAAAGGGTAGCCGAAGTCACTAATTCGGACCCAATTAAGGCATTGACGGCTCAGATGACTGCGTTGACCAATCAGTTGAGTGTATTGACGAAGGGGACTGATGGGAACGCAGGTGCAAGTAATGGGGGAGTTGCTCTAGATCCCATGGAGGAAGCAAATTATGTCAATAATCGGAATTTCAACAATTACCGGAACAATCAGACTCCTACTCATTACCACCCGGGTTTGAGGAATCATGAAAACTTCTCCTACGCAAATACGAAGAATGTGATGCAACCACCACCGAGGTTAAATGTGACAAATGGTGTCATTAATGCTGAGGCTAAGCCATCTATGGAGGACATCTTCACCTCGTTTATGAATGAGACGAGGAACCGATTTAATAAGGATGAGGCGAAGCTAGATAAAATTGAAAATCATGTCACTCAATTAGCCAACACCATGGGGTCCCAAATGAAAAATCTTGAAACCCAAATTGGCCAATTAGCTACGATTGTCGGTGGGCAACATCAGAAAGGCCAGTTTCCGAGCAACACTGAGATTAATCCAAAGGAGCAATGTAAATCCATTCGTCTGAGGAGTGGAACGGAATACGAGGGGCCAAAAATACCTGAAAATACTGAACAAATGCAGGAACGCACGGCCTGTGCGCCACCGCACGGCCTGTGCGCCACCGCACGGCCAGGTCGTGCGTCCTACATGGACAACAACTGTTGTTCCGGGGGACGCGGAAACTGAAGCAAATGGCGATGCTGAGGCCGAGGAAGGAGTTGAGGACCATATTGCTGAACAAAAAGGGGCTAAGAAGCTTAAATCTTCCTCTAACCCTGATTTTTCTAAACTTACTACTCCCCTTCCTTTTCCCCAGCGATTTCAAAAGAAAAAGTTAGATTTGCAATTTGCAAAATTCTTGGATATATTTAAAAATTGCATATTAACATACCTTTTGCAGACGCATTAGAGCAGATGCCCAATTACGTTAAATTCTTAAAGGATGTTATGTCAAAAAAGAGAAAGATGGCTGGTTTTGAAACAGTTAATCTGACAGTGGAGTGCAGTGCAATAATCCAGAGAAAACTACCACAGAAACTTAAACATCCGGGGAGTTTCACTATCCCTTGTACTATTGGTGATGTTTTCTTTAATAAAGCACTTTGTGTGCCCTTGTCCATTTTCAGGCAACTTGGATTGGGTGAGGTGAAGCCGTCTACGGTCACCTTACAACTTGCAGATCAATCACTCACATATCCGAAGGGAATCATCGAGGATGTGCTTGTCAAAGTCGATAAATTCATATTCCCTGTGGATTTTTTAGTGCTGGATATGGAGGAAGACAGAGACGTACCTTTGATACTTGGGCATCCATTCCTAGCTACTGGGAAGGCCTTGATAGATGTGCAAAAGGGAGAACTCACATTACGGGTTAATGATGAGCATGTTTTATTTTATATTTATAAGGCACTACAATTTCATAATGGTGTTGAGAACTGTAGTTTCATAGACGTAGTTGAGTCCTGCATTGATGAATATGTAGATCATTATTCGCCTTATTTTTAGCTTCACCGCAAGTGTACGGTGTAGTTTATAGAATAGGGTAAGCAAGGTCGTATCCACAGAGACTAATAAATTAGTGCGCTAAGTATTGAACCAAAATAGTTTTATTTTTATTTAGACGATCTTAATTTGATGATTGTTGTGGAGGTAAAGACAAGAATAACCACAAAAACACAAGATGAAAAATAATGGAATTATCAAGAGAATAAAACGGATTCCGGGTTATGGTTTCGATTAATATTCCTCTTGTTGTCCGATTTAATCAAAACCAAAGTTATTATCAATATACCTATAAGACGATCACCACGATATTTTATCCTCCCTCTCGAGATGCATATAAAACGTAGATTGAAATATCTTTGCTAGATCTCTACTCAACAATAGATATACAACTCCCAAAAGCACCAAAGATCAAATATCCTCACAAACATCTACAAACCTCTCGATTCATGCAAATATTCATGTCAAGTACTCAAGATCTAATATTGAAACTCATCTCTCGAATTATGAATCAATATATCAAACAAGTTAAATCATTGATCAAGTGATAAAACAAGAATAAGCTCAAAGTACTCAAATAGGCTTCAAGACAATAACTTCAACTAAGATTAAAACATTCAATAAGAGTTCAATTAATCTACTTCCAAAACCCGAAAATCACAAGAAGTTTAGCTACTCATTAAAAATAAACAACTCATAGACAAATTGTTCATATTCATGACAAGCTAAAATGAAAGATTAAAGCACAAAGAATGAGAAAACTTAGGGAAATGGATAATCTCTCGATTTATCTTCAATCCTCAAGCTCCGATTCGACCCGATTCTTCTCTTGATTCTTCCTTGATGAAGTTGAGCTATTTCTTGTGTTCTTGGGTCTTTTCCAGACCTTTTCTCCTGGTGTGCGCCCAAGAAGTGGTATTTATACCCTTTTGGAAGTCTAGTCAATTTTTGTCATTTTTGGAGTTTTTCGCAAGCACTCACGGGTCGTGCGCCCACGCACGGGCTACCCGTGCGCCATTTCGTAGAAAACACCCGATCTCTGTAGGGCGCACGGGTCGTGCGCCACGCACGGTCTACCCGTGCGCCATCCCATAGAAAACATCCGATCTCTGAGGGGCGCACGGGTCGTGCGTCCACGCACGGGTTACCCGTGCGCCACCCAAACGTCCGAATTTGCTTGCAGGGTCTTCAGAAAAGTTGTAGCCCTCTCTCTTAGCTTTCCATAGCCACTTGAATCACCTCAATATCAATTTTGTAGAGAGAGTTATGACCAAAATACTAAACCCTGCCAGTCTTTGGAAATTCCATACGCGTTTGGATGTTCCTTGAGATAAATCTCCTTGTTGTTTGATCATCCATGCTTCTTTTGACACACGACTCATCACTATGACTCTAGAATCCATATAGTTGGCTTCCAATTGGGTGTAATCGCTCGATTCTTGATGTTTCAAGGTTGCAATGCTCGTATTTGTCATAAAATCACTCCAAATATCGTTAAATTCCTACAAAACGAGCAAAGCGTAATATCTTTCCCACAAAGAGCGAATATATACCATTTCATACACGTTATTGCATGTTTATAAACAATTATAGCCATAAATATGCCCTAAAATACATGCAAAACTCACACCTATCAATCATACTTTGTCTAAGGATGATTTAGAGTTTGGTTTGACGCATTCGTGTTCAACGTCAAGTATGATGCTTGATTTCGATAATCAAGACTTGTATGACTGTGTTTGTGCTTTAGATAATATGAAGGAGCTACCGAGAAGCGCGAGAGGCGCACATACGAAGAAAAACATGCGGGAGTCGGGCTTCAGAGGGTGCACGACCCGTGCTCGAGCACACCCTGGTCGCATTTATGGCCAAACAATGCATTTAAAACCTGAAGACCGCACGGCCCGTGCGTCTGAACACGGGCAGGTCGTGCGTGAGGCCGAAGAGAATGATGCACCCACTGAAGAACGCACGGCCCGTGCGTCTGAGCATGGGCAGCCCGTGCGTCTGAGCATGGGCAGCCCGTGCGTCTGAGCATGGGCAGCCCGTGCGTGAACCTAAAGAGCCCGTTTCGAACCCAGAACTCAAGCCATTGCCCGAGCATCTCAAATATGCATTCCTTGGAGCAAATAACACGAATCTGGTAATCGTATCATCCCTTTTAACTCCAGCCCAGCTTGATAAATTGCTTAGGGTGTTGAGAAAACATAAGTCTGCAATAGGTTGGTCAATTTCTGATTTAAAAGGCATAAGTCCATCGATTGTAATGCATAAAATTAGAATGGAAGATGTCTATAAACTTTCAGTGCAGAATCAAAGAATATTAAACCCTATAATGCAAGAGGTCGTTAGAAAAGAGGTTTTAAAATGGTTAGATGCTGGAATTGTGTATGCTATTTCTGATAGTTCTTGGGTGAGTCCGGTACAAGTGGTACCAAAGAAAGAGGGGATGACAATAGTTAGAAATGAGAATGATGAGCTTATTGCAACTAGGATAGTTACTGGGTGGCGTATATGCATTGATTATAGGAAGTTGAATGATGCCACTCGTAAAGATCACTTTCCCCTCCCCTTTATTGATATGATGTTAGATCGCTTAGCGGGATTTGATTATTACTGTTTTCTAGATGGTTATTCCGGGTACAATCAAATCATGATTACACCGGAAAACCAAGAGAAGACGACATTTACATGTCCCTATGGTACGTTTGCATTTCATAGAATGCCATTCGGACTATGTAATGCACCCGCGACTTTTCAACGATGTATGATGGATATATTTCATGATTTTATTGAGAAAATAATGGAGGTATTCATGGATGATTTTTCTGTGTTTGGAGATTCTTTTGATCATTGTCTTGACAATCTTTCTCTATTTTTACAGAGATGCGAGGATACTAACCTTGTTTTAAATTGGGAGAAGTGTCATTTTATGGTACGAGATGGCATTGTTTTAGGCCACCGAGTTTCTTCTGCAGGTTTAGAAGTGGACAGAGCGATGATTGTAGCAATTGAAAAACTCCCACCTCCAACAAATGAGAAGGCCATCAGAAGCTTCTTGGGGCACGCCGGATTCTATAGAAGGTTCATTCGTGACTTTTCTAAAATCACTAAACCTTTGAGTCAGTTATTAGAAAAAGATATTGCTTTCAATTTTTTCGATGATTTTTTGCAGGCTTTTGAGATTCTTAAGAAGGCTTTGGTGACAGCACCAATTCTTGTAGTTCCGGATTGGAGTCAGCCCTTTGAGCTGATGTGCGATGCCAGTGACTTTGCAGTTGGGGCTTTTTTGGGTCAAAAAAGGGATAAGTTGTTCAGAGCCATTTACTATGCGAGCAGAACATTAGACAGTGCCCAACAAAACTATACCACCACTGAGAAGGAAATGCTGGCAATCGTTTTTGCGTTCGATAAGTTCCGATCTTACTTGATTGGAACCAAGAAATAGTCCACATAGACCACACGGTGATCAAATATCTATTCGACAAAAAGGATGCCAAACCGAGACTGATTCGGTGGATCCTTTTGTTGCAAGAGTTTGATGTGGAAATCCGAGATAGGAAGGGTTGTGAGAATGTGGTAGTAGACCACTTGTCCAGATTGGAGTACAAGAAGGATGAGAAAGAGGGCACAAATGTAATCAAGGAGGAGTTCCCCGATGAGCAACTCTTAATGTTAGAGGCTAAATTCCCATGGTATGCAGATTTTGTGAATTATTTGGTAGCGGGAGTCATGCCTCCGGATTTATCTTCCTATCAAAAGAAGAAGTTCCTCCATGACGTCAAGTTCTATATGTGGGATGACCCATTGTTCTTTAAGAGGTGCGCAGACACAATCATCAGAAGATGTGTGCCTCAAGAAGAGTGGGAGGGAGTTCCACAACAGTGTCATTCTTCACCTTCCGGGGGACACTTCGGTTCGACACGCACTGCGACAAAGGTATTGCAGAGTGGGTTATACTGGCCCACTTTGTCTAATGATTGCTATTTATATGTGCAATAGTGTGATAGATGCCAACGGATGGGGAACATTTCGAGACGACATGAGATGCCCATGACCAATGTGATGGAAGTCGAGCTCTTTGATGTGTGGGGGATTGACTTTATGGGTCCCTTTCCATCTTCTTTTTCGGTTATCGATACATTCTACTTGCGGTGGAGTATGTATCTCGATGGGTTGAGGCGATTCCAAAGACAAACGAATGATGCACGAGTAGTGATGAAGTTCTTAAAGAAAAATATATTCACTCGGTTTGGAATCTCGAGAGCTTTGATTAGCGATGGGGGTCACACTTTGTGAATAAATTGATGAGCACTCTACTTGCGAAGTACGGGTTAAACACAAGGTGGCATTAGCATACCATCCGCAAGCAAACAGGCAAGCAGAGGTAGCCAATCGCGAGATTAAGCAAATATTAGAAAAGACAGTGAATATAAATTGCAAGAATTGGGCTATGAAGTTAGATGATGCATTATGGGCATATCGGACTGCGTACAAGATACCATTGGGCATATCGCCTCATCAGTTGGTATTTGGGAAATCATGTCACTTGCCCGTAGAATTAGAGCACAAGGCATTTTGGGCTATGAAGAAGTTAAATTTTGACTTCAAAGCAGCGGGTGAAAAGAGGCTTTTGCACTTAAATGAGATGGAGGAGTTTCGGGATGAAGCCTACGAGAATTCCCGGATTTACAAGGAACGCACCAAGAGATGGCATGATCGAATGATAAAGAAAAGAGAGTTTTTACCGGTGAACAAGTTCTTTTGTTTAACTCGCGTCTTAAACACTTTCCCGGAAAACTCAAGTCTCGGTGGTCGGGGCCGTTTGTTATTAAGAAAGTGTTAAATCCTCCAGGAATAGTGGAACTGTTGACCCGGGATGGGGAGACGTTTATGGTGAATGGCCAGAGGATCAAGCACTACCTTCATAGAGACCAAAAGGAAGAGGTGACACACCCCACTTTGCTAGAACCGTGATTGATTATACAACGTCAAGCTATAGATGTTAAATATAGCACTTATTGGGAGGCAACCCGACGGTTTGTTGTATTATTTTTCCCATGGGTTTTTTCCCTTTGATAAGTTAGGATTTTTATTGCTTTCCCTTAAAAAATGGAAATTTCGAAGTTTTGGTACGGCAACCCGCACGGGCAGGGCGTGCGCCATGCGCACGGCCCGTGCGTGCTTCAGGGATGAGGAGTGAGCTCACGGCACCCCGCACGGGCAGGGCGTGCGCCATGCGCACGTCCCTTACGTATTCTTGGATTTTGGACTGAGCCTACGGCACCCCGCACGGGCTGCCCATGCGCTAGCGCCTGACCCATGCGTCTGTCATCCCGGCTTAAAACAAAGCGCACTCAGTTATATTTTTCACTTCCAAACTTGTTCTTGCGCCCTAAACACACAAGAGCTCTCACCCCTCTCAAATTTCTCGACGATTTCACTTGGATTTTCACTACAAATTCATCACCCACACTACTCACACACGAATTGAACTCTTAAATTTGCTTTGGAGTGAGATTTTGGTTGGAAGGAGCACCTAGGGTTCCAAATTCGCCTCTTTCCTAATTTCCGAGAATTCCGGTAAGAATTTCAAGTTTTTGTTCAAATTTCTTGTACATTATGGATTAGAGTTATATGTGGTGCATGCTTTGATGAATTTTCCATGTTTTACTTGAATTATTCTATGGGGCATTTTATCGAACACCTTGTGGGCTTGATGAGTTGAGGTATATGTGATTGATATAATGATGAATCGTACATGAGCTTTATTATTTAGGGTGTTGGTGGCTATGATTCTCTGCAATTACATTGTTAGTTAGGTTTGAGAGCTTAATTGTGATTAAATTATAGGGAAGAGAGATTATGCTTTATTTTATTTATTTGTATTGAATTCATCTTGTTCTTGTTATACTTGGCATGTTCGGAATCTCACATTTGTTTTGCTAGGTACAGACTTGAACTAATGGTTGACCGAATGAACCAACAAGGTCGGGGTAGACGCTTGAGGGAAGGCGCAGCCGCACGGCGGGAGGTTGTTCGCCTTATTTTTAGCTTCACCGCAAGTGTACGGTGTAGTTTATAGAATAGGGTAAGCAAGGTCGTATCCACGGAGACTAATAAATTTATGCGCTAAGTATTGAACTAAGATAGTCTTATTTTTATTTAGACGATCGAAATTTGATAATTGTTCTAGAAGTAAAGACAAGATTAACCACAAAAACACAAGATACTAAGAATAATGGAATTATCAAGGGAATGAAATGGATTCCCGGGTTATGGTTTCAATTAATATTTCTCTTGTTCTCCGATTTAATCAATACTAAAGTTATTATCAATATACCTATAAGACGATCACAACGATATTTTATCCTCCCTCTCGAGATGTATATAAAGTATAGATTGAAATATCTATGGCATTTCTACTCAACATAAGATACACAACTCCCAAATGCACAAAAGATCAAATATCCTCAGAAATATTCACAAACCTCTCGATTATGCAAATATTCATGTCAAGTACTCAAGATCTAATATTGAAACTCATCTCTCAAATTATGAATCAATATATCAAACAAGTTAAATCATTGGCCAAATGATAAAACAAGAATAAGAACAAAGTACTCAAATAGGCTTCAAGACAATAACTTCAACTAAGATTAAAACATTCAACAAGAGTTCAATTAATCTACATCCAAAACCCGAAAATCACAAGAAGTTTAGCTACTCATTACAAATAAACAACTCATAGACAAATTGTTCATATTCATGACAAGCTAAAATGAAAGATTAAAGCACAAAGAATGAGAAAACTTAGGGAAATGGATAATCTCTCGATTAATCTTCACCTCAAGCTCCGATTTGACCTGATTCTTCCATTGGTTCTTCCTTGATGAAGTTGATGTATTTCTTGTGTTCTTGGGTGTATTCCCAGCCTTTTCTTCCTACCCTAGATCAAGGCTCCCATCTTCTATTTATATCCCCTCAAAAGTTCAAGAAAAAGGTGGAGGAACATAGGAAATTCCGCCCGTGGGAAGCTACGGTGCCGGGGCCGGGCGCTGCAACACCCAACTTTAATTTTTGGGGGTGAAAACTCAGATCTTTGGCGCTGCAGGCACTTAGGTGACAGAGTCTGCAGCGCCCGCTCGGTTTTAGTGCCCAACACAGTCCTAATTTGATTTTGAGTCCTTCATCAAAGTTGTAGCTCTATCTCTTATCTTTCCATATCCATGTGAATCATCTCAATATCAATTTTGTAGAGAGAGTTATGGCCAAAATATGAAACGCTGCCAGTAATGGAAATTTCAGACGTGTTTGGACGTTTCTTCAAATCAATCTCTCGTTGTTTGCTTGTTTGTACTTCTTTTGATACCCGATTCATTGCTATGACTATAAACTCAATATAATTGGCTCTCAACATGGCTTGGCTACTCAAATGACTCAAAATACTCAAAAACAACACAAAACTCAAGTCTAGGAAGCCCAAATCAATGTTATAAAATCAAGTGAACAAATACCCCCAAACTTAAATCATGTTGGTCATCGGCCAACACTTTTAAAAACAAGACAAAACATGACTGAGAGTAATGAAAAGTAGAACGCCCAACAACTTCATAAAATTTTGTATTGTTCATCGTAGGTATCAAGCAATGAATTAACCAAGCCTCAAACATCTAACATAGAGCACATATTAAAGAAATCATGGTAAATGCTAAGAATTACACCTCACAAAGATCAAGTGTATACTCTCATCTCGAATGAATATAGGACCTGTTTACGCTCAATTCAGTTCAATATTGCAGAATTACCATAGGCTTGCAAATCGTCTCATATCTCCGCCACTAAGATGTATGCAAAATTGTGAATCAAAAAGGACTTTTTCCTTTGGTTGTAATGAAGGCTCTTTGGTTGGGGTAGGAAAATATGGATAGAGTGACTCAAACTCGAGCGTATAGACCAGTGAGCATATAATTCATCTACATTAAAGCTCAATATGCTACTCAAATCACCTCTCATTTTCACCAACTCTTCTTATCTCCATCCCCTTTATTTTGTAAACTCAACCATTCACATTACAATTCTTAACCTCCAAGTTCATTCAAAGAAAACTCATTCATCGAACAATTTTTTTTTTGGACTCTTATATGAATTTTCAACATTTCATATCTCCTTTTTCTTTCTCTTTTGTTCCCATTAACCAACTCTAACATTATCTTTTAAAATTTTGATTTCACCCATTCAACCTCATTTAATCCCTTTACTCAAATGCTCTACGCTCAAAGTGTAGGGTAACAAATATATCAAGTTAAGTCTTGAATTGTGGCTATCAACAATTAAGCAATAGGCTCAAGTTGGCTAACTAGGGATTTCAACATCATTAGGTAAGCAAAAGGCTTGAAGGGCTAACAAAAATGGCCTTAATCACTTTCACACCGCAAACAACATGTGACTTTGATAGAGATACTAGAGCAAGTTATAAAATTCTAACAACATGAATGATACACTCAAATCACAAACAAGATCGCATATGATGAAAGCGGTAAAGGCTCAAAAGCTCACAGGCTTGTAAATATGTAATTCAAAGCATCAAACCAAGTTTTCCATCCTAACATGCTCAATGTTATCTATTCATGGCTCAATCAACTCATGCTCAACACTCAATCCAAACAATACAAAATTTTCAAAATCAATCACAAGTTACAATCAAGAGATTAACTCACTCCCTAAAATCTATGAAAGCAATAAACATGCTACTAATGCAAATGCAACTTAAAATGCTCTACATGCAACTATATGAAAACACACAAACAAATGCAATTTTTTTTTTTACACACTTCAAATCAAAATACTCACACATTTCAAATCAAAATACTAACTCTCCCCCCAAACTTGAATGAAATTATATCGAAACAAGGGAAAAGATAGAATTTCAAGAAAGAAAAATGTGAAGTTACCATTAGGTTGCCTTCCAACAAGCGCTAGATTTACCATCTATAGCTCGACGTATGAATTGGTGCCTCCCTTGAATGCATATATTAGCTGCTTTGGGTCATGGTCAAGTGCCATATTTGCCTTACTTGCACCTAATAATGCATACTTGGGGTCTCCAAGCAAGGATTTGAGTCCTGGCGTAGGAATATACTGATCTGGTTTACGTGTATGTTGTTCGTTTGCATACGTATGATCAGTGTTTTTCTCATTCTGGAACAACTTTCTTATAATATCTCGCACGAACTGCTCATTCGTACACGCTTGGGTTGTGTGTTCCTTGTCCTGTTTTTTGTTCCTTTTCGGCGCCACATACTATTTGACCGTGCATGACATACAATCTGTGTGTGGTTCTCAACTTTCTTGCTCTTCCCGAGGATCTTCAACTCCTCGTATTCGGTATCATTCCTTCGATGAATGACACTATATTGTTCCTTTGAGTTGACTTGGTGGTGCTCAAAAATCGCTCTTTTGTTGTTGCCCACCAACAATTGTAACTAATTGCCCATTTGAGTCTCAAGATTTTTCAATTGTGAATCCATAGTATTGGCCAATTGTGTCAATTGCAACTTCATCTTGTCCATCTTTGCTTCGTTCTTGGTAAAGCTATTTCTCATTTCCCTCATGAATAAATTTATTTGACTCATGAATGAAGTCGTTTGATTCATGAATGAAATGAGGGCGTCTTCTAAAGATGGTTTTGCCTCTGCATCGGTAAACCCATTTATTACATTGAAGCTTGATGGTGGTGGAATCACATTCTCCGTATTAGCATATGAAAAATCTTCGTAATTCCTCCAATCGTGTGTAGGAGTAGGATTATTCCAATAACTGTATAAATTCCAGTTATTGAAATAATTGACTTCTTCCATCCGAACGGGTGCACCTATATCAATTCAACGAAACAAATCAAGTATTGTAGAAGTAGAATTTACAAAAGAAAAATGAAATAAAATAAAAAAATGTCTAAATTAAGAATAATTCTATCTATCGCAATATTAGCAACAAAAATTGTATTAGTCCCCGGCAACGGCACCAAAAACTTGTTCGCCTTATTTTTAGCTTCACCGCAAATGTACGGTGTAGTTTATAGAATAGGGTAAGCAAGGTCGTATCCACGGAGACTAATAAATTTATGCGCTAAGTATTGAACTATGATAGTCTTATTTTTATTTAGACGATCGAAATTTGATAATTGTTCTAGAAGTAAAGACAAGATTAACCACAAAAACACAAGATACTAAGAATAATGGAATTATCAAGGGAATGAAATGGATTCCCGGGTTATGGTTTCAATTAATATTCCTCTTGTTCTCCGATTTAATCAATACTAAAGTTATTATCAATATACCTATAAGACGATCACAACGGTATTTTATCCTCCCTCTCGAGATATATATAAAGTATAGATTGAAATATCTATGACATTTCTACTCAACATAAGATACACAACTCCCAAATGCACAAAAGATCAAATATCCTCAGAAATATTCACAAACCTCTCGATTATGCAAATATTCATGTCAAGTACTCAAGATCTAATATTGAAACTCATCTCTCAAATTATGAATCAATATATCAAACAAGTTAAATCATTGGCCAAATGATAAAACAAGAATAAGAACAAAGTACTCAAATAGGCTTCAAGACAATAACTTCAACTAAGATTAAAACATTCAACAAGAGTTCAATTAATCTACTTCTAAAACCCGAAAATCACAAGAAGTTTAGCTACTCATTACAAATAAACAACTCATAGACTAATTGTTCATATTCATGACAAGCTAAAATGAAAGATTAAAGCACAAAGAATGAGAAAACTTAGGGAAATGGATAATCTCTCGATTAATCTTCAATCCTCAAGCTCCGATTTGACCCGATTCTTCCATTGGTTCTTCCTTGATGAAGTTGATGTATTTCTTGTGTTCTTGGGTGTATTCCCAGCCTTTTCTTCCTACCCTAGATCAAGGCTCCCATCTTCTATTTATATCCCCTCAAAAGTTCAAGAAAAAGGTGGAGGAACATAGGAAATTCCGCCCAGGGGTGCTGCGGTGCCCGGGACCGGCCAGCGCCAACTTTAATTTTTGGGGGTGAAAACTCAGATCTTGGTTGGCTGCAGCTGGTAGGTGACGTGCGCTGCGCTGCGGTTTTAGTGCCCAACACAGTCCGAATTTGATTTTGAGCCCTTCATCAAAGTTGTATCTCTATCTCTTAGCTTTCCATAGCCACTTGAATCATCGCAATATCAATTTTGTAGAGAGAGTTATGGCCAAAATACGAAACGCTGCCGATGAATGGAAATTTGGGCCACGCGTTTGGGCGTTTCTTCAAATCAATCTCTCGTTGTTTGCTTGTTTGTACTTCTTTTGATACCCGATTCATTACTATGACTATAAACTCAATATAATTGGCTCTCAACGTGGCTTGGCTACTCAAATGACTCAAAATACTCAAAAACAACACAAAACTCAAGTCTAGGAAGCCCAAATCAATGTTATAAAACCAAGTGAACAGAGTTACATCCAGATAGCCCTGAGGCTTATGGGCTTCTTCTGACTGAAGCTGATGATCTGGAGCGATGGAGTAGGTTGGTCACCCACTCATTTACACCGACGCGATATGCTGACGATGAGTGTACCCAAGCCCTTGGGATGCACGACGACGTTTGGCAGCTATTTGAATGGGTTGGGTGGACCGCATTCATGCAAGGGCGGTGGCCGACGTATAAGAAACTAGCGCTAGAGTTCCTAAGCACACTTGAAATATACCAAAGGACAGGGAACTCCGAGCCCATTGAGGTCCATTTTCGGTTGGGCAACGAGATAAAGTGCATATCTATCGCCCAACTCAACGAAATTTTTGGGGTCCCTACTGACGCCCCTTAAAAGAACACAGCGCACTATAGCCAGTATGAATTCTGGCGGTTATTGGTTCAGACGCCAGAGACCGGCCCAATGCTCTATGAGGCGTGCTCATCTAAGGCCTCATCACTCCTGAACCCCATTTTTCGCTATATCCAAAAGGTCACAGGTCACTCCGTCTTCGCCCGATACAATAACGGGGGCATGCAAATTTGAGAGCTATACATACTGTGGTGTATGCTAACCCGTACCCCCTTCAACACAGCTTCCCATTTTGTAGAACACGCCGACTATTTGGCCAAGCAGTCCGCGGGTACGATATTGATTGGGGGAATGATAACCCCCATTGCTTTATTTTCATGTCGATATGAGCGGTTTGGAGCCCATTGAGGACAGTCGGAGGATTAATATGAATGCCCTACGCCAAATGAAGATCATAATAGAAGAAGAGAGCATGACTCTCTTCCAACAAATGATCGAAACCGTCTTCCCACTTCCTAACCCGCAACTCACATTTGTAGTTGATAATGAGACTAATTGGTTAATGAACTATGAGGCGCATACCAGAGTCATGGAAGCCATGCTTGCGTGAAAAAGGCGGAGGGTAGCTGGGTTGCCCGATGAAGATGAGTTGGCGATTAATATAAGGTAGGCAAAATCATTAATATAAGGTAGGGAAAATCATTTTAAAGAACGCAAAGTAAGTAATGATTATGTTTTACTATGAAACCGTGTATCTTGCTCATTTCATTCCCACATATTTATACACAGTATTTTACTATTACACTTGTGATTACAATTGTAATCTTGTGAGATATTCTAATGCTAAAGTCTAACTCACGGCTCACGGGCCATTTGTCATAACACTCCCCCTTGGACGTAACATTGTTGTATGTTGGATGAATATGCCTCGTTAAAAACCTCAAGCCGAAAAACCTTGTGGGAAAAATCAGACATAAGGGAAAAATAGTACATTTTCAAATTTAGACCTTGATAAGTTGTCTCGTTAAAAACTTTAAGCTGGAAAAACCCAATGGGATAAAAACCAGACAGAAGGAAAAATGAATACAACGCACAATATATTTGCTCCCCCTAAAATGAAGAATATCAGCTGCATAATTTATCCATCAATCTTGATTTGTATTAACTCTTCTCATTCAAATGTCGAAAACTAATTTTTCGAATGTAGACATCGACAAGGATTTTGTAAACAAATCGGCAAGATTGTGACATGAACGAATTTGCTGAACATCCACCTCTCTATTTCTCTGGAGTTCATGTGTGTGGAAAAACTTTGGTAAAATATACTTGGCCCTCTCACCTTTTATGCAACCACCTCTAACTTGTGATATGCACGCTGCATTATCTTCATAAATAATAGTATGAATGTTTGTAATTGGTTTCAGTTGACAAGCATTTCGAATATGAGCTATAACTGATCTTAACCAAATGCACTCTTTGCCAGCTTCATGAAGAGCAATAATTTCAGAGTGATTGGAAGAAGTAACTACTAATTTTTGTTCGGTAGATCGCCATGTTATAGTTGTACTGTTATAGCAAAATAAGTAATCAGTTTGTAATCGAGCTTGTGCGGATCAGATCTATATCCATCATCAACATAACCAACTAACCTAGGGTTAGTGGATTTCTTGGAATAAAATACCCCAAATCTATAGTACCACTGCGATTTTGAAAATGTGTTTTATACCATTCCAGTGTTTTTGAGTTGGCTCAGAACTGTAACGTGCAAGTAGATTACTGAAAAAGAAATACCAGACCTAGTACATTATGTGAGATAAATTAATGCTCAAATAGCATTAAGGCAAGGCACTTCAGGGCCCCAAATCTCTTCATCAGATTCTTTTGGTCGGAATGGATCTTTCTCGGGATCTAAACTGCGCACAACCATAGGGGTACTCAAAGGATGAGCCTTGTCCATGTTAAATCGCTTGAGTAACATTTTTGTATATGCAGATTGGTGGACAAGTATCCCATTATCTTTATGCTCGAACTCAAGACCAAGACAAAGTTTAATTTTCCCAAGGTCTTTAACTTCGAACTCTTTCTTTAGATATTCAATAGCATTGGATAATTCTTCAGGGGTGCCAATCAAATTCATGTCATCGACATAAACAACAATGATAGCAAATCTACTATCTGATCTTTTAACTTTCCTTAGAAAGGTTTTCATTAAGCTTATGATACCACATGCGACTGGATTGCTTTAATCCATACATAGATATTTGTAATTCAATCGAGTATAAATTCACGGGGAGTATCTGATTTTGGCATTTTATACCCATCTGGAATTTTTATATAAATATCAGAATCTAATGAACCATATAGATATGCAGTCACTACGTCCATTAGGCGACGTCTAAATTCTCATGGACAACCATACTGATAAGAAAATGATACGTGATTGTATCCATCACAGGTGAATATATTTCATAATAATATATCTCATCTCTCTGGGAAAATCCTTGAGCCACGAGTCGAGCTTCATATCTCACAACTTCGTTTTTCTCATTTCTCTTTCGAACAATTACCCATTTGTACCCAATAGGTTTTACATTATTTGGAGTTCGAGTAATTTGTCCAAATAAATTATATTTTTCTAGGGAAGCTAACTCAGATTTTATTGCTTCCTCCCACATATGTCAATTAGGCCTCTGACGGCATACCATTATAGAACGTAGTTCACAATCATAATCTCATTTATGATTTCTTAAGCAACCGAGAATGCAAAATTATCATCAATGTTTATTTCGTTTCGATCCCACATTTCATTACTATAGCTCATGGGATTCTCGGTGCTATCAGAATTTTTTATTTGTACATTTTCTGAGATATTAGGCTCTACAGATTTATCTGAAGCATGCTCATTAGTATCAATTTCTCCCTTTCTATTTCCAGGAATAATATCTTTTAATGCAATCGGTCTACCATGTTTTTGTCGTGGGATATCACCATTCATTTTCTTATTGTCATCTGGAACAATAATCCTTGCTGGAGCATTTGCAGCCAGAATATGAGACTTCGTGATTTTACTAGCATCGTTAAATGCATCAGAAAGTCTATTCGCAATATTATGTAAATGAATGATTCTATTGACATCACTTTCACATTCAAAAGTACGTGGGTCTAAATGGGATAAACTTTGTTCATTCCATGAGATACTCTCAACAGGTTTTTGTTTATCTTTTTCTAAAACATCTTTATCCCTTCACACTGATGGAAATGATGTCTCATCAAAATGACAAACCGCAAATCTAGCAGTAAATAAACCTCCCGTCATTGGTTTCAAATATTGAATAATTGACGGAGAATCAAATCCAACGTAAATACCAAGTCTACGTTTTGGACCCATTTTTGTCGTTTGAGGAGGTGGAATCGGACTTTGACAAAGACACCGAAAAGTGCGTAGGTGCGAAACATTAGGCTCAAAACCAAGAGTTAATTGAGTTGGGGAGTACATATGATAAGTAGTAGGGCGTAATCTAATGAGTGCTGATGCATGTAATATTGCATGACCCCAGGCTGAACTAGTGAGTTTTGATCTCATTAATAATGTACAAGCAATAATTTGAACTCATTTAATCAGAGATTCTGCAAATCCATTTTGAGTATGAACATGTACTACTGGGTATTCAATATTAATTCCTAATGCTACACAATATTCATCAAAATTTTTGATGTAAATTCTCTGGCATTATCCATCCTTATATTCTTGATGGAATAATCAGGAAAATGTGCTCGAAGTTTAATAATTTGTGCTAATAATCGAGCATGCAATATTTCTAGTAGATAATAGACATACGTGTGACCATCTACACGATGCATCTACTAAGAACATGAAATATCTAATGGTCCACTTGCGGGATGTATTGGTCCACAAATATCACCGTGAATACGTTGTAAAATTGATAGTGATTCAAAACCAGCCTTTTTCATGGAAGGTTTAGTAATAGGTTTTCCTTGTGAACACGATTCACATAAATAATCTTTGGGCATTAGTATCTTCGTGCTTTTTAATGGATGGCCATTAGTGTGTTTAACAACCCTACGCATCATAATTGTTTTAGGGTGTCCTAGGGAATCATGTCATAACCCAAATACATCATAATTCACCAGCTTCCAAGGCATGGTGACATAGGATTCAAAAGCTTTAATTTGGACACAATACAATCCATAAGTTGTTGCTTCAAATTTCTCATGGGCAATTCTTTTCCCAATTTTATATGATGTAATACATAAACACTCTTTATTATTTTCATTTAGTGTCTCCAAGTGATAGTCATTATCATGCGCGTCCTTAAAACTCAGTAGATTTCTTTTTGATCTACTAGATAATAATGCATTATCAATATGCAAGATTGTACCATTAGGCAACACCACTATTGCATTGCCAAAGCCACCAATAATCTCAACGGGACTACATATAGTTGTAACTTGTGTCTCGCACAATTTCACACTCGAGAAATATACTTTATTTGTTAATATTGAGTGTGTTGTTGTACTATCGAAATAGACAATAGTCTCTTTTCTCGATGATTACCATGTGTATATGGTTAATGTTAAATTAATATTATACGATTATCAAAAAAATCTTTCACTGAAATACAAAATAACAACATTAATGCACAACAAAAGTTTATATATAAAAGATTTTATTCGACAACATAACATACATAATCATTTAACTATTACAACGTACTAAAATAAATTATTACGACTAATAGAGGAAGAATTGTGAAGACAAGAAGCTCAATCATAAGTCAAAAATATCCTGGAGGATATTCTCCAACAAAAAGCAGGATAGTGTACATGAAGACCATTGTAATATGAAATACTACAGTTAAGTTAACCATTTTTGGAATGAAAGAAATGTGAAGTTTTAGAAAGATGAGAGAATATGTGTGAATTATTGAATGAAATATTGGTATATTTATAGATAAAAGTTACTGTTCATAGTTGTTTAATATTGCCGTTGGAAGAGAGAAATTAATCTGAAAAATTTGAATGTGAAATTTGTGAATATTTTGGTAGAAATTTACTGATATTTTATGATCGAAAATATTAGACACAAAAAGATTTATTATTTCATATTAAAAGCTTAAAACATGAAATGTATCATCCAGAATAAGTACAAATACGGGTGCAACAAACTTAATCTCGGGAATATATCATCCGAGAGAAATAACATACAAATATTGAATCTATTTTTAATTTATCCAGTTGGCACCTTGTGCCTCATGATCCTTAAGGGAAAATATGATATATCGAGTGATTTCCAGTCGTGGACAGAATTTTGATAGCGTATAATTTGGATGTATAGGCCTCATTAGTAGTAAGTGGCTCTACCGCCTCAAATGACATGTGTTTGGACACTCTTTATTTATTTTTCTTTAATTCTTGGTATAGATTTACCAAGTGTTGGGCAGTTCGACATGTTTTTGGCCTAATGTCCTGTCATACCACATCTGTTACAAAGATCACTACCAGTTCTTTCCATAGGCATTTTTTCATTATCACGATTTGATTGATTTTCATACACCTGTTTGACCATATAATCATTTTAACGGGAATATTGGTAATTATCTCGATAATAGTATATGCGACCGCCACAATCATATCTATGGGTATTTTGATGTGGACCACCACGGCCACGACCACTGCGGCCACCACACCCGGGTTTATACTCACAGCCTCTAAATTGGCCCTCTCCTCTCCGGAGTTAGCATGTGCTCCGGACACTGTATTAGACCCAGAAGGTCGCAAATCGTGTTTCCTCGACAACAATTCATTTTTCTTTTCAGCCGTGAGAAGAACCGAGATAAATTAAGAATATGTCTTGAATTGTCGTTGTCTTTATTATTGTTGGAGCACAATATTTGATTTATGCATAGTGGGGAATATTTTCTCCAATTTATCATATTCAGTTAATTTTGTCCCGCAAAGAGCTAGTCGGGACTCAATTTTAAATAATGTTGAATTATAGTCGGTCACAGATTTGAAGTCCTGCAACCTCAGTTGTTGCCAATCATATTGTGCCTGCGGAGTTATCACCGTTCTGGTATTATCAAATCTATCTTTGAGCCTTTGTCAGAGCTCAGAATGCCTTTAAATTTATATATATTCATTTTTCAAATCATCAGATAAATGATGACGTATAAATATCATTGCATTTGCCTCATCTATTATATTCGCCTATTTGATTTTTACAGGCTTCAATATTTTAGCCAGATCTTAACCCTGAAGGTCCAATTTAACATCCAGACACCATGATAAATAATTATCGCCACTGGTATCAAGGATCTGAAATTTTTGCTTTTCGATACCAACCATTTTTCTACAAAGGATATACAAATATATTAGTACAAAGAAATTCGAACTTGAAATATACAAACCTTTTCTCGAGTAATTATCAATATTCCCGCCAAAATTATTATACGGTCAAACAGTGTATCAAAATCAGTCAAATCGTGATAAAAAATGCCTATGGAAAGAACTAGTGGTGATCTTTGTAACAGATGTGGTATGACAGAACATTGGGCCAAAAACATGTCGAGTTGCCCAACACCTGGTAAATTTATACCAGGAATCAAAGAAAAATAAAGGCAAGAGTGTCCAAACACATGCCACTGAGGCAGTAGAGCCACTTACTACTAATAAGGCCTACACATCTGAAATTATACGCGATCAAAATCTTATCCAGGACTGGAAATCACTCGATATATCAGATTGTTTTGAGGATCATGAGGCACAAGGTGCCGACTGGATAAATTAAAAATAGATTCAATATTTGTATGTTATTTCTCTCGGATGATATATTTCCGAGATTAAGTTTATTGTACTCGTGTTTGTATTTTTTTCCGATGACACATTCCCGATTTTAAGCTTTTAATATAAAATAATAAATTTATTTGTGTCTAATATTTTCGATCAAAATATCAGTAAATTTCTACTCAATTAGGATCAAAATATTTTCGCGCTTCATGATTCCCAGGATAACCCTGATGTAACCTTTTTGGGATCAGAAGGAGACGAAGAAGCTGAGTCATCCCCCGTGACCGATCCAAAAGACTCACCGGATGTTCCTAGCACGAGCAAGTCTAATCTCAAGACCACTCGTCAAACTTTCAACTTTGATGATGAGCCACCAATGGAAATCTCATCATCGTCCGATGACGCTCGATAAGGCCCGAGGACCAGACCACTCAATTGGAAAACCAGTGAGACCAACGAAGTTGTTGAGACAGTGAGGCTCGGCAAGATGGGTCCCCTTCACAAAAGACCCCATCCAAAAAACAGCAGTCTCGCACGAGCTCCTCCAGTGCAGCGGTTCGACTCAAAAAGGAACTTCACGCGCACCTCTCATCATTGAACAAATCCCGAGAGCGTGATGATTCCTTTGTAGAATCATTTCCTTTCTCCCTGGAGGTACCCGACCTCCATGAAGAGTCGAGAACGAGCTCGCACGCCCACGAGACCAGCTCGTCATTCCGTCGGTACCATCGTTCAAATGACTATGACTTTGACGCCGCATTGCCATCACCAGCAATTGGAAGAAACAACTAAAGTTCGGGAGGTGTTCAAGGCATTATTTGCTTTGAAATTGAAGGGATGGAGAGGCACCAGGCCTCTATGGACATGCGATCGACAACAGAGATGCCAACCTTCTACGACTTGAGAGGTATAACAATCGGGGATCGGGAATGGTGGCAACAACAAAGAAACAATGCGTGTGGAACAAGTTAGATACTTCGGGACATTGTTTAACAAGTTCTTTGGTATGGAGAGCCGAGAATGCGATGCAAAAACGAAATTGAGAGAACACATTGAGCACATGCATGAAGCTCACACTGCTTAGAGATAAAGTCTGCTGCGTGAGAAAAATAAGAGTGATCTACAGCGTATGGAAGACAACATGAATAGAAAATTCAGGCCTTCTTATGGCCGAGATGAAGCTAATTTCAAAAGAGTCCAACGTTACTCGCTCGAATTTCGTGTCGCATACACCGTAGCGCACTTTCTCGAGGCGAAACTTCGGCTATCGCCAGGCTCGACTTCCCGCTTGCCGGATGTTTCAGTGTTCCTCTCTCCTTTGATGATGCCAAAAGGGGAAGAGGAATATTTTTAAAACGCTAAAGAGATCTCGAAGGCGAAAAGGAGGAAGCGGTTGTAAAGGAAAGACAAATGAGGAAGTGTCAAAACAAAAGAAAGGAAAGTCCGTTGAAGGGGAAGGATCGAAAGATGTGACCTTGATGATTGCACAAACCCCCCAACAAGGTCTTGTCATCACGGTGACATTATCGCAAAGAAAACTCCCGATGACTTTGCCACTCCAACACTCTGCTATATCTATGTCCGAAAAGAGAAAACAATTGAAGCGAGGGATGGAGGAAGTGGAAGGAAGAAAGGATGCCCGAGTTATGAACATCTTGAAACAACATGGAGGCATTCCAAAGAAGACAGAGACACTTATGCCATCTTAGATGTCGGGGCCAAGACCACGATCGGTTGATGAATTTAAAACGCCGCATCCTCAAGGATACTTTGCAAAAATGTCTATGGCTCGAAGCTTGGACTTATCTTGGGAAAAGGGTCTCACGTTATGTGAAGAAGGCGACGACAGCCGGACTACGGCATCGCTCTGCTGGTCACTCCGGTCACTCACCGGAAAGAAGAAGACCAAAGACAATACACGCCAAGAGGTAGAGGAAGAAGCGTGGTGAAGGAAGAGGTTTGGACTCCAGGCCTCTGCCCAAAAACATTGAGTCGTAGATCCGTGGCAAGAAATGAGGGATCTCTTGGGTGGGTTGACCAAGTAGCCAATTTGCAAGTGGCTAAAAGTAATCTTTGAGTATGCGAAAAAATAGAAGAAAAAATAAGAGACAAACTCAGCTATGGGAGGAAAGACAAGAGAGATTAAGAAGAGATGAAGCTGGAAGGCATATGAAAAAAAAAAGAAGAAGGGTGACGATGAGAAAAAGAGAAAAGAGAAGCGAGAAGATCTTTGAACAAGATGAAAGAAGGAGACAGCGAAGGAGATGAAGTGTTGTTGTCCACCCTTCATGTATTTTACTATGTAAATACATACTATGTAAGTCTTCCGCAATAAAGCTAAATTTTTTTAGACAAATGTTTGCTCGATACACCTTGTAAACAAATTGTGTAAAAGAACAAGAATGTTATGATAAATAAAAGGATTGATTCTACGCATACATTCTATGTGAAGACACTATCTATCTGTATGTATCTTTGCTATTTACATTTTTGAATGTTTTAAGTTTTGGCATCATCAAAAAGAGGAAAATTGTTGGGAAATTTATTGTTTAGATTTTGATGAATGTCATGTAAAACTTAGAATAGGAAGTTGGCACCCCATTTCTCGTTGTAAACGCATTGTAATAAATAGGGCTGGTCAAGTTTGAGTTAAATCGACTATGCCCAAACATGCAAGAAGACAACGGAGACTGAAGGAAGACTCATTGCAAGACAAATGAGTATGGCAAAGAAGAGAAGACGGAACTCCATCAAGAAGGAGCGGTGAGATGCACGGTGAGTGGAGTATCGATCAAGTCAACTCAAGAAAAGCCAGTCTCAAGTTGAAGTGACAGAAGAGTCATCCATGATTGGAAGGCCGACTCTAAGTCACCTGGGGAAAGCAAGGAAATGCGATCAAGACGAGATAATCGAAAAAGATTCGTTGACGGAAATCAAGAGAATTACTTAAACAAGTAATATCTCCATGATACCTTTCTCGAAGTGCTCACCCGAGCGTGCAAAAGGAATAAACCAATGGGAAGCACTACACCGTGTCGAACTCGAAAAGGTGAAGAACAATTCATACGAGGAAATGGCAATTCCAAGGATCGCAACAAGACAAGCCAACGATCACAAGTGACTTTCAAAAATAAGCCTATCTCTTCAACGGGCAAATTTTTGAAAGATCACTATAAAAGGCCGAGGAATGACTGCGAGAGAAAGGGACTGGAACCACAAACATTCAAGCAATTATTAGAATCGTAACCGGAATATTCTCAAGTCATTAAACGCTCAATCCTCAAGCTACACTACGAAGAACATCAATCCAACACTCACCCGTGAAGGAAAGATAACTTCAATCGGTTGAAGAGGAAATTATCAAGAATCAAGGGGTCTACATTCCACGAAGGATTGTAGGAAGGTTCAAGTCGAACCAAGTCTTGAGCTTTTGGAGGGCTTCGTGATCAAATCCAAAGAGCTTGAGCAAGTGGGCTGTAGTAGCAAAGGCAGTGCCCTGTGAAGAAGGTGAGTCGTCGAGAAGCCACCGAGTGATCAAGGCGTCTCATCGAGTCCCAAAGGATCAAGTCACCGTGTGTGATCAAGACTTGTATCCGGGTGTTACCACTTTGTATCTTGATCAATACCTAGTGGATTCCTCCAGGGAGTTGGAGAAGAGAGGAGTAGAAGAATTACCCCATCTTGAACCTCTATAAAAATCTTATTGTGTCATTTACATTTCAGCACTTTAATTCTTGCATCATATTTGTTTAATTCTGCTGACATATTTGCTATCCATTAGATAACCTCTAAGTACTAAATCAAGCTTTAAGTCTCTCTTAACCAAACTTAAGGGTGTTAAGTCTTCCGCTGAAAACAAACCACAGTTGAGTTAATTTAGACTTAACAGCTGAGTTATTCCATCAACAGCTCAGTTAAGTCTGTTGAGAGACTAACTCTACTGATTAACTAAATTGGTTGTCCACCAAGGACACAACTGTGTAATATCAACTCTGAATTTTTAAAAAGGACTAAATCAAAAATTTGGTAAGGTTTATTCAACCCCCCCTTCTAAACCTTACACTTACACCCCTTGGGACCTACAAGTGGTATCAGAGCGGTTGGTTCATTGAGCCCTCCGCACTTTGGTTCTTGAACTAGATCTCCAAACTTTTCAAAGTCTGCTTTAGTACTTAAACTTTCAAAACTCTTTTTATCATTAAAATTTATTATCATGGAAGCAAATTTGACACGCATCCCTATGTTCACTATTGAAGATTTTGATGATTGGAAAATTCATATGCGAGGCTCATCTATCGAAAGATTACATGATGAGATGTGGATAGTGATAGAGGATGGGCCACCGCAAATCTTAAAGGTGAACACAATCGTAAAGAAGAGCTGCAAATGAAGGTGAGGAGGATGTTGCTCCCGGACCCAGCCATGGTTGAAAAACAAGAATCGAATGGACAAATGATGACATAAAAATATACAACCTGGACAATGTAGCCAAGGACATCCTTTACAAGACCTTGGACAAAGCCATGTTCAATAAAGTCAAATCATGCAAAACGGCTAAAGAAATCTAGACAAGCTAACATTGATTTGTGAAGGCTCGGAGCAAATCAAAGAAAACAAATTATCGGTGGTTGTACTGAGAAATTTGAGAACTTCAAAATGATCTCGGGAGAAAACCTGGATCAACCGGATGCTCGGTTCACGTAAATCACCAACGAGCTATCCGCACTTGGAAAGGAATATACACGAAAGAAATGTGTATGAAGATCCTAAAAAGTCTTCCAAATGAATGGGAAATGAAAGTCATGGCACTAAGACATTCCATGGACCTATCAAAGACATCCAACCATGAACTATTCTCGGACCTCAAAGCCTACGAGTTTGGTGAGAAGAAAAGACCGGAAGAGACAATGTACCCAAAACAATTTGCTCTAATTGTTAAAGATGGGAAGAGAGGTCGAGGTCAAAGAAGTCATTGACCCGGAAAAAAATAGCCCTACTAGTAAAAAGGTTCAACAAGTTCTTAATAAGAACTACAAGAGAGGCAAGGGCGAATCCTCCGAGGAAGACACTCGGCTCCTCCAAATCAAGGGAAGATAGGCCAACCAAGAGAACAGATCATCAAAAAGTCAATATCAAAGGGTGACAATCGAAGAATGGAAAGAGCGATCAAAAGGTTGAATATCTATCTTTGAACTGTAGGCACCAGGTCACTATGCCATTGATCGCCCATATCCTCGTAGTCAACAAATACGGGAATGAAGAAGAAAGAAAGGTCTTGAGAGAAAGAAGACAAGAAAAGAAAAAGGCAATGTTGGGCTGCGAAAATGCAGAGTCAAAAGACATAGGCGATTCGATTCAGAGTAGTGAAGTGACTACTCAAGTGACTCACGAAGAAGAAGCCCGATCTTTTGATGGCCAAGAACAAGATCAACTCGACCAAGAAGATGAGGTAAACTCCAACTCATCAAACTCGATTCTAGTGATAGTGGTATCGTGACACACACACTTCATCATCCACTGATCTTTATGACTCATTAGGCAAAATGATGAAGATTTTGAACACATTAAATCCTCACACACACTACTAAATGAGGAAAACAACCTACTCAAGAGTTAAACTCACAAATTGACTAAGGAGTCGAGTACTCTAAGTCAAATAGTGATGAGAATGAAAGTTTAAAAATTTGAAAAAGCCAGCTAATAGCGTAAATTTCTCGCCATAGAAAAGAGGAGAATGACCTCAAAAATGTTATTGCCTCATTCACTAAGGCATCTAAATCATTAGATGATCTTATTATGAGTCAAAGAGAATGTGGAGACAAGACAGGGCTTAGGATTTAACTCCTCTCGTGATATGTCAAACTTCGAGAGTAATTTTGGAAAAAGGATCTTCAAGCAATGAAGAGTCTAAAAAATCCAAAACTCTAAATGTTGCACACACATTCACTCCAAAGCACAATTACAAGCAAACGGCCTTGGTTATAAAGGAAAAGGAAAACACCCTGAAAGTGCGCTGAAAGAACAAGCGAGAAGAGATTCACCGAGTTCCTCAAAGAAACTCCAAACAAAATACTCTGTAAAGAAGAAGCGAGCTACCAAAAACCCCGAAAATCTATAAAAGAAATACATATGATGAGAATGGTAGAAAATATCCAAGCCAAGCCGATTGGAATGATGTGAACTATCACCATAGACTTATGGAATATAAGCACAAATGGCAAAGGCCAGAACTCAAAGAAAGGCCATTCCAAAAGTATAAGAGCTTTCATCAAGACACATATGCACCTAGGCACTACATTTAAAGACACCACAATTACCCAAAGAAGAAGCGATTGCCAAAACACATATGCGGGCAGCATACGACAAAAGAGACAAATTGTATGAACCTAGAATCCCCAAAGCAATTTGCCAAGATTAATTATGATTATGGCAGATAGATGGCAACCCCTTAGTCAAATCATTTGGCTATAAGTTGATTGGATCATCTTACGATTCTAACCCCTCGGGACCCAACCAAGTATGGGTACCTAAAACTTAATTTCCTTGATTACAGTTCAAGAACAGTGAGTGCGAAGGAACCTGGTATATGGATAGTGGTCGCGGACATATGACAGAAACAAGAAAAATTTGTCAAAATTCAAGGAAGTAAAAGGAGCAAAAGTCATATTTGGAGAAATGAAGCTCAGGTGAAATAAGAGGCATTGGATCCATCAAGAGGAATGGATTAGAAATCACGGATGTTGCATATGTTGAAGGACTCAACTTCAACTTGCTAAGCATCGATCAACTCAACTCGTGACAAGGGCTATAATGTTGGATTCAACATGGGTATATGCCAAATCGAGATCTTGAATCGAATGAAGTTGTGTTGCAAGGATGCGGACAAAAGAACATGTATGTAGTAGATTGGTCAACCGCTACACACAAAGACTGTCTATTAGCAAAAAAGACAATTTGGATCAAGTTAGGCATGGCACAAAAAGTAGTCACACCGAATTTCAAAACGATTAACAAGCTTGCAAGAAGTAATCTTGTGGAAGGACTTCCAGGCTCGATATCTGAAGGAGAGTATATGTGATGCATGTCGAAAGGAAAACAAATCAAATCTTTATTCAAAGAAAAGACATGTCCATCTTCAACAAGAATATTGCATCTGCTACATATAGATCTATTTGGCCCAAAGGAACCAAACAAAGATAAGTGGAAAGAAATACACCTTGGTGGTAGTAGATGACTACTCAAGATATACATGGACAATATTCATGTGTAAGAAGAAATAAACTCTCTAAAAACTACCACAAATGATGAAGAGGATTCAAAACGAGAAGAGCCAAACCATTATCAAAATAAGATCGGACGAGGAAACCGAGTTTGTCAATGGAATAATAACTCGATATTGTATTGAAAATGGTATTGGTCATGAACTATCTGCAAGGACTCCACAATGAGAATGGAGTTGCGAGAAAGAAGAATGAACTCTCAAAGAAGCGACAAGGACCATGTTAGTCAAGCGGGGTTACCAAAAAGATTTTGGGTTGAAGCAATCAACATAGCTTGCTACACTCAAAACAGGATGTATGATAAAAGACAAATTGACAAAGACACCCTATGAGATTTGGGTGGAAGAAAACCAAATGTTGCATATTTTAGAATATTTGGATGTAAATGCTTCATCCACAACAATGGCAAAGACAATCTAAAGGCCTTCGATGCTAAAGCGGATGAAGGTATCTTCTTAGGATACTCAAATTCGGTGAAAGCAAAGCCTACAGTACTCAACAAAAGGACTATGGTTGCGAAAGAATCCATTCATGTGGTATTCGATGAGCCAAATGTAAATGGAGAAGACATTGAAGAGTCACCGATAAGTGAATCATCCAACCATCTGAAGAAGAGTCCCTATCTTTGAAGGCTGAAGTTGGAATTATAAACTCGAAGAAGAAGATGAGATAGTCTGAATCTCAAAAAACAAAATGGAAAATTTGCGGCTAAGTGACTACGAGAGAGCTGATCAAAGCAACACAGTGCTAGACGATTGAATCCGGCCAACTTACTTCAACCTCCATGTAAGATGGTGAGGACCATCCACGAACTTGTCATTGGAGATATAAGAGAAGGTGTCAAAACAAGATCGAACTCAACAAGAAGCTATGTTCACATGCTTTATCTCGCAAATAGAGCCCACGAGATGTGTTACAAGCATTGGATTCAAGCTATGCAAGAAGAGTCAATCGAGTTTGAAAGAAATAAAGTATGGGAATTAGTTCAAAGACCCATCCATCAAAACGTTATTGGTACTAAATGGGTGTTCGAAACAAGATGAACGAGGAAGGTTCATTGTAAAAAACAAAAGCACTAGTAGTAGCCAAAGGAGGATATGCCAAGAAGAAGGAATAGATTTTGATGAAACATTTGCTCCTGAAGCAAGATTGGAAGCTATAAGGATGTTTCTTGCCTATGCAGCTCACAAGAATTTTACTGTATATCAGATGGATGTAAAAAGCGCATTCCTAAATGGTTTATTGGACGAAGAAGTGTATGTTGAACAACCTCCAGGATTTGAGCAGAAGACTCTTGGAGATAAGGTATACAAACTCAAGAAAGCTCGGTATGGATTGAAACAGGCACCCGAGAGCATGATATGACACGTTGTCACAATTCTAACGAGAATGGATTCACAAAGGAAAAGTAGATAGAACACTTTTGAAATTCAAGACAAAAAAAGAGTATCTTTGCTTGTTCAAATATATGTGGATGACATCATTTTTGGATCCACAAACAGAGAGCTATGTGAAAAATTTTCAAACCTCATGCAAAGTAAATTTGAAATGAGCATGATGGGAGAGCTGACATTCTTCCTTGGACTCCAAGTGAAACAAGCAAGGATGGAACCTTCATAAGTCAAACAAAATACACCGAGAGATTTAATGAAGAAATTTGGTATGGAGGAGAAGTCTTACGTGAAAATACCAATGAATACATCGATCAAAATGGACATGGATGCGATGGCAAGCACAGATCAAACAAGATCTGAGCACTTATTGGATCATTGCTCTATCTTATAGCAAGCGGCGGACATCACCTTTGATGTAGGTGTATGTGCAAGATTTCAATCTGCTCCAAAAGAGAGCCATATGACAAAGAAATGCTAAGAGAATATTGAGATACTTGAAAGGAAGCGAAGAAGTGGCTTATGGTATCCAAAGGAATGTGGATTCAAGCTAATTGGCTATTGGTTAAACTATGTTGGATGCACGAGTTGACGGGAAGAGCACCTCGAGGCACATGTCAAATCTTTGGGAAACAGTTGATTTCTGGTTTAGCAAGAAGCAAAATTCAATAGCCACCTCTACAACGAGAATACATAGGCTGCGGGCAAAATGTTATGTGCCCAAATCCTATGGATGAGACAAAGAATTGAGAGACTATGAAGTTGAGGAAAAAGAAATTCCAATCATGTGTGATAACACAAGTGCAATGCAATCACTCAAAATCTGTGTTGCACTTAAGAACAAAGCATATCGATGTCGAGATATCACTTCATAAGAGATCATGTTGAAAATAAGGACATCATCTTGGAATATATCTCAACGATAAACAATTGGTGACATCTTCACAAAACCATTATGTGAGTCAAGATTTGAAGAACTCGAAGCATGAGTTAGGGTTAATTGAGTGAGTGACACTCGGAAGAATCAAAGAAAAGAAATGGAACACAAAAAGGGAAAAAGAGTGAACTCACAAATCAGCTAAGTAAATCGGCCGATCGGAAGACAGACTATACCAAGTCACCGACAATTTGAGTCACAAAAAGAATCGTGAGAAGAAGAGTTAAACCACTAAGGGTAAAAGTGAGTCATTTATGAGCCAAGTGACAAAAACGCATCGTTTTGACTAAGCGGGAATGTTTTTAAGAATTACGTCGGCATAATTATGACGTGTACAGGCAAAAGTTGCACACCAAGCTTATGATTGGATATAAATGTTGCCGCATTAAATACGAGATATTAAATGCTAAATCGGCGTGCAAAATCTAAGCCGTTGATTCCGATCACATTTCAAAAACCACCCGCACGTCCTTTCATAAACCATACTTAAGCTTTCCTTCTACTCTCTCTCATATTACCAAAACCATTCATTTCTTTCAGAAGCAAAAGCAAAACTCTCTCAAAACCCTATCTATCTTCAAATCAACCTCTAAGTTTTCTTCGGTGAAATCAAAAAAAAAAATGGCACCAACCTATGATTTTGTCAAGTTAGGAAAGCAAATCCACACCGGGTCTACTGTGGATTTCGACGGCATGGTGAAACAGGGGTCCGACGACACCTTAGTGAAGAAAATTGCCGAGAAATTAGAAACGTCCTGGAAATCGTTTACATGACGGAATATCCGATGACCTATGTGGAGGAGGTCGCGATTCTACGTGAACGCCGAGATTCACGATGAAGGGATAAAGTCATTTGTTCACGGAAAGAAGCTCACCATCTCTCGCCAGGATTTGGTGAACACCGCTCACTACCGATGGAAAGAGCATCGAAATCAACGAAGCTATGTAAACATGGTCGCTTGGAAGAAATAGCCAAGCCCGACTACACTAATAAAATAGTTTACACAAAAAAAAGAGGTTTCTTTGAAGGAGGATTATCACAAGTCATTTGGACATAGTTGCCAAATGTATTGACATCAAATTTGTCAACTTTGACCAACTCAAAAAAGCAAAATTGATCGTGAATGGCCGCGATCATTGAAGAAAAAAATAAACTGGGTTGAGTTTGTCTCAATGACGGACTGCATCGTAGGAATAAATCCTCGAGGAAGATGGTGCATTTGGAGGATCCCTGATATGGCCTGGTGATTGGCCTTCAACATGGAGGTGAAAAAGAGTTCCTCTTAGACATGGAAAGGCGTTCCATGTAAACAATAGGATGTTCGAGATCAAACCTCTCCTACGCACGAAGAGAGCCCACGCCAAGAGAGGCGACACGAGTGAGGGGGAATCACTGACCACGAGGATACAAATTTTTCCTCTCCACCAAAGAAGAAAATCGCCCCGCAAATGCTAAGAAGATCGTTGCTCCTGCAAAAAAGAAAGTCAAACCTCTCTCCCGCCCTCGCAGAGTCAGTCACCCGCCCCGCAGCTCGTGTCTCCCGCCCGAAGCGGCCGGATCGAGAAGGACTCTCAACTACCTTCTCGGATCATCAAAAAGAGGAGATCGATAAGCCAAGACGGCCACTCCTCGAGAAGACACCGGCAAGACGCCCCGCCGCCAAGACTCGAAGAAACTCTCTCAACCGAAGTCCCTCTCAGTACGAACTAAGAGACGACGAAGAATCATCAAGCGATCCGAGCTTGAGAAACCGGGCCGAGTCGGCCCACTCACCGAACAAATACTTAAACTTTGAAGAGAGTCCCAGATGTAATTGATGAAACAAATAAATCTGGCCAAGGCAATCGCAGAGGCAAACCAAGACACAAACTGTAGTCCGCGCACCGAGACACAAGACGAAGCCGATAGAGTGATAGTGATGTGATGATCCTATCCCCACTTTACCCGGATATCCAAAATCGTCTGCGAGAGTGGAGAAATGGAAATTGAGTCGATCCAAGGAACAGCCCAACGGCCCGAGTTTATAGAAGAAGAAGAGGAACTGTTGAACTTCCTCGATGACCTCTGTGATCCCAAAGACGGATGAAGACAATCGCACGATATCCTGCAGATCTTCAAGGATAAGGAGAAGGAGCGATCGCGTAAGAAGAAAGGCAAGCGAGAGAAGGCCAAAGATCCGCCTCTCACCGGAACCACGAACATACACATTCTCACTTCGATATTCTATCGAGAAAGTGATGAGGATCTGGACCTCCTCTTTGCCATAGAAGAGAGTTGCAAATGCAACAAAGCAATGCATGAATCCGAATTCTTCATGAGAAGAGCATGATGGAGGGACCAGAGAGTCCTCGAACACACGAAATTGATCCAATGGGAGTGGTTCAACAAATCGCCACCGTTGTTCTTGCCACCACTTCCCCACTCACTCGAAAAAGAAGGAATTAAGGAAATGGCGATGAAATCCGGGTTAGTGGGGACCCCGTTGAGCCAACCCCTAATGAAGGTGTCTTACCACTGTTGGCTACGAACACTCGAGAAACAGCCGGAGTTTGGAGACGAGTGACCCCATTTCAAATCGCTCGGTGCGCCCCGGTGGAAACTCCTCCACTACAAAGAAAGGCCTCGGAGAATCTTTGCAGATGATTCCATGACGAATCTAGGAGGCGAAGTGGAGAAGAAACAATCACAAAGTACACAAAGAAGTTGTCATCAACGAAGCTCGACGATTGAGATTGTCTCACCGAGGTGCCAACCGCTCCGAAAGGCTAATGACGCTGCGATGCGGTCGAGGCACGAGAAGGAATGTACTGGGAGTTAACACTGGGCGATGAAAGTGCAATCCATAGGGTTGAGACTCCAATGGAAGCCACCATAGAAGACCCTAAGACAGTGACACCGTCGAAAGGGAGGTCCAAGCCTCACCGCAGCTTGAGACCGTAGGAGGTAATGAAGGCCCACGGAGGTTGAGACTTCCTGGGTAAAGAAAAGCGAAATAGAGAACATCTCTCCCGCTATCATTGATCCATCCGAAAAAGGAGATAAGCGCTTCATGATTCCCAGGATAACCCCGATGTAACCTTTTTGGGATCGAAGAGACGAAGAAGGTTAGTCATCCCCGTGACCGATCCAAAAGACTCACATGCGGATGTTCCTAAAGACGAGCAAGTCTAATCTCAAGACCACTCGTCAAACTTTCAACTTTGATGATGAGCCACCAATGGAAATCTCATCATCGTCCGATGACGCTTCGATAAGGCCGAGGACCGGTCCCACTCAATCGAGAAACCACCGAGACCAACGGTTGTTGAGACAAATGAGGCTCGTAAAGATGGGTCCCCTTCACAAAAGACCCCATCCGAAACAGTCTATCAGCACAGCTCCTCCAAATGCAAAGCAGTTCGACTCCAAAAGGAACTTCACGCACCTCTCATCATTGAACAAATCCCAAGAGTCGTGATGATTCCTTTGTAGAATCATTTCCTTTCTCCCTGGAGGTACCCGACCTCCATGAAGAGTCGAGAGAAACGAGCTCGCACGCTTCCACGACCAGCTCCCGTCATTCCGTCATGTACCATCGTTCAAACACTATGACTTTGACGCCGCATGGCCATCACCGCAACGGAAGAAACAATGAAGTTCGGGAGGTGTTCAAGGCATTATTTGCTTTGAAATTGAATGGATGGAGAGGCACCAGGACTCTATGGACATGCGATCGACAACAGAGATGCCAACCTTCTGACTTGAGAGGTATAACATCGGGATCGTGAATGGTGGCAACAAAGCAAGAAAAACAATGCGTGTGGAACAAGTTAGATACTTGAGGACATTGTTTAACAAGTCACTGGTATGGAGAGTGAGAATGCCGATGCAAAAACGAAATTGAGAGAACACATTGAGCACATGCATGAAGCTCACACTTCCGAGATAAAGGCTGCTGCGTGAGCAAAAAAGAGTGATCTACAAACGTATGGAAGACAACATGAATAGAAAATTCAGCCTTCTCATGGCCGAAATGAAGCTAATTTCAAAGAGAGTCCAACGCTACTCGCTCCGAATTTCGTCGCATACACCGCAGCAGGACTGAGGCGAACTAATCCGGCTATCGCCAGCTCGACTTCCTGCGCTTGCCAAGATGTTTCCAGTGTTCCTCTCTCCTTTGATGATGCCAAAAAGGGGAAAGAGTAATACTTTAAAACGCTAAAGAGATCCGTCGAAGTGCGAAAAGGAGGAAGCGGTTGTAAAGGGAAAGACAAATTTGAGAGAAGTGTCAAAACAAAAGAAAGGAAAGTCCGCTTGAGGGGAAGGATCGAAAGATGTGACCTTGATGATTGCACAAACCCCCAACAAGTCTTATTGTCACAAATTGGTGACATTATCGAAAAAACTCCCAAATGACTCTGCCACTCCAACACTCTGCTATATCTATGGTGAAAAGAGAAAACAATTGAAGCGGGGATGGAGGAAGTGGAAGGAAGAATGGATGCCCGAGTTATGAACATCTTGAAACAACACGGAGGCATTCCAAAGAGACAGAGACACTTATGCCATCTCGGATGTCGGACCGGCCACGATCGCCTTGATGAATTTAAAACGCCGCATCCCGAAGGATACTTTGCAAAAATGTCTATGGCTCAAGCTTGGGACTTGTCTTGGGAAAAGGGTCTCACGTTATGTGAAGAAGCTAACAGCAAAGAGACTACCGATCGCTCTCTGGTCACTCACTCCGCTCGGGTCACTCACCGAAAGAAGAAGACCCCATCAATACACGCCTGTGAGGGAAGAAGCGATGGTGAAGGAAGAGGTTTCGGACTCCAGCCTCCGCCCAAAAAACATTGAGTACGTAGATCCGAGGCAAGAAAGGAGGGATCTACTTTGGTCAATCTTGACCAAATAGCCAATTTGCAAGTGGCTAAAAGTAATGTTGAGTATGCGAAAAGAATAGAAAGAAGAAAATAAGAGACAAACTCAGCTATGGGAGGAAAGACAAGAGAGATTAAGAAGAGATGAAGTGCCCTGGAAAGCATATGAAAAGAAGAAGAAGGCGGTGACGATGAGAAAAAAAGAGAAGAAGAAGCGAGAAGATGTTGAACAAGATGAAAGAAGGAGACAAATGAAGGAGATGAAGTGTTGTTGTCCACCCCTTCATGTATTTTACTATGTAAATACATACTATGTAAGTCTTCCGCAATAAAGCTAAATTTTTTTTTTTTTTTAGACAAATGTTTGCTCGATACACCTTGTAAACAATTGTGTAAAAGAACAAGAATGTTATGATCAATAAAAGGATTGATTCTACGCATACATTCTATGTGAAGACACTATCTGTATGTATCTTTGCTATTTACATTTTTGAATGTTTTAAGTTTTGGCATCATCAAAAAGGGGGAAATTGTTGGGAAATTTATTGTTTAGATTTTGATGAATGCCATGTAAAACTTAGAATAGGAAGTTGGCACCCCATTTTCGTTGTAAACCGCATTGTAATAAATAGGAATTTCAAGCAAGTGAGTTAAGTCGGTATGCCCAAACATGCAAGAAGACAACTGGAGACCGAAGGAAGACTCACCGCAAAGACAACAGTGAAGACTCATTGCAAGACAAATGAGTATGGCAAAGAAAGAGAAGACGGAACTCTCATCAAGGAGCAAAATGAGATGTAGTTTAGTGGAGTATCGACCAGTCAACTCAAGAAAAGCCAGTCTCAAGTTGAAATGACAAAGAGTCATCCATGATTGGAAGGCGACTCTAAGTCACCTGGGAAAGCAAGGAAATGCGGTCAAGACGAGATAATCAAAAAAGATCCGTTGCACGACGAAATCAAGAGAATTACTTAAACAAGTAATATCTCCATGATACCTTTCTCGAAGTGCTCACCCCGAGAAGCATGCAAAAGGAATAAACCAATGGGAAGACTACACCGTCGTCGAACTCAAAAAGTGAAGAACAATTCATACGAGGAAATGGCAATTCCAAGGATCGCAACAAGACAAGCCAACGATCACAAGTGACTTTCAAAAATAAGCTATCTCTTCAACGGGCGATTTTTGAAAGATCACTATAAAAGGCCGAGGAATGACTGAGAGAGAAAGAGACCGTAACCACAAACATTCAAGCAATTATTAGAATCAGTAACTGGAATATTCTCAAGTCATTAAACGCTCAATCCTCAAGCTACACTACGAAGAACATCAATCCAACACTCACTTGTGAAGGAAAGATAACTTCAATCGCTTGAAGAGGAAATTATCAAGAATCAAGGGTCTACATTCCACGAAGGATTGTAGGAAGGTTCAAGGTCGAACTAAGTCTTGAGCTTTTGGAGGGCTTCGTGATCAAATCCAAAGAGCTTGAGCAAGTGGGCTGTAGTAGCAAGCGCAAGCGCCCCTGTGAAGAAGGCGAGTCGTCGAGAAGCCACCGAGTGATCAAGGCGTCTCCCAGACCGAGTCCCAAAGGATCAAGTCACCGTGTGTGATCAAGACTTGTATCCTGGACCGCTACCACTTTGTATACCCGATCAATACCTAGTGGATTTCTCCAGGAGTTGGAGAAGAGAGGAGTAGAAGAATTACCCCATCTTCGAACCTCTATAAAAATCTTATTGTGTCATTTACATTTCAAAGACTTTAATTCTTGCATCATATTTGTTTAATTCTGGCGACATATTTGCTATCCATTAGATAATCTCTAAGTACTAAATCAAGCTTTAAGTCTCTCTAACCAAACTTAAGGGTGTTAAGTCTTCCAATAAAACAAACCACGATTGAGTTAATTTAGATTTAACGGATGAGTTATTCCATCAACAACTCGATTAAGTCTGTTGAGAGACTAACTCTACCGATTAACTAAATTGGTCATCCACCAAGACACACACAGCAGTAATATCAACTCAATTTTTAAAAAGGACTAAATCAAAAATTTGGTAAGGTTTATTCAACCCCCCCTTCTAAACCTTACATTTACACCCCTCGGGACCTACAACAGGCTTAATGAATACCTTTCTAAGGAAGGTTATAAAAATAATACCATTTGCTCATGCGTGTTTATTAAAAGATCAGATACCGAATTTGCTATCATTGATGTTTATGTCGATGACCTGAATTTGATTGGCACCCCTGAAGAATTATCGAATGTTGTTGAATATCTAAAGAAAGCGTTTGGGGTTAAAGACCTTGGAAAAACTAAATTTTGTCTTGGTCTTGAGTTAGAGCATAAATATAATGGGATACTTGTCCACCAATCTGCATATACAAAAAGGTTAATCAAGTGATTTAACATGGACGACAGACTCATCCTTTGAGTACCCATATGGTTGTATGCAGTTCAGATCTCGAGAAAGTTCCATTTCGACCAAAAGATCTGATGGAGAAATGTTAGGTCCCGAAGTGCCTTACATTAATGCTATTGGAGCATTAATGTATCTCGAACAATGTACTAGGCCTGATATTTCTTTTTCAGTAAATCTACTTGCACGTTACAATTCTGAGCCAACTCGAAGACACTAGAATGGTATAAGACACATTTTTTGATATCTCAGATGTACTATAGATTTTGGGTTATTCTACTCCAAAAATCTACTAATTCTGGGTTAGTTGGTTATGCTGACGTTGTATATAGATCTGATCCGCACAAAGTTCGATCACAAATTGGTTACTTATTTTGCTATAACGGTACAACTATATCATGGGATCTACCAAACAAACATTAGTAGTAACTTCTTCCAATCACTCTGAAATCATTGCTCTTCATGAAGCTGGCAAAGAGTGCGTTGGGTTAAGATCAGTTATAGCTCATATTCGAAATGCTTGTCAACTGAAACCAATTACAGACACTCCTACAATTATTTATGAAGATAATGCAGTGTGCATAGCACAAGTCAGAGGTAGTTACATAAAAGGTGAGAGAACCAAGCATATTTTACCAAAGTTTTTCCACACACATGAACTCCCGAAAAATGGAGAGGTGGATGTTCAGCAGATTTGCTCATGTCACAATCTTGTCGATTTGTTTACAAAATCCTGCCGACGTATACATTTGAAAAATTAGTTTCGGCATTGGATTGAGAAGAGTTAATACAAAGCAAGATTGATGGATCAATTATGCAGCTGATTTTCTTCATTTCAGGGGGAGCAAATATATTGTGCGTTGTACTCTTTTTCCCATATGTCTGGTTTTTATACCATTGGGTTTTCCAACTTAAGGTTTTTAACGAGGCAGCTTATGCAAAAGGTATGGATTTGAGAATGTACTATTTTTCCCTTACGTCTGATATTTCCCACAGGATTTTCTGGCTTGAGGTTTTTAACAAGGCATACTCATCTAACATACAACAATGCTACGTCCAATGGGGAGTGTTATACAAATGACCCGTGAGCCATGAGTTAGACTTTAGCATTAGAATATCTCACAAAATTACAATTGTAATCACAAGTATAATAGTAAAATATTGTGTATAAATATATGGGAAATGAAATGAGCAAGATACACCGTTTCATAGCAAAACATAATCATTACTTACTTTGTTTTCTTTAAATTGCTTTTGTCTACTTTATATTAATTACAATATCATATCATATGTATATATAAATATATGTATCATAAATATTAGAAATAAAATAGAAATTATTTATAACAATGATTATGGTTTGATATAAAACCTTGTATCTTGCTCATTTTATTTTCCATATATTTATACTTAATATTTTACTATTACACTTATGATTACAATTATAATATTGTGAGATATTTCAATGCTAAAGTCCAACCATGGCTCACGGGCCATTTGTCATAACACATGGATTGTAACGCCCTATTTTTTTTAGTGCATTTTTTTTAGCGTTACTAAAATTTTAAGAAAATACGTGTAATTTTTTTTTTAAATAGATAAATGAAAAGTTTAGCGGAAGCATTAATGAGAATACTTAAAGTCTTAAGAAATAAGTATAGAGTATTTGTCAAAAATTAAAAATCCACTCAAAACACTTTGAAATAAATTAAAAAGAAAATAGTACACCACAATTGTTCGGAATTTAAAACGAGTTAATAGTTCTTGAAATTGAAATAATTAAAAGTGAAATCATCGGCTATTCTCCCACATATGCAACGCATCCATCCGTATGATCTGAAAAGATTTGAATTTAGGGGTGAGTAATCATATACTCAGTAGGGATAAAGATTGTCCAAGCTAAATACGAAAAGTGTACAATTACATAATTAACACATAACCTTTCCCGTTGCATAAGCCGAATAGCACATAACCTTTCCCGTAGGCACGAATGCCATATTTTCCTTTCCCGTGGCGCGAGACCAAAAATTTTCCTTTCCCGTAGGCACGAATGCCATATTTTCCTTTCCCGTGGCACGAGGCCAAAACTTTTCCTTTCCCGTAGGCACGAATGCCATGTTTTCCTTTCCCGTGGCACGAGGCCAAAAATTTTCCTTTCCCGTGGCACGAATGCCATATTTTCCTTTCCCGTGGCATGAAGCCAAAAATTTTCCTTTCCCGTGGCATGAATGTCAAATTTTCCTTTCCCGTGGCATGAAGCCAAAATTTTTATTTTCCCATTACATAAACATACATAGCATACATTGTAATGAAAAACATGTCATTTATAAAAAATAATCATATCATGTAGCACATTAAAAGCATAAAATTCAAATAATTATGCATGTTATGTAATACATCGAAAGCATATGATTCACATAATTATACATATCATTTAAACATTTAAAATGTGTAATTTACATAATTGAACAGTTTAGGCATTTAACAAGAACAATGAAATATATACATAAAATGTGATAAAAATCTCTACCTCAATCAGCAAAATAAAGTAGATGCACAAATAGCTCGAAAGTAGAAGTCCTAATTGTACGGTTCTTCGTCGCCTTGTGTTCTTGGTTGAATTATGTATTTGATAATGAGTTTGGAGAAGATAGAATAAATGGTTGGTTTTGAAGAAGAAAATAATAGTACATCTCTTAACTTTGCTGATAACATGGGGATGGGGAATGGGCTAAAGTTGGACATAATGGCAAAAAGCAACAAAGATGAGGTTATCTAAAAAAAAACATTATTATCTGTTCCCCTGCTAATGAAAAAGAAAAAAATAAACTTGATTATCAAAAAATTTAGGATAAGAAAATACTGATTATGGGTTTTACATGGATGATTTTGACAAATTGATGATGACACCTAAAGGATGGGACTCATCTATTCCCCAACAATTATGCAAAATGAGGCCCCCCATTGGTCCACGACCAAATATACAGCAACCATTATTGCATGTACTAAAGCTTAATATTTAATTTCCAGGTTAGGAATACCGTGGAGCAATTATCCACCCCTCATTTATCCAATTACCCAGTCGGGCATAATTCATCAAACAACAGCATCATATTCACCACAGTCTAACGGTGTTGCTTTGAACGCAAAAACCGGACTCTAAAAGAGATGATGAATGCCATGTTGATAAGTTTGAATTACCCCGAATATGTGGGGAGCCGTTTTAATGACCAACCACATATTGAATAAAATACCACTTAAAGGAAAGATAAGACACCTTACGAATTGTGGAAAAATCGTAAGCCTTCTTATAAATACCTTAAAGTGTGGGGTGTTTGGCTAAGGTAGCAATACGAACCAAAACAAGTTAAAACTGGACCAAAGACAGTTGATTGTGTCTTTGTGGGATATGCATACCAAAGTGCATATAGGTTTATGATACATAAGTCGAAAAATCCTAAATGATCAAGGTACCATAATCGAATCAAGGAATGTTGTATTCTTTGAGGATGTCTACCCTTGTAGAGAAAAATTAGAAGTGAGTACTAATAAAAGAACTCACGAATCGCAAGTGGTTCAACACCAATTAGTGAAGAACCGAGACGCGAAAGAAGAGGTCTAAGACTGGCTAAGTCTTTTGGGCCTCGATTACATAACATTTATGTTAGATGGTGAGCCAAACTCAATTAAAGAGGCTCTAAGCGATCCGGATGCTCCGCTTCGGCAAGAAGCTATCAATAGTGAAATCGAGTCCATTCTCGAGAACCATACTGGGAGTTGGTTGATCTCCTGTCAAGGTCATAAACCTTTAGGATGTAAATGGATCCTAAAGAAGAAGTATAAAGCGGATGGAACTATTGATAAGTATAAAGCACGACTTGTAGCCAAAGGCTTTAAACAAAAAGAAGGATATGACTTCTTTGACACCTATTCTCGAACGAGGATTGTGTCTATTCGGTGCTTTTGCGATTGCTTGCTTTACAATCTGTAGATTCATCGATGGACGTCAAGACGGCGTTTACGAATGGAGAGATAGATCTTTGAAATATACATGGAACAACCTGAAGGGTTTGTTGCACCCGTCGAAAAGAAGGTGTGCAAGTTAATAAGATCCTTGTACGGACCGAAACAAGCTCCAAAACAATGGCATCTTAAGTTTGACAATATGATGTTGTCAAATGGATTTAAAATCAACGAGTGTGATAAATGCGTATATGTCAAAGGGACATCATAAGCATTTGTCATAGTTTGTCTATACGTGAGACGATTTGTTAATCATGGGCGTGTAATGATACTATCATGGAGACTAAAAAGAATGTTAAAGAGAACTTTGACATGAAGGATATGGGGTTTCTTGATGTAATCCTTGGGATAAAAATCGTGAGAACTCCTAATGGAATTATCTTGTCACAATCCCACTATGTGGAGAAAGTGCTCAAGAAATTCAATGCTTTTGACATTCACATCAAAAGACGCCCATTGATTTAAGTATAAATCACGGTTGCTAATAAAACGAATAAACGGCTCGAGATGGAATACTCACGTATAATAAGCGATCGATGTATATCACAAATTGTACACGCCCGACTTGGCTACCCCCTGTAAATATGTTGAGTAGGTTCACGAGCAATCCAAGCCATGAGCATTGGAAAGCGTTAACTAGGGTGTTAAAATACTTGAAGTATACCTTGGATTATGGGCTATACTACTCAAGATATCCGATGTACTTGAAGGATATAGTGATGCTTTAGTTGGATTTCGATTCGAAAGATTCTTATTCAACTAGTGGATACATATTCACCATTGGAGGTGGTGCGGTATCGTGGAAGTCCACGAAAAACGTGTATAGCTCGGTCCACCATGGAATGCGAGTTTATAGCTTTGGATAAAGGTGGTGAAAAAACGAGAATGGCTTGAAACTTTTTGGAAGATATTCCATGCTTTGGAGGAGGAAGGTTTGTCTTCTGTGATGATTCATTGTGATAGCCAAGGCTATAGGAAGGCACGAGCAATATGTATAACGGTAGTCTAGACATATTAAATCGGAGACACAATACCGTTAGACAATTGATCTCAAATGGTGTGATGTCAATTGACTACGTAAAGTCAAAAGACAATTTGGCAAATCCTTTGACAAAAGGATCAATCGAGATCAATTGGGTAAATTGCTAGAGGAATGGGCTTGAAGTCCACAAAGTAAAAATAACTATCATAGTGGTAACCCAACCATGATGACCGGAGATCCCAAGAACTTGGTTCAATGGGAAAACTAAACTATGAAGGTTATGTTGTAACACTTGGAAACAATGTTATAACCCATCCCTAAAAGCAATACCAAGTGTTGAAACACCAAAGTTGTGGTGAGGCTAAGTCATTTGACTTTTAATGATTCCTACACCTCGTTGAGGTTGAGTATGGCAGATACTCGGATAGGAGATCACCTATATAAGTGAGAAGTGCGGGCCGCTTCAAAGTAACACTTATGAATCCAAAGTGGTGTCCATGGCCTAAACGGACACAAAACGTGAGAAACGAGAATGTGTTGAGACATTATTGTGTTAATATCGTTGACTCGGTATACACCGTGGAGGAATAGTTCAAGGCATTGTGTCCACTAAGCGCGGTGTACCGATGGTATTGACTACGGAAGGTTCAAAGCCATAAGCTACCTTCCGAATGCAATATTGTCTCTTGAGGATCGGTTTGCGTGTTCGCATTCATGCATACATTAATTTCCACTCATGTGGGGGATTGTTGGAAATTTTGGTTTTGATAAAGTGGGTGTCGACCCGACTTTGACCAATTTTTCGGTGGCTAAATATTTAATTCTGGAGGAATTAAATTATATATTATTAATCTACGTTCGGAGTAGATGCTCGTAGTATTTTTTATTTCTCAAAACCGAATTTCGGTGAGTGAGAAATTAATACACGAAGATAGCCACATAAATGAGCATTATGTAAAGATTATTTAAAGGGAGATGAAACGCTTATGCCTTATCCCACATGGAATACAAATCATAGTTTATCCTAGTTTATTTACTTTAGAAGGTGTTATTTATTGTATAAACTATAACACAAGTGGATGATCACAAGTGGGCCACACGCGCGCACGCGCCCGCCCGCCCCGACCCGGCCCGCCTCGGCCTCGATGCGGGCACGGGCTCGGGCTTGGGCTTGGGCCGGGCGGCCGGCCCTATTGGGGCGGGGTCCAGTCCACTAAAGTTTTGCCACTCAAAAATGGGCTTGGCCCGGATTCGAGTGACTATTGGGTACTGGAGAGCCCAATGAATCGGGCATTGAGGTGTCCGTGATTCGTGTGGATGTTGGAGTTGTAACTCCCGCAGCGGTGGTCATCTGAAGTTAGCCCACTATCTCGATTGTTATGTAGTAGTGGGGTGTAACACCCTGGTTGTTACAAATGATTAATGCCCACTACCCGGTTTTTTCTCCTGCAGGTGGAATGTTTGGCTATTTATACATGTTTGTGCATTGCAGTTTGATACACATAATTGATACTCCATCAAAAAGCATACAATCATTTTCTGCATTCTGCACTAAGTCAAAGAACCAATCTTGAAAGACATTTCTAGTTGAAGGTGCTTCGTGTTAGTGGTGCTACTACACAGAGAAGCGTAAGCGTTTCATCTTTGGAAGCAATACGTCAAACCGTGAGCACTAGCCGGGGGACGTAATTGCTTTGCGGAAAAGAGATTAAATCTCGACTCGGCTTCGAAAGTTCTTTTGAAGAAGTTGTAATAGATAGTATTTTTCTTGTAATCTTTCTTTCTGTAATTTGTTATTTTGAAGGCATCCCGATTCTGTAACTTTGTATTCTACAAAAAGTAGTGTTTTGAAACACTTACCATTAGGATCTGTTGCAGCCCCCACCACAGATTCATCCCACAGAAGATTTTCCATAAACTTCAACAATTAAAATTTTTAAGCTAGAATCATATAAATGGATAATAATAATTAATACTAGGGATAATTACAAATAAAAAAAAGGAAAAAACCATGAAGTTTGGGCTAATTACAAAAAAAATACAAAGATTTTTGAAAATTACAAAAATCCCTTGAAATTTGAAATTTATTTTACAAATTTTCTTTCATAAGTAAAAAAAATATTTCAAAAAACCCCAAATATTTACAAAATATTACATTATCCCTCTTAAATTTAAGACAAAATGAAATTTGAATGAGTTTTTTGTAATTTTGAAATATCTCTTGGTTATTTTTAATGAACCCAAACCTGAGGTTTTTTTTTATTATCCCCTTAATACTATTTAAAGTATTGGAAAATAATGACAATAAAATAAAAGAATATATGCTGCATATGCACCTGCCATTCATCCAATTCTTTTGTGGTTGAAAATGGTAAGCCATCCTCTGCCAAGTCAGCATAACATTACTCCAAGAAAAAGGCAACCCTCCGCCGCCGCTGGCTCGCCGGAAAACCTCCTCCGACACTCCCTGCGACACCCCTGGAGGAGGTGGTGGCCATTTGGTGGTGGTATGGAGACTAAGTTGAAATGTTAGGAAATGGGGTTGTTCACACATGTGGGTGTGTATGTGTGTCTTGATTCAATGGATAAGAAAAAGGCTCATCCAATAATTTAGCGGTCAAATCATGTTGTGGATGAGTTGGTTCTATTTCATGAATCATGACCAAATAAATATATTTAAATTAAGAGCAAGTCTTTTGTGGGAAGGTTTCACAAATCTAAATTCGTGAGACAGATCTTCTAAGAACAAAATCTTGGTACGAACCGCTTAAAATAAATTTAAAAATAATAATGAACCATGAAAAAAAAAAACAAAAATAAACCCTAAAAATATGAACCGCTGAAAAATAAACCCTAAAAATAAAAATAAACCCAAAAATAAAAAATAAACCCTAAAAAAGACTAAAAATCCTAAAAACCAAATCAATTAAAAATAAACCCAAGAAAACAAAATAAACCCTAAAAAAATAAATATAAACCCTAAGAAAAATAAAATCTGAAAAAAAAAACCTTTAAAACTTTGTGTAAGGGCTCCGTCTCACGGATGCTCCGTTTCACGGATCTACATCCGTGAGACCGTCTCACGCAAGTTTTTGCCTTAAATTAATTTTGTGAGACCGTCTCATTTATCTAAGTTTATAAGACGCATCTTAAATACATATAAAAATATAAATTATTTTTATGGGTATGGGTTTGAGTCGAAATTTTATTTAAATATAGGATATGTCTCATGATTATATCCATGAGACCGTCTCAAACAAGTCTTTGTATTTATAATATGATACTCTTTCACGTAGACCCATGATAGTCTGATACAGCGAACAACACGGAGCCAAGAAAATTTAGGGTAGAGTCGATTCACAAAAATAGGGTGGATCCGATAAAAACCTAAAAATATCATATAAATTCTAAGAAAAATATTTTAAAAAAAAAAATTTAGTATAATTTTTTAAAAAACAATTTGCGGGGCCGGGGCCAAAGTTGCCCCCCTTCCCTCTGCCATTGACATTTGACAGTGAAGACCTAATTACAACGGGTGCAATTTATGAAATAACTAAATTATTTTCTTAATAACTAAATTCAGAAATTACTATGGGTGTAGTTTTAAAAAATAACTAATTTATTTTCTTAATTGAACTATATTATCTCTAAGATAACATTAATAATTCACCCTTATTATTATGGACAATGCAGAAATTGCCAGGGAAGGTTCGAAATTTTTTATTCAGTTCTCTGTGTGTGGGTGTGTGTATGTTAGAATTTTATTTTAGCATACAATTGGAAAAAATGTTTCCCAAAGATATAGAAAATATTCTTTAGATGTTCATTCGAAAATAAAAATTTATTTTTCTTAAGGCAACAACTTGTATGAGACGGATCCTAAATATAAATATAATTTTAACCCAAATTCAAACCCGTAAAAAAGACTCATAATATTTGTGTTTTATAGGATCCGTCTCATAAATTTAAAGTCTATGAGACGGTCTCACATAAAACCTCCTCTTTCATTAATTATATCCAAAGTTGGGCTTGCTAAAAAAATGTACTTGATGTATTTCCATATAATGTCAATTTGATGTCATCTCAAGCTATATTGACCCGATGTAGTGATTTATGTGCGAATAATATAAAACATGATAATAATCATATGAATATTTCAAAACATTTATTTAATTGTGCTTATGTTATATTTTACATTTGACAAAATTAAGAATAGTGAGTGTGTGGGCTTAAAAAATAAAGTCATTGGTTGTGCATTGAGCACTGTTCCAAAAAGCAAATAGGCACTAAGTAGACGGCACATTTAGGCCCAACCCCTGGGCAGGTTAGGCATGATATAAATAGAATTAGATAGTGCCTAATCAAGAAAAATAAAGTAGGGATGGCAATTTCCTCCGAACCCGACGGAGGATCCGATACCCGACCCTAACAAAGGAGGGTATGGAGGGTAGTTTTGTACCCGATTAAATAAATGGGTACGTGGGTATGGGTATTTTTGGGTATGGGTATGGAGGTGGGTCTAGGTACATCCTACCCATACCCTACCCGATACCCGATTAAATAATAATATTATATATATAATATATCTACATATATATTTATTTATAATATTTTACATATATTTTTTATTTATACAACTCTATTTATTTATATTTAAAGAAAATGATTTTTCCCCAAGTCTCAACCAAAATGTACTAACCCACTAACACTTTTGTTTAATCTTTTTTAATATTTTGCTATATTTTTATAATATATAGTTCGCTAATTCTTATATGTATTCTTTTTTCCTTATTGTTTTCTTTAGAATTTAGTAAATATCTATATTTTTATTTAAATAACTCAATTTTCTCTTTAAAAAAAGAAATAACTAAAATTTAAAAAAAATACAATTGTAAGTGGTAGGAGGGTATGGGTAGGGTATGAATACCCGATCCTCCGATGGGTATGGGGATGGGTATGAAAACTGAATACCCGATGGGTATGGGTATGGGTATGAGTATGAATATAATAAATGAGTATGGGGATGGAGGATGTAGAATCCTACCCGAATCCTACCCATTGTCATCCCTAAAATAAAGGGATAACCGATCAAAAAAAGAAAAGAAAAATAAAGGGATAATAATACTATTGCCCCACATTCCGGAAAGATTGATGGTCTTTTACGCTCTTATGCACTTTTTTAGACAATTTTATGCTCCCGCTATTCTTTTGGAAATTTCCCGAATTTTTACGTTGTTGTTTCAAAATTGTTTCGAACATGTTTCATCTAATAAAATGATGAAAAAATAAATTTTGTCCCTGTTAAATAATCAATTTTATACTCAAAATCGTATAAAAATTAAGAAATATACACATAAAACAATACACATTAAAACCAAACAAATTGAAAATAATATAGAAACATGAATAAAAAAATTACAATTCAATTTTTAATCCAATGCATGAAAACATAAAAAAAACATAGAAACAACCAAGAAATAATACATAAACACATAGAAACAAACCAAAAACAATATAGAAAACATCATATAAACAAAAAAAAGCTTAAAAATAGGTAAAATTGTATTGAAACATCGAATACTCGTGGAAACAGCAAAGAAACGTCAGAACCAGGGGCGGAGCTAGACGTGTAACGTTGGAGGGCTAAATCAATAAAAAAAATAAATATTTAGTACTATATATTAATATTTTAAAATAAAAAACACATAGAAATTATTGATTTTCAAAAAAATTGGGGAGTGGGGGGGGCTAAAGCCTCCCTATGTCTAAGGAGGATACGCCCCTAATCAGAACAACATTAAAAACAGTATGAAAACAACCCAAAATCAACATAAACAATATTGAAAACACCACATTAATAAAAAAAAATTAAAAATAGGTAAAAACTGTATTTACATTTACACATTGAAAATTACATGGAAACAAAAAAAAAATTATTAGAACAACATTAAAAATATTATCAAAAACACAAAAACAGTAGAAACAATGTACAAAACAATATATGAACAGAAAAACAGCGTAAAAAATAGGTAAAAGTTGTTTTGAAATATAGAAATAACAAAGTAATACAGGAACAACATACATAACATATAAAGCAATACCGGAAAAAAATTCGAAAAAACGTAAAAATAACCAAAAAATATGCAGGAGCGTAAAAAAAGGTAAAAATGAGTACAAAAATAATAGGAACGTAAACAGTGTCCTTTTTTCCAAAAGTTGAGGTATTTCCGGTAATTTCTCAAAAATAAAATCGTAGGCGACCAAAAGGAGCCTAGCGCCCAAGTGGGAATATTTAGAACACTACGGTAAGCATCATCAGTTTCAAATATTAAAATGGAAAACCAGAAAGAATTCATGCATCATATCGGAATAGGATTGTCATAATTAGAAAACTATAATGAATTTAAAACAGAGAATGATCAGCACAAGATAAAAACATCCAACCATAAAGATACCAAGATAAAGCATCTTCCTCGTACCAACATTACATGCTTAGAACCCGAAAATTGTTTATTGGCATATATCAAAAACTGAAAGTTACAAGCAAGCTTCAAAGCTTTCAGAACCAGTTGCCTGTTGATCAAGCATTTGAACCACCTGCGCAACACCAGCAGCAAGTTCCTTGTTGATCGTGCCATCTGGCATATCGAACGTTCTCCTCATTGACAGAGATCTTCCGGCAGGTTGAGGGTCCACCACATCAAGCATTGCTTCGAGCTCATCCACCATAAGCTTTTTTGCTGAACGAACCATCAGATCATAACCCTAAACAAAAAGGAGAGAGCTATTCACCAAGAATTGCAAGATTACAGATCATAGAATCTACCCCAACAATTTTAGAAAGAAAAGGGAAAATAGTTTTTCACTCATATAACTTGGACTACTTGGAGATTTAGTTCTATAAGTAGTCACCTTTAAGTTTTGGTCCAGTATCTTATACTCCCTCCTATTCAAATAAGTGTCTTTTAAGAAAAAAACACACATATTAAGGATTGTGTTAAAATACCAAATTACCCGTAATTAATAATAAATGCTACTTTGGAACAAACAAATTTATTCATTAGTGTTAGTAATGGGTGCCTCTGTGTCTAAGAAATTTAGGCATTTTGATGATATGACACAAAATTTGACACGTGAAATCACCAAAAATCTAAGCATAAAATTTGAGGATTTTAATGTTTTGGTGGCATTTTTCGAGTCATATTACCGAAATCCCAAATTTTTTTGACATGTGCACACCTGACTAATCACAGTTAGCAATTTCCAATAAAACTACACAATTTCGGTCAAAATATGACTAAATATCCAAATTTTTAAAAGATATTGGACTAAAATTTAAAGGTGACTACTTAGATGACTAAATATCAAAATAGTCCAAGTTACATGACTGAAAAATTTATTTTCCCGAAAGAAAATGTAATCACTTCACAATTCAGCAATATCACATGGGAAACTGGAATAGATTTATAGGCATGTCAACCTTGATCGACCAATCGGGATAATTACAAAAAATACCCTTAAGTTTCAGTCTAATTTAAAAAAAAAAAGGTTTTCTTTCAATATTATAATTACCCATTGATATTTGTTTCATTTTACAAATTGCACCCTTAAAAAGTGGGTGTTTGTAATACCTTAAGGGGATATTTGTAATTTTTAAAAGATATATGGACTTTTTGTAATTAGGCAATGTAACTCTTGTAATTATCTCTCTCTCAATCTAAATATGGAGGTGTGCCCCCATAAATCACTTCGGCTGCGATTGGATATACTTTCATTTTGGAAATTTTCTTTCTACTAGAGAATAGTATGAAAAATTTGTTAGGGAGAGTATGATTTTTGTTTTGAGATGTGAATGAACATGGAATGAAAATATAATGATGAAATATGATATGACATAGAAAAAGCAAAATAATGATTTTGGTAGTTAAAAATATGTGAGAATGAATAGTGATATTTATGGAAAATTGTGTAATAATGATTTATTTTTTCGGGAAAGTGGGTAGACTGTGATACGTGTAAGAAAAAGTAAGAGAAAAGTGAAAGTGAGTCAATAGTGTAACTTTTGAAAATTTTGATAAACAATCACATTTTGAGCTAAAAATAATTCTCTAGCGGAACAAAAATGTAAAAATTTTGATAGGCAACCTTCATTACTCTATCCATGTTAGAATGTCCACAATCCTTTCACATGCAACAATCACCGATCATTTGTTAGCAAAACTATGTCCAGAGGCATGGAGAATAAATAACTAATATGCACATCAATCATTCGGCAGCATGGAGGATTACTATGTAGCATGCCGACTGAAATTCTCAAAAAGGAGAAAAACTAAAAAAAAGTGAGAAATTTCTGGTACCTCAATTGCATCAACAGTGAGAAGCAGGACAATGATCTTTTCTGAGAACCGCTGACGCTCTTCTGCATTGTTGGATAGACGACGACGGTAAGAGAAGTTGTTGAACAAAGCCCTAATCTCCTTCAACTTGGTCTTAGCAATTGCCAGATCGCGAAGAGCACGCAAAGCCTGGGACCTTCGAATCAGATAAGCCCGGAAACTCAACTGAATCATAGCGGCCGCATCTTGTGGAGACAATTCCTTCCTCTTTCCCCTTTTCTTTTCCACTCTCTTGGCAAAAACCTATAGCAGCGTGATTAAATGAACATGTTAAACAAATATTAGTCAAGCATCAACTAGTAAGCGTGGGGGAAAACTCGGACAAATAATCTTGCAGCAGCTAAAAATTCTAAACAAATGTATAAATGACCTCTTGTGTTAGCCCTTGTAACTCCTAACACGGAATATTACTTAATGCTATAGTTTTTTTTTCATTTTCTTTTTTTTGGGAAGTATCATTATTATAGTCTCTCCAAATCACTGCAACCTCCAGTTTGTTTGCATGCCAATTGGTGGCAGAGACAATATTAAAGAATGACAACGTTGAGTTCAACTTCAAGTGATAAACTAGACAAAATTTACCGAGTGTTATATAGATACTTAACATGACATATACATTTTGCTAAATGGTAACCAAATTATCAGTACATGATACCAAAAGAAATAGTGTTTCAACTTTCAAGCCAAAATAATTATGCACAGCAGAGACACGATGACAGAGATCCATTAGGCACATCGACACATCTTCAAATCCATATGCATGAGTATTGGACAGTGGGTACACTTATTTGGTCCACTGTTGTCATAAATATGAAACCATACTCTCAACTTCTACTTTTGAAAGTGTAAATATACATAAAACTTTTACATTTTCAACTCTCACCTAAGGGAGCCTTCGCAAACTCTAGAAAAAGTGATTCTCAGCTTTCGGTGGAAACACTCCCTAAAATTCCCTGTCGAGTCAAATGGGAACTATAATAGTGGGACTGTGGGAGTATAACTTTTAGCACTCTCTCCTCAATCCCCACTTTTAACAATAACTAACAAAGTGCATCATGCATTAGAAAGAAACAGTACAAAACCACTCTTATTCCACCCCCACAACTGTAGCACCTAAGAGACGGTTAAGTGAAAGGGAAATTTTAACTGTGCTGAGTTTAAACATCAAACTTTGGTTCACAGCAGTTTATTACTGTCACTAATCAGGCTTCAACCCACAACATATGACCACAATTTAATAATCATCATCATAGCACAAAAATTTCTTCGCAAGAATATGACAAAAATCTCACCACACAAAAGTACTCAACAATTAATTATAAGAAGTCACATTCACATTGTTGACCACTAAAAAGTTTCTGAAAACGAAATGACAAAGTGAATAATTGATTAAGAAATCTATATAACAGAACTATACTGACCTGCCTTAACACAGTGCCACCGTTATCAGAGGGCTCTTCAATCTCAACAACGCGAGCAGTGGACCCCACTGATTTACCCTTCTCCTTCACTTTCTCACCTTTCTTGTTCTTCTTATTCTTCTTCTTGTCCGTCTCCTCCTCTGAATCGCTGCTGCTGTCGCCACTGTGAACCTTAACCGTGTACGTCCGCTCGATCGGCAGGTACTTGTTGCCCTTCCCCTTGATCTGAGCCGTCCATTTGTAACTCTTCTCCAAACCCTTCTTCTCGTCCTTAATCTCCGCCGTCCATTTGTACTTCTGTTGTTTCTCCGGGCTCTCGATCTCAGCCGTCCATGTGTACTTCCTATCGATAATCTTCTTCTTCCTCGCCTTCTCCTCCCTCACCAGGCGTTCGAGACCTAGCTCCAAATCCGACACGCGATCGCAGAGCGATTGCAAGTACAGCTCGCCGAGCCCGACCCGACGGGAGACTCGGCGAGTCGAGGTGCGGAATGGGGTTTTCTCGATCTGGATCAGATCCGTGACGGTTTCAAATTCGTCAAACAGAGTGGGCCTCGGATGGGAAGATTCTAGAAAGTCGAGCTCATCGTTGAAAATGGGGAATGAAGGGAAGCAAGGGTTTAGGAAGTGGGGTATTGGAGGGGTGAAAATGGATGTTTCTTCGAGCAAGTATGATGGGGTGCGCTCAACAATGTCGAATCTCCGGAATCTGCTCATTTTCTCAGATGCAATCAAGAAAATTTCTCGCAGCGGAGCTGATGATATCAGTCGAAATGTGTATATATAGATAAGGGAAAATTAGAAAATTGGTTAAATATTCAGACTTTTCATCCTCTAAGTTGGACTGTTTGAAAATTAGTTCTATAAGTTATGAAATTTTATACTTTTGATCCTCTAAGTTGGTTCGTTTGAAAATTAGTCCTCTAAGTTATGAAATTTCAGAAATTTCGTCCGACTTTCACCGGAAAATTTTCAATCCACCAGAAATTGCTGGCTAGGATCTAAAACGACGTCGGACGAGCACAATTCTCTTTCAAAAGTATGCAAAATATCACCTTCCACGCCTGGCAACCATAAAATCTTCTTCTCGGATTATCAATCGTCCAAGAAGTCCGTACTTGCGTGTGTTTTGCATACTCTTGAAAAGAGAATTGTTCTCGTCCGACGTTGTTTTAGATCCTAGTCAGCAATTTCCGGTGGATTGAAAATTTTTCGGTGAAAGTCGGACGAAATTTCTGAAATTTCATAACTTAGAGGACTAATTTTCAAACGGGCCAACTTAGAGGACCAAAAATCTGAAATTTCATAACTTAGAGGACTAATTTTCAAACAGACCAACTTAGAGGACCAAAAGTCTTAATAGGCCAACTTATAGGACCAATTTTCTAACTTTCCCTATAGATAATACGTGGGTTTTTTGTAAAACGAGGGAAAGAAATAAAAGGAGCTGTTTGAGAATTGAGAAGGTGAAAATTATGGGAGTAAAAATGAGGGAATATAAGAATGTGAGGGGTATAGTTGGTATTTCGAGTGAATTTTGGTGAAAATAGGATAAGAATGAATGTTAGGCGCGATTGAATATGATTTCATTTTGAAAATTTCTATTTTGTTAGAGAATAGTGGTAAAAGAAAATTTTGGCAAAAAAAAGATGAATTTTGAAAGTATGATTGGATGTGAGATAAAAAGTAATGATGAAAATTGATTTGATTTAAAAATAGTAAAATAATAATTGGATGTGATTAGTAGTTAGAAATTTTTGAGTTAGTGAATAGTAAAATTTTTGGGACAATGTGTATAATAATTAGTTTTTTTTGTGAAAAAATGTGTAGATGTGATTGGTAAGAGAAAAAATAAGAAAAAAGTGAAAGTGAGAAAATATTAGGCCTTGTATGGTTGTGTTTCCAACACCATTTTTCCAGTTTCCAACTATTCTAGAAAATGTGTTTATGTTTGTTTCAAAAGTTTTCAGTAGAAATGAAGTCATTTCCAGTTTTCACTTTTCATGGAAAATATTCTTTTGAAAACACAACTAAACAATTTTTCATTCCAATTACGCAAACTTAAGTAAAAATACACTACAATCACACAAACATATGTCAAAAATACATTTGAAAAACTATAATCAAACATATTCTCATTTTCAAATAGAAATTCAGACAACAAACCAAACATATTCTCAATTCTCACACGAAAACCAATAAAGTTTGAAAATTCATTTTCCAACACTAGAAACTGGAAATTGGACTTGGAAATACATCCATACAACTGAAAATTTTCATAAACAATCGCATTTTTTTATCAAAAAAAATTCTCTAGCGAAACGAAAATGAAATTTCTTCCATATCCAATCGTAGCAGTATTTGCCATTTGGCAATTATAATATTTAGATTAATATATAAGATGTATGAATATTGATGTTTGACTATTTTTTTATCATCAAAATAAATTTTAGAAACTTACCAATGATTACAACATAGACTGAAAAATAATTCCAATGCCTATGAATTATAAATCTATAAAAAATTTAAATAAAATTTTAAACCTAGAGAAATATAATTAACCCGTTGAATAAGATAATCAGAACAAAGACGTTAGACAAAACAACTACAAATGAAATTTATCATGATTTTTATCACGAATCATTAGGTAAAACTTCATCTACACCTTGTGTACAATAGCCACCTACAGGGGATAACTAAAAGTCACATATAAAAAACAAACATTGAAAATTATTGTGGTGGATCTTCTCATTTTCTTAAGTGATGATCATAAGATATGATTTTGCCTTCTCTCTCTAAAACCCTAGCCTCTTTTTCTCTTTAACCTTCTCTCTTTTGTTTCTTTTCTTGTTTCTCATTGTTAAGGGGTGATTTTTGGTCATTTTTGGCCGGAATCACCCATCTACATCATATTATCAATTTATTTACTATTAAGTGGTTTCCTACATAGATCTGGATTGTTTGTTTGTTTTGTTGTTTTTGATTTTGTCGTCTGATGCGGCGCTTGGTTTATCACCGTCTTGGTGCAGTGTTTTTCTTGTGTGGATGATTCAGACAAGCAAGTTTTTGATCCGACGGACAGAGATGACAAATCAGATTATGGTCTTCAACAGGTTGCAGATCTGGAATCATAGTTATTCTAAACATTACAGAATTTTCAAAACTATAGACTTTAAGTCGGTTTTTGTTATTAACCTAGATGTTATGGCTCTTTTCATAGTTAATTTTCCACGTTTTTTAACAGATTTGTTTATGTCTACTATCGATGTATTGCTAGTTTGAATTGTTTAATAAAATTATTTTTTTTTTGTTAAAATAAAGTGATGATCATAAGATTGATTTTTTGTGTAATAAAGAATGTTTCCAAATCTGGAATTCCATAAAATCAAGAAAGAATAGTAGGCGCGGTACATTGAATGTTAGGTAAAATATAGAGGAGCACATGGGCTTCTGATTTTTATAAAAATGTTGAAGTTAGTAACTATCAAAATAAATTAAATAATGGATTGTGTTAAATAATTATTTAATTGATAAAATAAATTAATGAACTGCACAGAACAGTTAAAAAATTGTATCAAAATAAATTAACAAATTCATTATTTCAAAAGTTACTTAAATTTCATTAAACGAATTATTTTTAAAATAATTACCTACAGAAAATATGATTTTGAGTAGTATAATAATATTGACTTAAATACATGAATCTATTGTGTTGGAAGAAGACTATATTTATTTTGAGAGAAAGAGAAAACAATATTTAGGAAAAGAGTTTATAAATCCAAACACTCCCTAATTAAGTTTGCTTAATGTGTCCGACTTTCTTTTTAGTACAACGGGGATAGTAGAAGAAAAAAACACACATTTATATGAAATTGAAATCGAGTCGGTCGGCTGTGACAACACAAATGTTCACCACTAAAACACAACATTATACCTATTTAATGTGTATGTAGCTAAGTATTTCTAAGTAAATAAATATTATTCCCGAAGAGTTTAGTATATAAACTATATACGCTTTGGATTCGGTCTTAGATTTAGGTACTTCAGAGTAAAACGTAATCGCGATACGATTTGATGTCACATGGGTTTAAATCAAAGAGTTTGTCGTATTCAATTAAAGTTTCAACCCAATCAGATATTCAGATTTATAGTACTTTAAATCGAAATCAGCTGCAATCCTCATCCTGCCCGCTATCCCTTGTCTGTTGCTGTGTTGCATGTGAATAATATGCATATGCACTATGCATAATATTATATATTATCCTCTTGCATGAGGCATGACGGTGGAGCCCATAATTTTTAGACCGACCCGTGAGTTGGCCCGAGAATAGAGCAGGATTGGACATTTCACACCTACTTTGGCCCGGCCTAATAGGTCAGAAGCCCGATTGTAGGGCCGTGCCTAGCAATTTTTCGGCCTGAGTCAAACTTTTAAATGAGCTTTTTTTTACTAATTTAAAGATAATATAAATTTGTATTAAAAAATAAGCTTTCTATAATGTACAAAATTAGTTAAATAATATGACAACCATTTTCAAAGTAATTATTTAAATACAATTCGTCTCACAGTTTTGGCAACAAAAGTATTAATCAAGTCTGTTTAATCAAGTTGCTCAATAATTCTTTTCTCAATTGATAACATAGCTAACTCATTCAATCTATCTTCTATCCTTTGTTTATTTTTTCTCTTTTGGTGTCCGTACATGTGTTTGGGAAGCATGATGATACTAAAAAGAAATTGGAGATTAAAAAGCTAACAAATAATTCATATTTCATCTATTTAAAGCACAAACTATAAAAGAATAAAAAAATAAAAGAAAAAAAATAATATAAAAATATGCAATACTGGGGTTAGAAATTCAAAATCTCATTTAATTATCAATCTATATCATAAAACTTATTCCTTAAAATTATTGGCATTTAAATTAGTAAAAATATAATACCAATTAAATAAAAATTAACTATTTTGAAGGTGATCTTGTGATGGCTAGGGTTTTGAAGACTTGAGATTGGAAGAAGAAATCAAATGGTAGAGCACATCTTTAATTATGGAAAATACATATTTGATCCAATTCTCTCTCAAATTCTTTAATTTCTTCTATTTTTCTCTTCTTTTTTTTTTCTTTCTTATTCTCCTTTTTTCTCTCTTTTTCTCTTCTTCTTTTTCCCTCTTTCTTCCCTCCCCAGTTCAGTTTTTCGTCTATCTTCAATCTGTCTTCAGTCTTCTATTATGTGCAATATATATTTGGGCCTAATTTGCTCTTTTAGTTGGGATTTTGAGTTGCTATTCTTATTTGGGCTTTTAAAACTTAAAAGCCCCTAGCTACTAAAACATCTACAAGTATGTGTATATATGTATTAATTTATAAAATTATTTGGCCCCTAATTTTACCAATTTTTTTGGGGCCTGAATCCATGGACTCATTTGACTCATGGTAGGCACGGGCCTGCCCGATTGGCCCAACTAGATTGAGGCATAAACATGGGGTTTGGGTTGGAATGGGCCAAGAGAAATGGTGACCTGACTATTTTTTGGTTGGCCTGATTCGATTTAATTTTTTTCATTTGGCCCGATAGCTAGCCCGACCCAACCCATTGACAACTCTACATGAGGGTGACACCATTCTAAGGTCTAAGCCCCAATCAACAATGTATCCCAGGGCTAATTTGTTTTTTTTTTTTTATGGGATTGGATAAAATTTTAGAATTTGGTAAGATTGCACTATTCATATATTATATAACATAGTTTTAACTTTTAATATTGTATTTGAGGTTCAAATTGAGATATTTATACAAAAATGGTATTACATTACCCTTGCCAATTAAGAAAATTGGACAATATAGCATACACTGGCACAATTGACTTTTACTTGGATGGGAAAACTGGGTTTATTTCATGTCACCCAAGTGGGTGGCCACCCACATGGGGTTATGACCCTTAGATCATCATACACACATATACATTTATATGGGTGTGTATTTGATCCAAGGGCCATACAACCAAGTGGATAGCTACCCACTTGGGTGGCATGAAATTTACCATAAAATCGGGTATTATGTAATAATAACGCATCTTGATCAGTTGTGATTAATTATCAAATGAATGCTTGGTTTATTCATGGGCCAACTTCCAATTGTGAGTTCGTTAAACAAAACGGTAAACACTGTGAAATTAATGCGATGAAAAATGCAGACGAAATCTTTTGTTCCAAAAAGACAAGTGTTTCATCTTATATTCCACAACAAAAATGCTTGCTACATGTATAAAAACTACCATATTAATTTTGAAGCATAAATAAAACCTAAATTATAGGTTTTTAAAATGATAGATTTACACGTGTGATAATCATCCATGTAGTAAAATTTGAGAGAAACTTTTTTGGAACAGTTGATCTCATTTGATGATCAAAATGGTTTTTTCCATGGGTTTTTCCTTTCTAAACACACCACATGTAGTGATTTTAGCCCTCTTTTGCTATACATGATTTTCTCCAAACTATATATCTAATATTCCAAATATCAGTCTCACATACCAAGTGTATTGATGATATCATTATTGTACAATTGACAGATATTTAATACTAAGAATATAAGATGAAACACAATTTATAATAGATGTATTCGAGGTTGCTCATTCGTTTCAGCTGATGTGATTACGTTTTTTTAGAGATAAGTTTATGTGATTACATGCGATATATATTACAGTATGAAACTTTTAATATTGTGTTTGCTTGCGAATATTACATATTTACAATGAATGGTATGTTACCAAATCTACATATTCGATGCTTGCTACAAGTAAATGTGTGAAGTGACAATTATTTTTTTCTATTTTATTCTTGCTAAATGGTGAAAAAATACGATGCTAATTATTAAATTTTTATAATTTTTATCCACTTTTTACATGGAATATTAAGTTTGTCAATCCATATTGTAATATACATTCTCCTAATCTTGTGATTACAAATTGAGTTAAGGTTTGTCAATTCATATTTTAATATACATTCTCCTAATCTTGTGATTACAAATTGAGTTAAGGAGTTTGATCCACTATCGATCAAATTCTGGATTAATATCGGGCTACAAGTATATCTTGGACATTTCATTGTTGAAACGAACTAGATATTAGCTTTATTAGTTGGGTATGCATCCCCTACAAGTAAACAAGGTTTAGTGGATTATTTTTAAAAACATAAGGTTTAGTGGATAAAAACTAAGTATGTTGCATTCCATTTATTTAAACATATTCAGTACATCCATGAATTTTACGAAATAAATATAATATTTTCTATAAAAAAACTTAAAAGTTTATTTACAAAATAAATTTTTTTTGGAAGGTTCAAAAGAACTTTTAATCCTTCGCTTCAAAGCAAACTTTGTATAGCACTCTTTATAATAATTCTTTTTTTTTTTCCGTTGAACACAATGTTTTCTGGGATTTGCTTTAATTTGGCCCATCGATGCGAGTCTTAGCCCAATCGATAGCCCAATAGAAGCCAATCAATTTTAGGATCACGGAACAACCTCGGCAGTACAAACTATAATGGCAAAATCATAACCAGGGTGGCTTAGCCCCTGCACCACCACAAACAATTGTGGGGTGGAGGTCGAGGTTCAAATCCCCGCTCCATCAAATTGTTTGTGGGGTGGAGGTCGTGGTTCCTATCCTGCTCCATCAAATTGCTCCCAAGGGCATATGCGAGTGGTGAAGATTTGGTGGGAACTCATCTTGAATAAAGCATCCGTGTGGGTTCGATTCGGGAGAGATCGTTATTAGTAGATTGGGGTCGAACATAAATTGTTCTCTTTACCTGGAGGATCTCGTTGTACGCCGCCAGACCCCAAAAAATCGGCAGCGTGCACATCCCGCGTTTACCATGGCGGCAAAAGAATGAGGAGCGGGAGTCGTTGTCTCAGTATAGTCGGGCGTAAGCCTGAAGTCGAGTTATCGGCCGAATCGTGCACATCCGCGGTTTATCCATGGCGGCAATGAGGCGGGCAAGAATGAGGAGCCTCGAGGCATAGTCCTCAGTATGTAAAGCACCCTGGGAGTTCTGAGTTATCAAAAAAAAATATATATATATATAATGGCAAAATCATTGTGAACTTTTACAAATATGTAGAATAATAACGTACGATGGCAAAATCTAAAGTTGAAACCATCCCCATTAGTACTCAAATAAAATGTGATAGAGAGATCCCATTCTCGTTCCCATTTAGATAAAACAAGGATTCCGTCTGAATCCTCATTTCTCAAATATATATGTTATTTATCTATTATTAATATTAATTCATTTATATTATTTTATTTTATTAATTTTAAAACATGAATTTATTCGAACAAATAACTTTATTATCCTTGCGAGTCATTAATATATTTGATAAATTCAAGCCCGAGTTCGACTCGATAACAAACGAGTCAAGCTCAAACTCTCAAAAACTCAACTCGATTCAATTCGATTGTAGCACTAGTTGCAGGTTAGTTGTTTGGAGACTCGACTCTTGAGTTGATCTGTGGACTTGGACTGTTATACTGATCAACTATGTTGACTTAGAGTGATCTGTCTTTCATAGTAGCATATATCAATTATAAAATTATAATATTATTTTATTATAAAACTAGATGACTTTTATCGAAGGCACTAGGTAATGTAAACCTACTGGGATTTGATTACATATATAATAAGGGGTAAAAACCCTTTGTCATCTAAACTATGACGATTTTCACAGTTTGAGAGTTGTTTTGTTTACACTTTATTCTAAATTACATGGATTTTGCACTTTTCATCTAAACCACGGGGATAGCACACTTTTTGTCTGTGCACTTATTCATCAATTTTAAGTTGTTTTATATGACCAAAATGGTAATCTAACTTTTCAGCATTAGAATCGACAGTTGGAATCGAACACATCAAAGAAATTAAAATTGACCAAAAAATATACAAATTAACAGGAGGCGTGTTAGGGAAGTGACAGAACCCCAGCGACAAGATCAACAATCGAGGTGTCCCAAATGACAAAGTGCAAAATCCAGAGCCGGTCCTAAGTTTCGAGGGGCTTGGAGCGGAAAAAAAAATTGGGTCCTTATATTTACATAAAAATAATAAAATCAACGGTACAAATAAAATTTCATTGATTTAACATTAAAAAATAAGATAAATAATAACAAAAATACAATACTCAACCTTTAACATTTCGGTCTTATTAAAATAAAATACGAAAAAGATTGTTCAATATATTTACCATAGAGAAAAAGATAAAAAAAACTAATAAAATAGTGAAGGAATGAATCATGAGTACTTAAAGGTGGACGAGTCTTTCATTTCTTGAATTTTTTTTTTTTTTGGTTTTACAAAAAGAGAAATTGTCACGCCCCAGACGGGACGCGACGACGATCAACCACTTAAACATAAATAAACCCAATGGTCTAGACAAATGATACAATAATCCTAAGTGAAACAGTCTAAAGCGCAAAATAAAATAAACATAAGTACGAATTACAACTTAAAGTCTAACAAGATCCAAATACATCCGACATAATAACCTGAATAAGTTTACAGGCCAAAACTAAAACATAAGGTAAAGTACAATATCCAAATCTTAAACGTCAAAGGGTCCTACGCCCTTAAATTACAGTCAAAGAGAGAAAATAATAGCAGGATAAACGGGAGTCCAACATCAGTAGAAGTACATGAAATAAGAACAATCATCAGTAAAAGGTGCAAGATCGACAGCAGGCGAGGGTCATCAATCTGTGGCCGGTTCTATATCTTCAACATAGTCTCCATCTAAAGGTTAGAAAACAGGAGGGGATGAGACATAAATCTCAGTGGATGGGGTGATCGTGTGCAAGTGTGGCGATATATATAGTTAATGCGAGAAAATCAGTTGTATGAAAACGCGTGAGATATGATGCATGATTCCACACACGGTCCACAAGCGTCGTGATAAATATATTTAAGTAGTATACTTATACAGTTTAAGAAACAGTTCGTGGTCACACAGACAATATGTGATTCAGGCAAGACAGGTAGGATTGCGTATGGAATGTAACACCAATCCTATGCAAGACAAGTAATGGTTGCGTACGGATTTGTAGCGCCAACCAATGCAATACAAGTAGCGGTTGCGTCGGTTTGTAAGCGCCAACCAAACGGGTTGATTAACTCCAGAATCATGTGGAGACATCGATTCCTTCGTTCTTCCTTGTAACTCCCCGAGCAAGATGGTCCAAGACCTGTCACCTTATTGCTCCATAGGCAAAGACAAATCCACAGTAGAGCTAGCTAGGCCCGGATTGTCATAATCATGATTATACCTCAATACTATGACCCGCTTCCTCGGACAAACTCCGTCCCTCAATTGCGGGATTAGGGCGATGGAGCCGCAGAGTGGAATAGCAGCCGAGCTGCCGGTTCCATCCCGACGTATCCATTACGATTGTGAGCTCGACACACCAAGTTGACTCGAAGTGGAAAGTAAATACAAGTTCAGCAATCAACCAGCAATGAAGTATTATTGATTCAGAAGCGATTCAAAAAAGTTTTCAAAATTGCGAGTGGCAATTATGGCGTTGGTGGAGTTATTTAGATGGAGATGATTATCGAGAGGATAAGCAATCTCCGATATCTTGAAAGATTAGGTGGAACATAAGTCCCGCTATAGATTCAAAATCACAAGACGATAGTCCCGCGATCGGGTATTAATCGTCAAGACGATCCGATAAGTCAAGGGATTTTTGAGAAAATAAAATATTTTAATTAATTATTAAAGTCAGAGGGTCCAGGGCTATTTCTTTAAAAGGAAAATAATTTGAGTTATGTCCTTGTTAAAAAGAAAATTTACAATTAGCCCCATTTTGTAAAAACCAATACTTTTGGGGTTAAAAATTAAGTAATTAAATGTCCAGACCTGGAAAAATTATGAGGTCAGTTCCTAAATTCTCTAAATTGTTCAGAGATTCAGGTTTTTAAAGTTTTGAGGTCGAGTTTTAATAAAAATATCACATTGGCCCCAAATTTGTTAAAATTATCATTTCGGGCCCTAAGTTTAAAATAATTGGAACTCACAAACTGGAAGGGATTTTAATGTGATTCCAGTTGAAAAATGTCACTAAGGTCAGTGGGATATTGGGACAAAAATAGTTTTAAAATGAAATAAGTATAGGCCCCTTAATTTTTGAAAATCTCATTTTTGTCCCATTTTGAAATAATTGCCTTTAAGGCTTTTAGGGGTCCAATTGTTATGAAATTTGAAAATTGGGTCCAAAATATAATTATGTTATAGTTAAATTAGTATTTCCAGGTACATGGACTGTATAAGTCCTGGAAATTCTATTTGGGTCCTCAAGTTTAATCTTTTACAATTTGGTCCCTCAATTTTAGTAAAATTACTTTCCAAGCTCTAAACACTTGAGTTTTTAGAATACACTTAAAATATTTTATTTCCATTCCCTTAAGAGTTAAAATTTCAAATTTTAAAATTAGGGTCTGGTACAGTTTCGAAAATTGCAATGTAGCCCTTAAACTTTTAAAATTTTACAATCTAGTCCTTGGGCTTTTAAAGGTTGATTTTATTTATCTTAAAACTCTTAAAAATTTATTAAAATGTCCAAAAGTCATTTTTGAACCTGAGTACAGTACCAAAACTCGAAAATTACAGAGGGGTCCCTTAAGTTTTATTTTCTTGCAATTAAGTCCACCAACTTTCTATTTTTGCATTTTAAGTCCAAAAATTGAAATTTAATCAATTATGCTCGACTTGTCCAGGTTATAAGTCATACAAAACATGGATTTCAAGGATCATACACATGCATGTCCATTTCATACAAGAATTCATCAAATACAACAATAAAGTGTACATGCATGCACCTAAATTTTAATAAATAGCATTTTTGAGCAACACTTGAGAAATTTCACAACTTGATACATAAAATTGACATGCAATACATAAAATATATATCTCAAGTGCTCAAGATCAAAAGACTATATGCATATAACAAAAATCCCTAGAAGTTGGAAAGATTTTTCCATCCACCTTAAAAATTGGATAGTTGGGAAAAAAAAAGGATAAATTTCACAACTTGATATGAGGTCACTTAGGTCAGACCCTAAGTCAATAAATATAAAAAATTAAGAGTTAGAAAAATGAGTGAAAAATTAAGAAGAAAAAGAGGAAGGTGAGAAAATTGGAAATACTACACTTTACCTTATGTAGTAGGTGAATTGGAACTAGTTAAAGCTTCAAAGTTGGAATTTTTGGCTCACCCTCAAAACCACTTAAGGTCAGCCCCTATTTCTCAAAAATAAAAAAGGGGTGTTAAAATTTGAAGAAAATATGAAGAAGAAGAGAAAAGGGCTCTAGTGTCCAAATCTTACCCTGTAGTCCAATTTCTCTAACAATTTATCTTTAAGTCTTCTAAGGTGACCACCAAGCATGCATGTCCTCAAGTAGACTCCTATGTACCTCCAAAAGTCAAAATCAAACTTAAGTTAAGAAGAGAATGTGATGAGTTATAAGATATCAAGTTGAATTGAAGAATGAAATTTCTTACCTTTGAGAGGGGGGTTCGAATTTTTGGAGTAAGTATGAAGAATGTTTGTGTTTTTGTTTAAGCGTTTGAAGAAAGAAGAAGTGTTTGATGATATGAAGAAGATGTTCTTGAAGATGTGAAGGATGTTTGAAGATATGAAGGATGTGTTCTTTGAAGATTTGAAGATGTGAAGAAATTATTCTTGAAGGTTTGAAGATATGGAGAAATTGTGTTTGAAGATATGAAGAACTTGTGTTTGAAGATTTGAAGATATGAAGAAATCTTAGAGAGAGATTAGAGAGAAGGAGGAGAATTAGTTTGAAGATTAGAATGTGTTGGTGAAAATGAACAAATTTTGTTCATTTTTCTTGTATGTGGTCGTCCACATTAGGGAGAGAGGGAGGGATTTTTTGGTTCAATTTTGTGTCTTGTAATTTGTCTCTTGCATGGAGACAAAAGGGAAGTCAAAGGTATGGCAAATGATGGGTAGAGAAGGAATGTTGGGTAAGTGGGAATAAGTTGGAAAAAATAGTATTAAAGAATTGGTGTGTAAGATAATGTGTATAATGTTTGAATTAATGATGTAATTATACACAACATGACTACATAAGGTGTATATGTACAAGAGTTGGATGGTATTTCTACACCAAAATCATCACTATTGCCGTCCACTTAAGGGTATTTATGGCATTTTCATTTTTTTTGTCCCAAATTTGATGATAATAGATGAATAATATCAATCTCCAAGATAATTAGTGATTTTCTTGATCACTTATAAGTCTCATGATCACTTATTCTAAATCAAATTCTTAATTCTATAAAGTATAAGTCTCCAAAATAAATAGTCTCTTAAAATTCTAAGGTGACTAATAAATACACAAATAATAATAATGATCATTCAAGTGGTCATAAGTGTGAAATAGAATTAATCAATGATTATGATCATAAGTAATAAATGAAATTAAATGCGAAATATATTTATTATTATTATTTACCCGTCAAAGTGACACAGTAAAATAGTCGATGACGATAAAAGGATAAATTACACGCTCGGAAAATCGGGGGCTTCACAGAAATATATAGTTAGATTAACAAAAATTAGATAGATAGGTGGGAAAAATTTAATTACATAGAATGGCAAAAAAGAAAACCTTCACTTATGTTTTTTGGCAAAAAGAAAATATAGTGTTGCATAAAAAGGCAAAGAAGAAAACCAAATAGTTAGATAGAAAATTAGAAACTAGAAAGGCCAAAAAAAAAACTAGAAAGGCAAAAAAAAACTAATATTTGCTTCTGTTGGGATTTAAACTCAAGTCCATAAGGAACAAAAAAACCATCACAACCCTGTGTCAAGACGTTGATTAATACACCAACTAAACTTTTGATTAATATATCCAACATATATAATGTAAAAAATAAAAAAAAAATCGGGGCCCTTGCCAACTGGGAGCCCTGTGCGGCGGCACCACATGCACTTGCCGCAGCGCCCCTGCGAGAATCTGTAGTTCGGATGATAAAGTATAATAAAAAAGAAGAAAAAAATATATTTAGTTCCAAAGTGCCAAAAATGCCATATTTTAGATGACAAAATGTTTTCCCCCCATATATAACATCGTATAAACTTTTAAACTAAAGTCTAACATTTGATCATATATATCTCATACATCAACTATTACATGTGGTACTGGTAATTAATAAAACGAAAATGAGGACACTCCTTCATATGATCATTACATATATCTTGTAATAATTATATAATTATGAAAATAATTGTATCGAAATAATTTTATTTGTTGTGGATTGGTGATTTGCGATGTGGTGGCTGATAATCAGTCTCTGATAAATCTTCTTCCCTGAAAATTGAGGAATGTAAATCCATTTCTCTAACATTGAGATGTGGCCATCTTGAACCCTACATAAATATTGGTACAAAATATAACCAAATTAAATCATGTCACACACTTTACTTTTCCATACTTGACATATGTTTTGACATTTTTAAACAATTGTTTGGCCCACCATTGAATATATATATATATATATATATATATATATATACACTTATGATGAAATTAAATGCTATGTTAGTTTCAACATACTAGTAACAAAAAATTCAACCTATCATATAATGGGTGTGTTTGCAATCACCGAAGAAAAGTGCTTCTCATTTTTTGGCTTGAAATAATCATTTTTTAGTGTTTGCAAGTACCAACTTCTGCTTCTGCTTCTATTTAATTTAATCAAAATCTAAAAATAGGGAGAGAGGTGGTTTAGATTCTGTTATGCTTCTAGTTTGAATTTTACAAATAAATAAGTACTTTTACAAATTTTTTCCACCAGACACTCTCAACTTCTTATTCTCAACTTTGGGTTTCATTTTCAAACACTACCAACTTATGATCTTCAACTATTTCTACTTCTGCAATAATAAATCATTTATTCTAAAAGCAAAAGTTTTGCAAACACTCCCAATTAATAAATATAATTATATAATTGTACTTGTGTTGTGAATCACTTTTCCTTAATACAGAATAAGTGTATATTTATGTAATTATCCTGTGATTGAATTAAATCACTTATATATATATATATATATATATTAGTATTTGTTTAGTCATTTTCAATTTTGGACATTGTGAAAGAGACTGATCAAATGGATAATTAGGCTCAGGTCATCTCATCACATCTTAAATATTTAAGGCTCAATTTGGTACAGGAAACTAACATTCCATTAAAGATCATTTAAGACAATGAAATTCCACTTGCAGTTTTTGTTTCTTTCAATCAAAGATTTTGGCTGTGAAAATGAAATGAGCCTAATTTAGAGTGGTCTTAGGAGTTAGGACATAAGAATATCAGCATCTCATTTTATGATTATATTTATTTAATTAATACCTATGTTGTTTGTACCACGGATGCATACATTTTTATTTGCTTTCATTAATTACATTATCCCTTTTTTGCATTTCTATTTAGGTTAAGTGATTTTTTGCTAAATTGAAATGATCATAACACCTTGCATTTAATTTCTGAAAACTAATACAATCGTCCAAAACCTTTGGCTATGTTGATTATATTTAATTTAAACGATTAATGTTTTCACATTTCTAAAACTAAAAATGAAAAAGTTTAAATTTGTACGTTTTGTCTCATTTTCAAAATGTGCTATTTCAAAATTTGGTGTTTCGCATAAATAAAAAGCTTCATAACAGTTTTTCGTTACCTTTGATATTCTTGTTGCGTGCAGCAAAGCCTTGTGGAGAGAAGACTTACATTCTTCAATATTTCCTGCATTTCTAATATGCGTAAGCTAAGCTGGAGTTGAATATATATGTGTGAATACATATAAAAAAAATGAAAAATATAATATGTATACCAATAGATCAAAATAATTTATTATACTCAGTTCTGCGTACAAACTTGTATGTTCTAATCAGTATTGTAAAAATTGGTCTAGGCAGCATAGGCGATTCTATTCAAACCGGTGGACAAATCGCTCGGGCAAAACTTGGGCCTAGATGTGAAAAAAGAAAAATTGGGCCTAATTAGGAGATAGGCATCGGACTGCCGTCCGATTAACCCTACTAATTTTGTAAACAATGGTTCTGATTGCTAGAATTACTTTGACATATATCTCATACACTAAAAATGGAAATGTTTAAGAAGGCCTAAACAATAAGTTACTGACCAAGAGTCAAAATTTTGAATCGAGATTTTAGTTGGCCAAGATAAAAATAAAACAATGATAAAGAAATGAACGTATTAATTAGTTATGAGCAGGAGGCCGGGCATTGGCCTAGAATAATCCGAAAAAAATCCAGAATCATGACAATAATATTTTTTCTTGAGATCAGGTTTGAGCCAAGATATAGATTGATGAATCTTAATTAATGAAATTACACCTGACATTGTTCCTTTATTCCCTTTGTTTTTCTTGCAAAGATCCTCTGTTTCTTTTGGATTCAAACTTTTTGCACTTGTGCTAGCTATAGGCCTTCTTTTCCCCACACTTGGACTAAAGTTCATGCTGAATTTAAGTTTCTCCTCTATCTGCATCCAAAGAAACAAAAAAAAAAAAAAAGATTTAATTTTTTTACGAATATTAATCGTAGCATACATTTAATTAATGTAATAAAACTAAACTCAAGCCTTTGGAGGAAATTAAGAATATTCAAACCTTGTGAGGGTGAAATTTCTTGTGAGCAATCCAAGTAGTTAGAGCAAAAGGTCTTGCATTACATGCATGCATAAAGAAGCAAAGGAACAAGATGAAGAAACAAATTTTGAGACACATGATGTTGATGGAAACTTTATTTTCTCTGTCATCAGAAGTGAGTATCATGAAGAGTAGGAGAATTTAAGGACAAGTGTTTTTTTTTTTGAGGAAAAGGACAAGTGTTTTGAGCCTGCAATCAAATGTGACTTTGTCTATGATTAGACACTCTTGATTCCAGAAGGTGAAAGCATTAAATAAAGGTTATGAGATGTACTATTCAAATACCATATTTTTAACTCAAGTATTTTTGCAGATCCAAACTTCAACTATTAGCTGTGTTATAAAAAATGTTAGACAAAGGTCTAATTAAAAGAAAAATATAGGTGATCAAGGAAAGTATAGCGTCTAGGCGGGACTTGGACAAGGACTATGAGAATAGTTATTATGGACATAAAAAAAAAATGAAAAAGGAAACAGTTTGAGTTGTCCTAAGTTGTAACCATATTTGCTGTTGCAAGAGACAAAAAGAGACTAGCATTGGGACATGTAGTCAAGTGTTTGACAAGACCTATGATAATTGAGTAAACATGAAGTTCCATATCATCCTCACAAACTTTCACATTGTCCAACAGTTTTGTCAGGTCCCAATCAACAGGATTTTTCTTCAAAGCATTAAGACCAATGTGTAAATGGCTTTGATTGATATTCTTGTTAATGGCTGCATTTTGTGTGTGTGGGGTTATCTTCGTCATTTTACTATGTTCTGCCAGGGTTTAAGGATTTCTAATGCTGCCCAATTAAGCATGGATAATATATAGGTTGGACTTATTTCTGTTTAATTTGTTACATCCACATGCTTACAACCTACACAACGAGCAAATCTCTAATTAACTGTTAACAAGATAAATGAGGTTAATTAGAAAAGATCCAGAAAATCTGAAGTAGAGCTTACACGAAAGTAGGTTGGGGGCCGAATAGAACACTACAAAAACAAAAAGTGGCTTTGTTCACACCCATTTTTCCTCTAAATATAGACACCTTTTAGTTTCATGACATTTAAAAGACTATAATACATTTACTACCTAAAGCATGTGTCACACAATTGTACCACACGATCGTGCCACATAAAGTCATGTGTCACACAGTAATGATTGTGTACCACATGATCATGCCATATGAATTTGGAGAAAGGGTAAATTGGGAAATATTGAGGATTTTAAAAAGAAGGTGAGTGTATTTAGAGGAAAATAAGATGTGAAATAGTGCCTTCAAAAAAAATCTTATAATCCACTCAAAAAAAAAAATCTTATAAATTCTAACTTAATTTTTTAAAAAAATATTTCTTAATAATATTAATTTTTGAAAAAATGGGGGAGTAATTAGCCCTCCAAGCTCCACCAGTGTTCTAGTCTACAATTGTTCAGAGTTTTCTATTTTTATTTTATGTGTTTGTTGGTATTAACTTTTTTATATATTATTTAGTTTGTTATTCTCGCTAATTAATTTTTTTATTCTTTCGTCATACATATTTTCATAGTCATCCTCTTCTCTTTTCTCTTTAACTTTATGAATAGCTTATTTAATTAAAGTTTACTTAAATTGACCCCTTGATTGCACGTAGGAAGAATAAAAAAGAATGCAGAGTCCTTGAATTAGGGTTCTTGGATCAGATATCAATATGCTTTGGTATCTGCAGTTAGACCACTAGCTACTTTCTTAATTCCGCTGGCTACAAATCCCACTTACTGCTTGTCTTCTACTTTTTTTTTTTTTTTTTTATGACGAAATCGTAGTCGCTTACTCTTCGAAACACACACGGATAAACCTCGAGTTGGACGTCTTTCCCGCAAACTACGTCAACCAGGTAAACTACACTAGGCAAGCTCTGTGTGACATGCTCAACCAAGAAAGTGTTAGTAGGGGAAATCGAACTCGTGACCTTTCAATCCCGTGCTCACCAACTCCACCAACTCGACAACCCTTGCGGGCTACTTGTCTTCTACTTCTTGAATCTTGCTATATATGTTGTTACATTTTTACACATTTGTTATTGTTATGATGCACAAAATCTAGTCTATCTAGATATTGACTAAGTTCCCAAAGCCAACTGAGATCCTGCCTTTGAAATTTCATCTTCTATTTAATGGTATTCACTCAGGAGCACATCTAGGGGCTTCCTGGGCCCTGTCTCCCCCCTCTCAAAAAAAAAAAATTATTTTTTTATTTTTTTTCATTTTTTCTAAGGTAAATATAATGGGGAAAAAATAGTTGGGCTAGGAGAAAAAATATTGGGCTAGAGGTAATAGAGCCGGCTGGCTACGCCATTGGTATCAATAAATGTCATGTGTACATGATGACATCATTTTTGTACACGTGGCATTTACACTTATCATAGGAGTATAAGATTAAACATAAAATGGAATAGGATATCCTGATTGAAACTAAGCACATGTCAAGTGTAGGGTAGCTGCAATTTATCTATATCTATCTATCTATATATATATATATATATATATATTATCTTAAAAGTGTGAATGTTTCTTCAAATTTTTGATTGGACAAAAATATCCTTTGGACATAGTAATATTTTAGGATAACTAAGTAATTTGATATTTATTAAGTTTCTATTTGTTCAGTTATAAAACAAGTGTCCTTTTATATTCTACACTTTTAAAGTATTTATTCTTTCATTTATAACTTTTAAAATATTTTAAATTTTCAAATAATATTAGTTTCATATTAAACTAGATTTCGAGAGCTATCTAACTGTATGTCATGAGCATATATATAAGGACTTCACATGAGAAATTTTTTAACATTATAAAGTTCAACATAATGTAAAAATTATTTATTATTTAATCATAATAAATTAATTATAAATTAATTAGAACATATATGTGAATGTTTTTCTATAGTTTTATTATTTATTTAAAAAATTTATTTAATTATATTAGAGATGTTCATTATATCCAATTTATTTTTCAGAATCTGAAAATATATTTTTTTAATCATAACACTAAGAATACTTTAAATTTCTTATAAAATTAATTTTAAAATTAAACTAAGTTTCAAAATCTTCAACCATATGTTCTAAACATATACACAAGTAGTTATAGAAAGAAAATTTAACTATTAAACTTTTGTATGATGTAAAATTGTGTATCTCTTATATTCTTTTAAATTTTCTCAATAATTAAATATGTCTATTATAATTTATAAGAAAAGATCAAATTATAATATACATGACAAGAAAAAATAAAATAGAAAAGATTTTATGTGGTTTTGAAGTTAAATAAAAGGTAGAGAAAATACATAATTCCTTTATGGTCGAAAAATTCTCCATCAATTAGTAATATGCAATTTGAAAATTAATTTATTGATGGTGGTCAAAAAAATAAAATTAAAAACAAGAGAGTTTCATATTTTGTTTTTATTGCAATTTCATGCATATGTTATTTTAATTAGCCATATCAGTAAAATAAAATGTACAAATTAAAAGGAATAACATTAACATGAACAAAATAAAGCGAATAAGAACCAATACAAGTTTGTCGAGGCAAAAAGGTTACCTTTTAAATTTTAACTATATGTGTTAATATGACTTTTAGTTAATTTTCTATATATAACATTATAAATTTTAGTTTCTAATTTATTATTTTTTCAATATATTATGATTTCAATCTTTCAATTTTATATCCTATAAATCTTAGGAACAAGTGCAAAAAAGTGCTAAAAGTTTTATAAATAAATTTATTAAAAAAACTTAGAAGACAAACTTAATAAATAAAATCCGTATGTATTAAATTGACATTTATGATAAAACTTAAATGTCGTTTGAAAATTACACCCTTAAACTTATAAGTTCAAAATATCAATATGACACATATTTATAATAAAAACATATACCAAAATAATTAAATTTTAATAAAATGGTGTGAAAGAGTGAAACATGAGCTAAAATTGGATTAGTCTAAAGGAACATATATGTTATGCAAAAGAAAAAATAAATAAACTCATTTAATATGTAACAATTTGACATTTACTGGAAAGTAATATATTATAAATTATATGTTAGTTCAGATACTAACATAACATTCATAAAAAAGAACTAAGTAAATTAAATAATTAAAACAAATTAGAGTGAAAACTAAGAATAAATAATATTAATATTTTAGGATAACTAAGTAATTTGATATTTATTAAGTTTCTATTTGTTCAATTATAAAACAAGTGTCCTTTTATATTCTACACTTTTAAAGTATTTATTCTTTCATTTATAACTCTTAAAATATTTTGAATTTTCAAATAATATTAGTTTCATATTAAACTAGATTTCGAGAGCTTTCTAACCGTATGTCATAAGCATATATAAGGACTTCACATGAGAAAATTTTTAACATTATAAAGTTCAACATAATGTAAAAATTATTTATTATTTAATCATAATAAATTAATTAGAACATATATGTGAATATTTTTCTATAGTTTTATTATTTATTTAAAAAATTTATTTAATTATATTAGAGATGTTCATTATATCCAATTTATTTTTCAGAATCTAAAAATATATTTTTTTAATCATAACACTAAGAATACTTTAAATTTCTTATAAAATTAATTTCAAAATTAAACTAGGTTTCAAAATCTTCAACCATATGTTCTAAACATATACACAAGTAGTTATAGAAAGAAAATTTAACTATTAAACTTTTGGTATGATGCAAAATTGTGTATTTCTTATATTCTTTTAAATTTTCTCAATAATTAAATATGTCTATTATAATTTATAAGAAAAGATCAAATTATAATATACATTATAAGAAAAAATAAAATAAAAAAGCTTTTATGTGGTTTTGAAGTTAAATAAAAGCGAGAAAAATACATAATTCCTTTATGGTCAAAAAATTCTCCATCAATTAGTAATATGCAATTTGAAAAGTAATTTATTGATGGTGGTCAAAAAAATAACATTGAAAACAAGAGAGTTTCATATTTTGTTTTTATTGCAATTTCATGTATATGTTATTTTAATTAGCCATATCGAGAAATAAAATGTACAAATTAAAAGGAATAGCATTAACATGAAAAAAAAACGAATAAGAACCAATACAAGTTTGTCGCTGTCACGCCCCAAACGGGACGCGACGAACGATTCACAACTTAAATACAAATGGACTAACAATCTAGACAATACCAATGAGAACCCAATAAAGCGGTCTAAATAGCGGCGAAATAAATAACAGATACAAGTTATCACTTAAAGTCTACATTCCATCACCAAATTACAATCCAAATTCAACAAGGTAGTAACTTAACGTCAAAGGGTCATACGCCCCTCAATTACAAACCCGAATTGATTAGGATACAAAAGTCCAACAACAACATAATAAGAAAAGAGTCCGATCAACAACAAGATGCATAAATCCAACAAGCGTAGTACAAGGTCTCAATCGAGCGGTTCAAAGATCCCCAAATAAATCCTCATCTAAGGTTAGAAAACAAAGTGATGAGACAAAAATCTCGATGAGATGGGGTGATCGTAAAAGTGTGGCGTAATATAGTTAATGTGAGAAAACAGATTATACGAAAATCGCGTGAGTATGATGCATGGTTTCACACACACGATTCTAAGCGTCGTGATAAAATATTTAAATAATATACTTATACGATTTAAGAAAATTCTTGGTCACACAGCACTATGTGATACTGATCAAGACAGTAGGATTGCATACGGAATTGTAACGCCAATCCTATGCAAGGCAATTAATGGTTGCGTCGGACTTGTAGCGCCAACCAATGCAAAAAGCAATGCGGTTGCGTGCGGGGAATGTAACGCCAACCAAAGCGGGGCGATAACTCGAGAATCGTGTGGATGGATCGAGGCAAATGATTCCTTCGTTCTACCTTGTAACTCCCGATCGGTATGGTCCAAGACCGCACCTTATCGCTCAGAGTAGGCAAAGACAAAATCCCCAGAGCCGGGCGAGGCTCGGATCTGTCATAATCATGATTATACCTCGATCTTCGACCCGCTTCCCTTGGACAAACTCCGTCCCTCGGTTGCGGGATTAGGGCGATGGGGCCGGAAGAGTGGAATAGCAAAATGAGCTGCCGGTTCCATCCCCCGACGTATCCATTCCGATTTGTGAGCTCGACACACCAAGTTGACTCGAGCGGAAAGTAATTACAATTACGGGTAGTCAACCAGCAATCGAAAGTATTATTGATTTGGGAAGCAGTTTAGGAAAATTTTTGGAAAACGCGAGTGGCAATTATGGCGTTGGTGGAGTTTTTGGATGAAGATGATTATCGGAAGGATAAGCAACCTTCGATATCTTTGAAAGATTGGGTGGAACATAAGTCCCGTTATAGAATCAATTAGCAAGGCGAGGAAGTCGCTCCGCGATCGGGTATTAATCGGTCAAATTGATCCGATAAGTTAGGGGTTTTTGGGAAGGTAAAATATTTAAATTAAATCTCAATTTCAGAGAGTCCAGGCTATTTTAGTAAAAGAGAAAATAATTTGAGTTAGGTCCTTTATAAAAGAAAAATTGTAATTTAGCCCCGTTTTGTAAAAACCAACACTTTTGGGGTTAAAAATTGAATAATTAAATATCCCGACCTTGAAAAATTATGAGGTCAGTTCCTAAATTCTCCAAATTGTCCAGAGATTCAGGTTTTTAAAGTTTTATGGTAGAGTTTTTATAAAAATCTCATATTGGCCCCAAATTTGTAAAAATTGTCAATTCGGACCTTAAGTTTTAAAAATTCGAACTCACAAACCGGAAGGGCTTTTAATGTGATTCCAGTTGGAAAATGTCACTAAGGTTGGTAGGATATTGGGACAAAAGCAGTTTTTAAAAGCATTATGTGTAGGTCCTTCAACTTTAGAAAATATCATTTTTGTCCCATTTTAAAATAATTGCCTTTAAGGCTTTTAGGGTCCAATTGTTATGAAATTTGAACCTTGGGTCCAAAATATAATTAAGTTATAGTTAAGTTAGTATTTCCAGGTGCATGGGTTGCATAAGTCCTGGAAGTTTCATTTGGGTCCTCAAGTTTAATATTTTCACATTAGTCCCTCATTTTTAGTAAAATTGTTTTCCAAGCCCTAACCACTTGGATTTTTGGAATACTTTTAAAATATGGGATTCCCAGTAACTTAAAAGTAAAAATTTCAATTTATAAAGTTTAGGTCTGGTACAGTTTTTAAAATTGCAAAGTAGCCCTTAAACTTTCAAAATCTTACAATCTAGTCCTTGGGCTTTTAAAGGTTGATTTTATTTATCTTAAAACTATTAAAACATTATTACAATGTCCAAAAGTCATTTTTGAACCTGAGTACAGTCCCAAATTTCGAAATTTGCAGAGGGGTCCTTTAACTTTTATTTTCTTGCAATTTAGTCCACCAACTTTCCATTTTTGCATTTTTAAGTCCAAAATTGAAATTTAATCAATTATGCTCGACTTTTCCAGGTTATAAGTCATCCAAAACATAGATTTTAAAGATCATACACATGCATGTCCAATACATACAAGAATTCATCAATTAAAGCATTGAAGTGTACATGCATGCACCTAAAATTCAATAAATAGTAATTTTGAGCAACTCTTGAGAATTTTCATGATTTGATATATAAAATTGACATGCAATACATAGATTATATATATCTCAAGGCTCATGATCAAATTTTCTACATGCATTTTAATAAAACACCTAAAAGTTGGAAAAATAATTTTCCACCCACCTTAATTTTGGAAATTGTGAAATAAAAGGATAATTTCACAATTTTTGGATGAGGCTTCTTAGATCAGCCCCTAAGTCAAGAAAATATCAAAATTTGGAGTTAGAAAAATGAGAGAAAAATTAAGGAGAAAAAGAAGGAATTAAGAAAATGAAAAGGACTACACTTTACCTTGTGTAGTAGATGTTTGGAGACTAGTTGAAGCTCAAAAATTGGAAATTTGGCTCAACTCCAAAAATCTCCTAAGGTCAGCCCCTATTTCTCAAAAATGAAAAGGGGTGTTAAAATTTTGAAAAAATAGGAAGAGTAGGAAAGAAGAGTGTCTAGTACACAATTCTTACCTTGTAGTCAAATTTTCTCTACTATTTTCTTCTTCAAGCTTGAGGTCCTTCTTCAAAATATTGTCAAGCTCTAACCTTCAAAGTCTTCTAAATGTACCTCCAAAACCAAATTTAAACTTAAGTTAAGAAGGTGGAAGAGATGAACAATGTGATATCCAAAAATGGATTGAAGCTAAAATTTCTTACCTTTTATTATAGTGGTTCGATTTTTTTTTTTTTTTTTGATGTATGAGGAGGAAAATGTTGAATTTTTTTTTAAGTATGGAAGAAGAAAGTAAGAAGAAGAGTAGAGAGATGTTGGGAGTTTTTAGAGAGAAGGAGGAGAAGGCTTTGAGTATTAGAATGTGTTGATGAGAATGAAATGAAAATTTTGTGCAAAAATTGCCATAATGGCCGTGTAGTATGAGAGAGAGGGAGAGGAAATTTTGATCAAATTGTGTCTTGTAATTTGTCTCTTGCATGGAGACAAAAATGCAAGTCAAAGTGTGGGTCAATTTGAATTTGAGAGGAATAAGAAGAATGTTTGTTAAGTGGGAATAAGTTGGGGAAAATAGTAATAAAGAATTGGTGTATAAGATGATGTGTATAATGTTTGAATTAATGATATAATTATACACAAGATGACTAATATATGGTGTATGTGTACAAGAGTTGGATGATATTTTTATCCCAAAATCTCCACAATGGCCGTCCATTATGAGGTAAAATGGTAATTCCATATATTTTTTTGTCCCAATTTTGATGATAATAGATGAAATATATCAATCTCCAAAATAATTAGTGATTCCTTGATCACTTGTAAGTCTCATGATCACTTAATCTAAATCAACATCTTAATTCTATAAGGTAAAGTCTCTAAAATAAATAGTCTCTTAAAATTCTAAGGTGAGTAATAAATACAAAAATAGTAATAATGATCAATCAAGTGATCATAAATGAGGAATAGAATTAATGATGATCATGATCACAAGTAATAAAATAAAATGAAATAAAATACAAAATGTATATATTATTATTAATTACCCGTCAAAATGACGCGATAAAATAGTCGATCAAAAGCTTAAACAACAATAAGGTTCAACTAATAGCTTCGGAAAAATCGGGGCTTCACATCCTCCCCTCCTTAAAAGAATTTGGTCCCCAAATTCTCTTCAGAATAGTTCGGGATATTGATTCCTTATGTCATCTTCCATTTCCCACGTTGCGTCTTCGTCTCGGTTGTGGTTTTGCCACACCACTTTAACCATCGGAATTTCTCTCTTACGCAATTGTCGTATCTGCTGGTCGATGATCCTGATTGGCCTCTCGGTGTAGGATAGATTTTCCATTAGAGGAGGAGTATCTCGAGTGATGATATGCTCGGGATCTGGTTGATACTTCTTCAGTCTCGACACGTGGAATACATCGTGCATTCCTACATATGGTGCTGGTAACTCGAGTCTGTAGGCTAACTTCCCGATCCTCTGTAAAATCTTGTAAGGTCCAACATATCTCGGACTCAATTTGCCTCCTTTCTTCGGATTGATCAATCCTTTCCGTGGTGAGAGTCTAAGAAATACTTCATCACCGACTTCAAATTCCAAATCCTTTCTTCTCTTGTCCGCGTAACTCTTTTGGCGACTCGAGCCTGTGCGAATCCGCTCCTTGATCAGCTTGACCTTCTCCATGGCCTCCTGAACTAAGTCGACCTTTGGAATCGAGGGCGACTTTCGTTTCTCTTTTCAGAGTCCATTGGTCATCAATCTCCCAATGTAGTGGGGATCTACATTTTCGCCCATACAATGCCTCATAGGGTGCCATCCCAATCGTGGCTTGATAGGCATTATTGTAGGCGAACTCGGCTAATGGTAAGTGCGAATCCCAACTTCCTTGAAAGTCAGTGCGGGCTCGCAACATATCTTCAAGGGTTTGAATTGTTCGCTCGGACTGTCCATCGGTTTGTGGATATCTTTTTGTCTTTGAAACTTAGTGAGGTACCCAATTCCTCGTGCAAGCACTTCCAAAATCTGGAGACAAACCTCGGGTCTCTATCGGATACTATATCGACGGGTACTCCATGCAGTCGAATGATTTCTCGAATATAAATCTGTGCAAGTTTACGCAAGCTATCGGTTTTCTTGATGGGTAAAAAGTGTGCGATTTCGTGAGTCGATCTACAACTACCCGATAGCGTCCTGGCCTCTTCTCGGTCCTTGGTAGATCCGTCACGAAGTCCATTGTTATATGTTCCCATTTCCACTCGGGAATTCTCAACGGTTGTAGTAAACCAGATGGTCGTTGGTGTTCTGCTTTTACTCGTTGACAAGTCAAACATCTCGCAACGAACTCCGCTACCTGGTTCTTCAGGTTTACCCACCAATAACTTCGTTTCAAATCTTTATACATCTTGTTTCCTCCAGGATGTATAGTGTATTTTGAACGGTGTGCCTCTGCTAGGATTTTATTCCTAATGCATTGCGTCATTTGGTACACACACTCGATTCCGGAACCGATAACTCCATCTTCGGTATCGAGAATTCCGATCTTTCTCCTTTAAGTATCTTCTCCTTCGATTTTGAAGATGTGTATCTTTTTCTTGTGCTTCTTTGATCTCACTCGATAGATTGGGTGTAATCGAAATGTTAGCACATGAATTACGAGTATTGGTTCTCGTCGATTCCAATTGCTCGGCTCCTTTAATGATTCCCACTCTCGAATCATAAGTCCGGCTAAGCTCGCTTTACTGCTTAGAGCGTGCCTTTCTGACGTTAGCTTTTCCGGATGGTATTGAATATCAAAGTGATAGTCCTCAATCAACTCCATCCATCTCCGTTGCCTCGAGGTTGAGATCTTTCTGGAGAATAGATACTTCAAGCTCTTATGATCCGTGAAAACCGTAAATGTTGCTCCGTAGAGATAGTGTCTCCATTTCTTCAATGCGAAAACTATCGCCGCCAATTCCAGTCATGCGTTGGGTAATTGGCCTCATACGGCTTGAGCTTTCGTGATGCATAGCGATAACCTTTCCTTCCCCGCATGAGTCGCTCCTAGTCCTTCTTTTGATGCATCACGTAGACGACAAAGTTTTCTGTCCCCTTTGGAAGGGCTAAGATGAGCCGTAGTAAGTCGTTTCTTGACTCTTGGAAACTCGTCTCGCACTTGTCGTTCCACTCAAACTTGACTTGCTTTCCGGTTAGTCGGTGAGTGGTCCGGCTATCTTAGAGAAGTCCTGGATAAATCTTCGATAATATCCAACTAGTCTGAAACTTGATTTCCGTTCTGACTCGGGTTGTTTCCATTCAACCACCGCCCGTACCTTCGGATCTACCGCAATCCCGGTCTTAGGATACTATATGTCCCAAGAATGCGACTTCACTAAGCCAAAATTCGCACTTGTGAATTTAGCATACGACTTATGCTCGTAGTGTCTCTAAAACGATTTTCGGTGACGTTAGTGCTCTTCTCTAGACTTAGAGTATACAAGTATGTCATCAATGAATATCACTACGAATTGATCCAAATAAGGTTGGAAGACTCGATGCATCGGTCCATAAATGTTTCTGGTGCATTCGTCGGACCGAAAGGCATTACTACAAACTCGTAGTGTCCATATCGGGTTTGAAATGCGATTTGGAAATGTCTCCTTCGCGGATTTTCAGTTGGTAATATCCTTGTTGTAAATCAAACTTGAGTACACCGTTGCTCCCGAAGTTGATCAAATAGTTAAATCTATCCTCGGGAGGGGATATTTGTTCTTGATGGTCACACTATTAAGTCCACGATAATCTATACATAGTCTTAATGTGCCATCCTTCTTTTTGACGAACAACACGTGCTCCCCGGAGAGACGTGCTCGGTCGGATAAATCCCACATCCATCGCTTTTTGTAATTGCGTTTTCAACTCTTGTAACTCAAGAGGAGCCATTCTATACGGTGTTACGGCAATCGGGGGTCCCCCGGCAACACCTCGATGGTGAACTCGACTTCCCTATCCGGGAGGGGCAAGTGGTGAGTTCTTGTGGAAATACGTCCGTATATCTTTGATACTATAGGTACTTGGTTGATTTGTATCTCAACCTTGGGTTTGTTAATTACAAACGCCAAATACCCCCGAGCCCTCTAGTGATCGCCGCTTCGCTTTCATTGCTGAAATGATTGGGGCAATCTTAACTCGTGCCCTTCCCGAAATCTCCACTTCGGGTTTTAAGGGTTCACATAGCTTAATGGACTTGTTATGGCAATCCATTTGTGCATGGTGTCTGCGATAACCAGTTCATTCCCAATATTACGTCGTATTCGGATATAGGTAATAAGATCAAATCGGCAGAAAGTTTATCTCAAAGAATCTTAACCCATGCATTATAGATAATATACATTGTATCCGACTCGCACCCATAGGAGTTGACACTTCTAAGCATATAGGCATATGTTCCATGCATGCATGCGGTTTGTGTACAAAATGCGGTGCAACAAATGAATGCGTTGATCCAGGGTCGAACAATATTTTAGCGTAGTGGTTAGATACTAGAAGCGTACCTTCCACCACGTCTGTTGCCTCCGGAGCCTCCTGTCCCGGCTAGTGCAAATGCTCGGCGGGCATCCTTGCCCGATTACCCTGGCCGTTTCCGGCTTCACGTGGTTGCGTTGGTTTGGATCGGTCATTGTACTTGGCAATCTTGCGGTAGTCCGATTCTTTGCCCGCAACAAACACCTTCCTTGTTTACGCCAGTGATTGTCGGCAGTATGTCGGTTTACGGCAATGCGTACATTCCGACCCGGCTTTCCTTATCTTGTCTCTTTCCTTTGTCTGCCCCTTAACTTAACCGGTCCCTTCAAACTTAGCGGCGGTTTAGATGGTCATCCCCACAGCCTCTTAAAAACTGTTCGAGGGCCTACTCTGCTGAATCTGTCCCATACGGTTCGATCCCGGCTCAATGCGAGGGTCATTTTCTTTGGTGAGTAGGTTGCGATTCAATTGTCAACAATCTTTTACGAAGTTCCGGTTTCAATCCTCGAGTGAACTTGTAAAGCTTATCCTCTTGATCGATTGTCCCCAGCATACTTGGACAATCGGTGAAATTCGAACTCATCTTGAGCCACGATCGGTTCCCTTGCCTCAATCTATGAAATTCATCCCTGTGCTTCCTTCACGACACTGGGAATATCTTTGTTCATTGAACTCGGCCAAGAAATTTCCCCATGTTCGATTACTCGGTCTGTTCCCATCTCCTTTCAACCCTCCACCGATCTCTAGCGGCCGATTCTGGCGAAATACGGCGAGTGTGACTCTCGCTCGTCGGAGTATTGAAGAGCATTGAAGATGTTTTCCAACTTCTCTATCCATTCTTCCGCTTTCACATCGTCGGCTCTCCCGGGGAAGGTTGGTGGGTCGAACCGAGAATCGCTCCAATGTGCGATCGTTCGCCTCTCGGGCGGAGTTCGGGAGCACGGGGTTGAGGCTCTGCTGTTGCCTCATAAACACCGGTATTTCTTTGTAATGCTTGTGCGAATCAGATTGTCTCTGCGGCGGTGGAGGAGGTGGTGGTAATTCCGGAGAGGGTACCCGGTCCCTGGGTACATCGTCGTCTCCTCGTGGAACGCGACGAGGTCTCCCACGTCCTCGATGTTCGCCATTCGTATCTTGGAGCGTTAGTTGCGATTTGCGAGTAAATGAATACAATAATTATTCGCGTAAGGTAAAAGATACCGCAGGGGATAGTAACATCAACACAAGACAATCGAATAAATGGCAAAAGGCATATCCATTAATATAAAATTGAATACACCCAAAAGTACATCGGCAGAATACTAAGTCGGATACATGGAATCAAAATACATCCGAATCTAGTACAATAATGAAAGGTACAACACTTTGGATTACACAGCTACAACAACAAAAGTACAACGAAAAATCGCTGCTAATCGGTGAGATCGCCATCATCATCGCTCGCGGCTATTCAGGATCGGGCTAGGTCGGGTTGAGGCGGCGCCTCAACCTGCAGCCAATCCACAAAGTCCAACCACTGCTCAACTCCCCGAGCCTCATCGAGTGGAGCGGCCTCCGGCTCTCCAATGTCGACCGGGTCTCCTCGGGGATCCTCCTCGGGATCCTCCTCGGGATCCTCCTCGGATCGGTGCGGAGTTCCGCCTCGGGCGGTGGCAATGGCTGATCATTAGCGCTAAAGCGGCCTCTAGTGCGCGTCCCTCGAGATAGGGCTGTGTAAGGTCCTCAATGACTATCATCTCCAGCTTGATGAGGGCCTCCTCCAAGCGATCGCGATCTACACGATAGACGGGCATCAATCTCCCATTTACGCGGCGACCGTCGCTCGTCCTCTTCATTTTCTCCCTCATGTTATCCAGCGCTCACTGATACTCAGATTTTAGTCCTCCCGCTCTTATGGTGTTATCGCGGTCCTTGATGACATGATGGTCGATTCGTTCTTCTCATCTTGGATTATCGCCAAGCGGCCCGAGTCGAGTCTCATTGCGTTGGCGCTCCCGGGGCTAGTTACGCGCGGGTCGTGCGTTCGCTTTCGGTGCCAATGAATCATCGGTGCGGTAATATTCCCGCTCAGCACGGGCATGGAATACATCCCACCACGTAGGCGGCGTCGGCTCCATCCTGATAAAACAAACTAAGGCGGATCAGTCAAAGGTAGAGGAGAGATAGGAAAGAATAAGGAAGAACGAGTAAGGGAAATCAGTTAAAATCAACTAAGTCAAGACAAGTATGATTATGAATCTCAAAGTATGCATTCTAACTTAGTTCAAATATCAATAAGACGGTTATATGCCAATTTGAAATCGATTTCACACTTAATTGGTCAAGTCGCGGTACTACCCAAAACACAGACCGAGGGTCCTATCCTGGGTCAGCTCGGTGTAAGTTTCCATCTTACTAGCCGAGCTGCGATACCACTCTTCTTCACACGCCCCAAACGGGACGCGACGAGCGATTCACAACTTAAATACAAATGGACTAACAGTCTAGACAATACCAATGAGAACCCAATAAAGCAGAGTCTAAATAGCAGCGGAAATAAATAACAGATACAAGTTATCACTTAAAGTCTACATTCCATCACCAAATTACAATCCGAAATTCAACAAGGTAGTAACTTAACGTCAAAGGGTCATACGCCCCTCAATTACAAACCCGAATTGATTAGGATACAAAAGTCCAACAACAACATAATAAGAAAAGAGTCCGATCAACAACAAGATGATGAAATCCAACAAGCGTAGTACAAGGTCTCAATCCAGAGCCCCGGTTCGGATCCCAGAAATCCTCATCTAAGGTTAGAAAACAGTAGGATGAGACAAAAATCTCGATAGATGGGGTGATCGGTAATGCGAGTGTGGCGTAATATAGTTAATGTGAGAAAACATTATACGAAATCGCGTGAGTATGATGCATGGTTTCACACACGATTCTAAGCGTCGTGATAAAATATTTAAATAATATACTTATACGATTTAAGAAAATATTCTTGGTCACACAGGCACTATGTGATACTGATCAAGACAGTAGGATTGCATACGGAATTGTAACGCCAATCTATGCAGGCAATTAATGGTTGCGTGCGGACATGGCGCCAACCAATGCAAAAACAATTAAGCGGTTTAAATGCGGGAATGTAACGCCAACCAAAACGGACGATAACTCGAGACCGTGTGGATCGGACAACGATTCCTTCGTTCTACCTTGTAACTCCCGGTCGGTATGGTCCAAGACCGCACCTTATCGCTCCGTGAGGCAAAGACAAAATCCTGTAGAGTGGCGAGGCTCGGATCTGTCATAATCATGATTATACCTCGATTACTACGACCAGCTTCCTTGGACAAACTCCGTCCCTCGGTTGCGGGATTAGGGCGATGGGGCGGAAGAGTGGAATAGCAGCCGAGCTGCCGGTTCCATCCCCGACGTATCCATTCCCGATTGTGAGCTCGACACACCAAGTTGACTCGGGCGGGAAAGTAATTACAATTACGGGTAGTCAACCAGCGATCAGTATTATTGATTTGGGAAGAAGCGTTTAGGAAAATTTTTGGAAAACGCGAGTGGCAATTATGGCGTTGGTGGAGTTTTGGATGAAGATGATTATCGGAAGGATAAGCAACCTTCGATATCTTTGAAAGATTGGGTGGAACATAAGTCCCGTTATAGAATCAATTAGCAAGGCGAGGGAAGTCGCTCGCGATCGGGTATTAATCGGTCAAATTGATCCGATAAGTTAGGGGTTTTTGGGAAGGTAAAATATTTAAATTAAATCTCAATTTCAGAGAGTCCAGGCTATTTTAGTAAAAGAGAAAATAATTTGAGTTAGGTCCTTTATAAAAGAAAAATTGTAATTTAGCCCGTTTTGTAAAAACCAACACTTTTGGGGTTAAAAATTGAATAATTAAATATCCCGACCTTGAAAAATTATGAGGTCAGTTCCTAAATTCTCCAAATTGTCCAGAGATTCAGGTTTTTAAAGTTTTATGGTAGAGTTTTTATAAAAATCTCATATTGGCCCCAAATTTGTAAAAATTGTCAATTCGGACCTTAAGTTTTAAAAATTGAACTCACAAACCGGAAGGGCTTTTAATGTGATTCCAGTTGGAAAATGTCACTAAGGTTGGTAGGATATTGGGACAAAAGCAGTTTTTAAAAGCATTATGTGTAGGTCCTTCAACTTTAGAAAATATCATTTTTGTCCCATTTTAAAATAATTGCCTTTAAGGCTTTTAGGGGTCAATTGTTATGAAATTTGAACCTTGGGTCCAAAATATAATTAAGTTATAGTTAAGTTAGTATTTCCAGGTGCATGGGTTGCATAAGTCCTGGAAGTTTCATTTGGGTCCTCAAGTTTAATATTTTCACATTAGTCCCTCATTTTTAGTAAAATTGTTTTCCAAGCCCTAACCACTTGGATTTTTGGAATACTTTTAAAATATGGGATTCCCAGTAACTTAAAAGTAAAAATTTCAATTTATAAAGTTTAGGTCTGGTACAGTTTTTAAAATTGCAAAGTAGCCCTTAAACTTTCAAAATCTTACAATCTAGTCCTTGGGCTTTTAAAGGTTGATTTTATTTATCTTAAAACTATTAAAACATTATTACAATGTCCAAAAGTCATTTTTGAACCTGAGTACAGTCCCAAATTTCGAAATTTGCAGAGGGTCCTTTAACTTTTATTTTCTTGCAATTTAGTCCACCAACTTTCCATTTTTGCATTTTTAAGTCCAAAATTGAAATTTAATCAATTATGCTCGACTTTTCCAGGTTATAAGTCATCCAAAACATAGATTTTAAAGATCATACACATGCATGTCCAATACATACAAGAATTCATCAATTAAAGCATTGAAGTGTACATGCATGCACCTAAAATTCAATAAATAGTAATTTTGAGCAACTCTTGAGAATTTTCATGATTTGATATATAAAATTGACATGCAATACATAGATTATATATATCTCAAGGCTCATGATCAAATTTTCTACATGCATTTTAATAAAACACCTAAAAGTTGGAAAAATAATTTTCCACCCACCTTAATTTTGGAAATTGTGAAATAAAAGGATAATTTCACAATTTTTGGATGAGGCTTCTTAGATCAGCCCCTAAGTCAAGAAAATATCAAAATTTGGAGTTAGAAAAATGAGAGAAAAATTAAGGAGAAAAAGAAGGAATTAAGAAAATGAAAGGACTACACTTTACCTTGTGTAGTAGATGTTTGGAGACTAGTTGAAGCTCAAAAATTGGAAATTTGGCTCAACTCCAAAAATCTCCTAAGGTCAGCCCCTATTTCTCAAAAATGAAAAGGGGTGTTAAAATTTTGAAAAAAATAGGAAGAGTAGGAAAGAAGGGGTCTAGTACACAATTCTTACCTTGTAGTCAAATTTTCTCTACTATTTTCTTCTTCAAGCTTGAGGTCCTTCTTCAAAATATTGTCAAGCTCTAACCTTCAAAGTCTTCTAAATGTACCTCCAAAACCAAATTTAAACTTAAGTTAAGAAGGTGGAAGAGATGAACAATGTGATATCCAAAAATGGATTGAAGCTAAAATTTCTTACCTTTTATTATAGTGGTTCGATTTTTTTTTTTTTTTTTGATGTATGAGGAGGAAAATGTTGAATTTTTTTTTCTAAGTATGGAAGAAGAAAGTAAGAAGAAGAGTAGAGAGATGTTGGGAGTTTTTAGAGAGAAGGAGGAGAAGGCTTTGAGTATTAGAATGTGTTGATGAGAATGAAATGAAAATTTTGTGCAAAAATTGCCATAATGGCCGTGTAGTATGAGAGAGAGGAGAGGAAATTTTGATCAAATTGTGTCTTGTAATTTGTCTCTTGCATGGAGACAAAAATGCAAGTCAAAGTGTGGGTCAATTTGAATTTGAGAGGAATAAGAAGAATGTTTGTTAAGTGGGAATAAGTTGGGGAAAATAGTAATAAAGAATTGGTGTATAAGATGATGTGTATAATGTTTGAATTAATGATATAATTATACACAAGATGACTAATATATGGTGTATGTGTACAAGAGTTGGATGATATTTTTATCCCAAAATCTCCACAATGGCCGTCCATTATGAGGTAAAATGGTAATTCCATATATTTTTTTGTCCCAATTTTGATGATAATAGATGAAATATATCAATCTCCAAAATAATTAGTGATTCCCTTGATCACTTGTAAGTCTCATGATCACTTAATCTAAATCAACATCTTAATTCTATAAGGTAAAGTCTCTAAAATAAATAGTCTCTTAAAATTCTAAGGTGAGTAATAAATACAAAAATAGTAATAATGATCAATCAAGTGATCATAAATGAGGAATAGAATTAATGATGATCATGATCACATGTAATAAAATAAAATGAAATAAAATACAAAATGTATATATTATTATTAATTACCCGTCAAAATGACGCGATAAAATAGTCGATCAAAAGCTTAAACAACAATAAGGTTCAACTAATAGCTTCGGAAAAATCGGGGCTTCACAGTCGCGGCAAAAAGGTTGCCTTTTAAATTTTAACTATATATGTTAATATGACTTTTAGTTAATTTTCTATAACATTATAAATTTTAGTTTCTAATTTATTATTTTTTCAATATATTATGATTTCAATCTTTCAATTTTATATCCTATAAATCTTAGGAACAAGTGCAAAAAAGTGCTAAAAGTTTTATAAATAAATTTATTAAAAAAACTTAGAAGACAAACTTAATAAATAAAATCCGTATGTATTAAATTGACATTTATGATAAAACTTGAATGTCGTTTGAAAATTACACCCTTAAACTTATAAGTTCAAAATATCAATATGACACATATTTATAATAAAAACATATACCAAAATAATTAAATTTTAATAAAATGGTGTGAAAGAGTTAAACATGAGCTAAAATTGGATTAGTCTAAAGGAACATATATGTTATGCAAAAGAAAAAATAAATAAACTCATTTAATATGTAATAATTTGACATTTACTGGAAAGTAATATATTATAAATTATATGTTCGTTCAGATCATAACATAACATTCACAAAAAAGAACCACGTAAATTAAATAATTAAAACAAACTAGAGCGAAAACTAAGAATAAATAATATTAAAAAATAAATGGTTATACTTGAGATTAATGAGTTGAGACTGACCTAAAAAATTTTGGGTGTTAATCTCACATATACAGATAGTTTAGGATTAAACCAATGAAACATATTATAAATATATAAAAGAATAAAAGTAAATAGTTAAATGTGGGTTATAGCTGGGAATTCCCGATGTTGCAAAAATTGGCCTAGGCGGCCCTAGGCCAATCCGATTTTGCTAAAATCGCCAAAAAAAAATTGTTCATCCCAAAAATTGGGCTAGGCTCCCGCCTAGGCGAGCTAGGCGGCCTATGCGGAAAAAATCGCCAAAAATAGTAAAAATAAAAAAGGAGAAACAATACTATTTTAAGGTGGTGGGCCACCGCATAGCGATTTCTGCAACATTGAAAATTCTAAAGAAAAATTAAATGACTTATATGTGTCGAAATTTCTGATAAAATCTCAGTTCATTTGAAAAGCACACATTTAGGACTTATAAAGATTCAAGCACAAATATAATTATTATAAAACTGGGTACAAATTATTCTAATTTTTATAAAGTCAAATATTATTAAAAAGTTGAAACAAGAATAAGAAATGGAAAATCACCGTGTGTATATGAAATTGTAATAAATAAATAAATAAACTAAACTTATTTAATATGAAATAGTTTGATATTTATGTCAAAGATTAATATTTCTTAAATTATATGTTAATTTAGGTACCAATATAATATTCAAAATATTATTTATGTATCAAATTTATTGTGTTGAACTATATATAATAATAAATTGGAGTGAAGTGACCATATTTAGTGCAAGTAATATGAATTTTTCTGGGTATAAGGAGGCAGAAGTGAATAATTAAGGGGTTTTTTAACACTTGATCTCTAAATTTTCGCAATTATATTTTCTTATTTGATCGAAAATTTAATCAAAATTTTAATTAATGATTAAAGATTTTATACCATTGTCTCAATAAAGGCACTAAAAATTGGATTGATAATTACATTTTACAATAAATAATATGATTTGTAAACGATATTAAATGAGGTCAATTTTAAATTTACAGTCCCATCAAACAACTATAGATTAGTTTCAGTATATTAAGAATAATTGCAATTTTCATAAATATACGACTCACCAATTTTACAACTAAGTAAATTTTAATATAACCAAAATAGTAAAATTCAATTGCAAAGTACAAACTCTAATACAATAACGCATCTTTCTAAAACTCTATGCAATTTAAAAAAACTATATTAATTTTTAGTTTATTATATAACTTTTAAAAACTTAAGTGTTTGCAAAAAGAAATTCAAACATAAAAGTTAATTAGTATTATATTTAATTATTGAAGATTGACACATGAACATTGTTCTTATTTTTTCTTTCATAAGACTGTCTTTAGTTTTATTATTTATTAAGTGAAGATATTTTGTGTGCAATTGAATAAAGTTTCAAAACTCATATTTCTACTTATCACTTTTTCATAGTTTTATTAATACCTGACTCTCGATGAAAATAATGGATTAATTATTTTATATTAGGTTAAAGTTTATTATTTTTAAGACATTAGAAATAGGAAGACTACAAAGATTAATAAGTTTAAGTGTTAATGATAAAATTTTGACTTTGTTACTAGAATTCAAATAATATATGATTTTTTTCATATATATTATATTATATTTTTTTTACATTTCTTTAATCGAAGAACTGAGATAGAATTAAAGAAGTAAGCACATGAAGTATAAGAGTTTGATTAACCTTTATTTTATTTTATTTTAATTGAATAACAATAACAAATAAAATGATGATGATGGATTTGGGTATAAAATTTAGTTAATTAATTTTTATTAATGCGATAACTTGCATGTGATTTATTAATCATTAGCTTATGAATTATAAGCTAAACTATTTGTCTGGTTATGTAAAATGCATCCAATGCTAAAAAAAATCAAAAATCATGTAAGAGAAAATACTTTTCTAGCCATAAAAATGAAATAAAAGACCGATTAATGTGATTGTAAGCTAATATAAAACTTATTTTATTGTACCGATTGTAAAAATTTTGTGGGACTGAGTTCTTTAAAATGATTATTTAACAGTTCACATCAATCTTTAATTAAAGTAAAGCAAAATATATATTGAATATTGTATAATATTTAAATTAAATTATTTTTTTCTTTCTAATCACTTTTTAATATTTTAATATTAATCAATAAAATTATTAAATAATATAATTATTTTAGTAAAGTCATGTGGATCACGTGAGACGCACATGTTTCTTACTAGTTTACTATAAATATATATAACATAAAATGTGATGTTTTCTGTTAATTATCTTGGATGAATAAATATATGTACTTTTTTTTTCATATTTGTATGATAGTTTATAAACTTTACAACTTTAGCTCAAGACCATTTGTTAGTTAATTTAAAGGGATAATTAAAAAAAAAAAACTCTTAGTTACGGATAATACAAAGAAAACTTAGAAACGTTTCAAAATTACAGAGAAACCCCCTTGATTTGATATATTTGTCTTACATCTTTACCTCAACAATTAGATGAATTGGCGGATTTGCTAAAGTCATAAAATGTTTTACAATTGCATTCCCTATTTTTTTTAAATATTATAAATAATCAGACGAAAAGTTAGGACTATTTATAATGATATTAAAATCACTCATATGATGAATTAAAGATAAAATTCCCAAGAAAAAGTTATACATAATTTTGGTTGAATTTAGGCTAAGTACAAGTGACTAGCTAAGTGCATACATTCAATAGAATGTTTAGCAATAGATACATGAGCATATAACTAGCTATTAATCTTTTTCGTACGTGTTGCGAAATTTGAGGACACACACGAATAAAATATTTCGTCTCGATTTTCTGAAAATCTGAGACAATGTTCAAACTCTTTTGACTATTTCCATGGTATTGCAAATGTTTGGAGATTTATAGACAAGCTCCAAACTTTTAGCAAAAGTGATTGGCTAATGGAAACTCATGCCCCAGCTTTAGGCTATAATCTAAAACCAAAAATTTCAGATGTAAATTATGTAATATATAAACTAAACAAGGAAACAAATATTGTAGCAGACAAAAATAATTTGTTTCTACGATAATCTCCATACTATTGTCTACGTAAGTTGTCCAGATTTCAGGGAGGATATTTCCAGGTTTGCTGTAATTAACGTAAAAAGTGAACATTTGATTTTGTTTCTATTAGCAATAGAAGATTAATATTAATGGAGTAGTTATCTTGGAGTGCTAAATCATTGGTAGTGTTGAAAGTAAAGTAAGTAGGAAAAGAGTTTTCATAACATCTTAAAAGTTGGAGTAGATGTTATTAAGTTGGGGATCACATTCGAATGGTGAGTTTTTAACTATTGGACCACTGTTCGATTCGCTGAAAAAGTTAGAACTTAACCCCCACTAGTGATATGGTGGTATCAACTGGCCTGCTAAATTTTATAAAGTCGAAATTCTGAAGAAAAAAAAATTAGTATATTTAAATAATAGAGTTAATTACAAAAACTATCCTGAGGTCTAGTATAATTACAAAAGAAAATCCGGTTATCTTTCAAAATTAAGATACCCTTTTTACATTTGTTTCAAAAATTTTCTACCCCACTAGTGATATGGCGTATCAACTGACCTGCTAAGTTTTATAACGCCGAAATTCTGGAAAAAAAATCACTATATTTAAGTAATAGAGTTAACTAGCATAATTACAAAAGAAAATTCGGTTATCTTTCAAAATTAAGATACCCCTTTTACATTTGTTTCAAAATTTCTCTAGCATAACACTGATGGGCTTAAGTTAGGATTAAATTATTGGGATCATTGGGATTAGATGACCTTGGATTTGGAAGTGACTAATTAGTATCTGGAGTTAATTATAAGTCCAAGCTAGCTAGATAAGTAAGACTAATCTATTTCCTAATTAAGATTCAACACATTGTTTTAAATTGTTTAAAAGCCCAACATTTTTCTCAAACAAAAAATACCCAACATTGATTTTATTGGAAAATTATCCTAGCCCATTTCATTAGATTTCTCGACCCATTCTTTTCTGTTTCTTGATGCTCGGCCCACAAGACTATAACCCCTCTCTATATATAGTTCAAAAAAAGGAAATTACACAAAATACCTTTTATTTTGAGAAAATGACAAAAATACACCCCATCCCAAATATGTCCCACTCGGTCAATAAACATGACAAATATATCCATATGTTTCTTACCTCTTCAGTTTTTCACCCTCCAACCACTACTTGTTTCGAAGACTTCTGCTTCTTCTGTTTCGCATCATCAAGACACAAATTAGGATACTAAAAAACCCTAGTTCAGGTCTGAGCAAACACGAACAAAAATGGTTGGTTTTGAAGTAGGTGCAGTGCCGTTCAATCCCGATGGATGGGGCCCATCGGAATCCGTCGCCACCGGACTCACCGTCCCCAACCACCCCTCCAATGTCCCCTTTGCTCCCTTCTCCCGCTCCGAGAAGCTTGGTCGGATCGCCGACTGGACCAAGAACTTTTCCAATCAAGCCCGGCCTGGATCCAAATAGGGAAGCTATCATGCCTCTGATTTCGCTTTTGATTTCTCCTGGCGACTCACTCTTCACTACACTCGCCGACGAAGATTCATCCTTCCGCCTTGTCGACACCTCTGCCAAATCACACCATTACAACCCTAACCGCCCCAAATTCAACCCTAGGTGGCGGTTCAACCCCCACAACGCCCGTTCTCAGCTCCCTATTTGTTCTTCTTCTTTTTTATTACCCTTGTTTTCGCTTTTTCGATTATTCCTAGTTTTTTCAGTTGGAGTTGCATTTTTTATGATCCGCCCCAAGTTATAGTTTGTTTCGATTTTGTTTCGAAGTTGTTTCTTTTATGTTTCTTTTGTTCTTTTATGTATTTTCCATTATTTGTTCTTTTTTATTATTTTTGATTTGTTGTGTTATCTATCTGACTGTGTATCTTTTTTTATTTCTTTTGTAGTGAAAGTGGGATTTTTTGTTGCTTGTTATGCCGAGCACTTTATTATTGAGAAGGCTATGGACGTTGAAGCGTTTGAGATAGAGAATGAACAAGCAAGACTCAGTCATCTGCTTCACAATCATGCTAAGTTGAAGCTGCAAAATGGTGATGATGATGACAACGACATTGAGATTCTACCTCAACTTTCTAATGATTTTAGAGAATTGATTACGTAAATCTTAATGATGGTGTAATCAGTTGAACAATATATTTAAGTTTGATATTTTTAGTAGTATGTAATATTTGTATTTGATTAGCTTTCTAGGGTCTGGATTGTTATCGGCTATTTTGATTTACAATATGTGGGATTGGATATACTATTTCCAGATAAGTCGCTTCCATTATTTCCTCATGTAGTATCCGAGCAGTATTGATATATGTCTTCATTCAATTCTTTTAGTATTGTTATAACATGTGAGGAATGAATTTCATCCATTTGAAACTTGTTGCATGTGGAAGTCCTTTTTTCAAGGTCCAGAACAAATGTTTTGTTAGCCTCTATGATTTTAAAGATAAAATCATTTGATCTCTTCACCTGAAACATAAATGAAACATGTAAGAAACAATTGTGAAATAGGGGATCTTGTGATAAAAATTTTGTATTTAATTGCTTTTAAATTTAGAGAAATAGTGTAGTTTTTCCCCATATACTCTTCAACCTTTTTTTTGTCATCCTTGTAAATGTTGATCTTGCTTCATTTCGATGTCTGCATACATAATCTTGAACTAAAGATCTCACGTACTCTAGCAAAGTTGTTACTAATAGGTCTTTCCCCGCTACAGTTGATGCATTCGATAATTCTACGATGTTGGAAGTCAATACAAAGTATTTTTTTGTCTGACAGTGGAGTCGTGTCCATTTTTCGTGGCCGATGATGGACAAGTAAGCTCAAATTTTCTGAATTGAATTTGTTGTTCCAAGATTTCTTTTAGGGTGTTCATTGTGCAGTCCATAGGAATCAATATTCTTGTTATTTTAAAGTTGGTATACTCTCTATTTTCTTCCCATTGTCCATTGTGGCATACTACATCTGGGATTTTCTCCATGCAACTGTGGAATTCAATGAAAAGTTGGCTAAGTGAAACATATAAGAAACATAAATGAAACATGTATGAAACAACAAAGAAACAACAAACATGTTTGAAACAACAAAGAAACAACAAAGAAACCAACGTAAAAAATGTCGGGGAATTTTGGCAGGAGCGTATTTTTGTCCAAAAAAAGGAGAAAAAGCGTATTTTTGTCAAAAATCAGCGAAAAAGCATATTTTTGGAAATGAACAGTAGATGGAAGTATGTACAGGGATTGGACTTGAAAAATTGGGTATTCATGTCCTTTTCCCTGAAAAAAATGTGCATGAAAACAACCCACTACATTTTTATGTCTCTCTTGATTATATATGGTTGGGATCCATATACATATATTTGATATATATATATATATATATATATATATGATTTAGCACATGTGAGACTTTCGGTGGAAACTAATGTTGTGATTGGTTGTGAAATATTTTCTAATATTTTTATTTAGGAGTGAAAAAAATTTAGGGTGTGTGATTGTTTGAGAAAAAAATGAAAAATTTTCAAAGAAAATCTTTCTCTTCAAAATTAACTCATTTTTTTCTTTCACATTTCCCAATACCAATTATACTATTTATTTCTCTCTCATCTCCCTATTTATATAAAGAATTCCGATAATTTCTTTAATTTATCACTATTTTTAAAAAATTTCTCTTAATCTTGCTAACAAAAGATATAAAATGATATCTATATTGCCTATTTTTGGATCAATTTTTTATTTTTCTTCAATTTTCTTACATTATATTTGCCACGCCCCAAACGGGACGCGACGATGATCCACAACTTAGATACAAGTAACCAAACGGTCTAGACAAATATCAACGAAACCCCAATGAAACAGAGTCAAATAGCAGCGGAAATAAAGAACAAGTACGAGTTACAACTTACAGTCCAACAAACAACCGAATTACATCCCGAAATCAACTAAAGATAACAACTTAATAGTCAAAGGGTTCTACGCCCTTCAGTTACAGACCGGAATGAAAAGAGAATAAAAGAGTCCAACAGCAAATAAAAGAAACAATCCAGCGACATCAACAATAAAAGATAGTAAGTCCAACTAGCGGAGTACAGGAGCTCAGTCCGTGATAGGTTCAACATCTTCAACGAAGTCCTCATCTAAAGGTTAGAAAACAGGAGGGGGTAAGACAGAAATCTCAGTGGATGGGGTGATCGTGTGCAAATGTGGCGATATATAGTTAATGCGAGAAAACAGTTGTATGAAAACGCGTGAGATATGATGCATGAATTCACACACAGTCCACAAGCGTCGTGATATAATATTTAAGTAATATACTTATACAGTTTAAGAAAACAGTTCATGGTCACACAAACACTATGTGATTCAGGCAAGAAAGCTAGGATTGCATACGGAATGTAATGCCAATCCTATGCAAGATAATTAATGGTTGCATACGGATTTGTAGCGCCAACCAATGCAATACAAGTAGCGGTTGCGTACGGATTTTTAGCGCCAACCAAACGGGTCCGATTAAATCCGAAATCGTGTGGATCGAGGCAAAATGATTCCTTCTGTTCTTCCTTGTAACTCCCGAGCAAGATGGTCCAAGACCTGTCACCTTATCGCTCCATAGGCAAAGACAAAATCCACATTGGAGTTAGCAAGGCTCGGATTTGTCATAATCATGATTATACCTCAAGTACTACGACCCGCTTCCCTTGGACAAACTCCGTCCCTCGATTGCGGGATTAGGGCGATGGGGGAAGAGTGGACGGCCAAAGAAATGAGCCGCTTCGGTTCCATCCCCAACGTATCCATTCCTAACCGTGAGATCGACACACCAAGTTGACTCGCGGGAAAAAGTAAATACAAGTTCGAGTAGTCAACCGCAGGCGAGTATTATTGATTCAAGAAGCGATTCAGAAAAATTTTGGCGAGTGGCCATTATGGCGTTGGTGGAGTTATTGGATGAAGATGATTATCGGGAGGATAAGTAATCTTTGATATCTTGAAAGATTAGGTGGAACATAAGTCCCGTTATAGATTCAAAATCGCAAGACGAAAAGTCGCCCTTGCACCTCGGATATTAATCGGTCAAGACGATTCGATAAGTCAAGGGTTTTTGAGAAAATAAAATATTTTAATTAATAATTAAAGTCAGAGGGTCCAGGGCTGTTTTAGTAAAAGGAAAATAATTTGAGTTAGGTCTTTGATAAAAAGAAAATTTACAATTAGCCCCGTTTTGTTAAAATTAATACTTTTGGGGTTAAAAATTGAATAAATAAATATCCCGACCTTGAAAAATCATGAGGTCAGTTCCTAAATTCTCTAAATTGTTCAGAGATTCAGGTTTGTAAAGTTTTGAGGTCGAGTTTTTATAAAATTCTCACATTGGCCCCAAATTTGTTAAAATTGTCATTTCGGGCCCTTAGTTTAATACAATTAGAACTCACAAACCGGAAGGGCTTTTAATGTGATTCCAGTTGGAAAATGTCACTATGGTTAGTAGGATAATGGGACAAAAGCAGTTTTAAAAATAAATAAGTGTAGGTCCTTTAACTTTTGAAAATCTCATTTTTGTCCCATTTTGAAATAATTGCCTTTAAGGCTTTTAGGGGTCCAATTGTTATGAAATTTGAACCTTGGGTCCAAAATATAATTAATTTATAGTTAAATTAGTAATTCCAGGTACATGGACTGTATGAGTCCTGGAAATTTCATTTGGGTCCTCAAGTTTAATCTTTTACAATTTAGTCCCTCAATTTTAGTAAAATTACTTTCCAAGCTCTAAACACTTGGATTTTTGGAATACATTTAAAATACGTCATTTCCAGTCCCTTAAGAGTTAAAATTTCAAATTTTAGAATTAAGGTCTGGTACAGTTTCGAAAATTGCAAAGTAGCCCTTAAACTTCTAAAATTTTACAATCTAGTCCTTGGGCTTTTAAAGTTTGATTTTATTTATCTTAAAACTCTTAAAAATTTACTAAAATGTCCAAAAGTCATTTTTGAACCTGAGTACAGTCCCAAAATTCGAAATTTGCAGAGGGGTCCCTTAAGTTTTATTTTCTTGCAATTAAGTCCACCAACTTTCTATTTTTGCATTTTAAGTCCAAAAATTAAAATTTAATCAATTATGCTCGACTTGTCCAGGTTATAAGTCATACAAAACATGGATTTCAAGGATTGTACACATGCATGTTCATTTCATACAAGAATTCATCAAATAGAACATTAAATTGTACATGCATGCACCTAAATTTCAATGAAAGGCATTTTGAGCAACACTTGAGAAATTTCACAACTTGATACATGAATTTAACATGCAATACATAAAATATACATATCTCAAGTGCTCATGATCAAAACTACATGCATTTAACAAAAATCCCTAGAAGTTGAAAGCATTTTTCCACCCACCTTAAATTTGGAGAGTTGTGAAATAAAAGGGATAAATTTCACAACTTGGTATGAGGTCACTTAGGTCAGCCCCTAAGTCAAGAAATATCAAAATTTAGAGTTAGGAAAATAAGTGAAAAATTAAGAAGAAAAAGAAGAAGATAAGAAAATTGGAAATATTACATTTTACCTTGTGTAGTAAGTGATTTGAAACTAGTTGAAGCTTCAAATTTGGGATTTTTGATTCACCTTCAAAATCACCTAAGGTCAGCCCCTATTTCTCAAAAATGAAAAAGGGGTGTTAAAATTTGAAGAAAATAGGAAGAAGAAGAGAGAAGGGCTCTAGTGTCCAAATCTTACCTTGTAGTCCAATTTCTCTAAAAAATTTGTTCAAGTCTTGAAGTCCTCTTCAAGATGATGTCAAGCTCTTAATATCTTCAAAGTCTTCTAAGTATACCTCAAAACAAAATTTCAAACTTAAATTAAGAATAGAATGTGATGAGTTGTAAGATATCAAGTTGAATTGAGGAATGAAATTTCTTACCTTTGAGATAGGGGGGTTCGAATTTTTTTTGATTAAGTAGGAAGAATGTTGGTTTTTGTTTAAATGTTTGAAGAAAGAAGGAGTATTCGATGATATTAAGAAGATGTTCTTGAAGGTATGAAGGTATGCTTGAAGATGTGAAGGACTTGTATTTGAAGATATGAAGATGTGAAGAAATGGTACTTGAAGATATGAAGAATTGGTGTTTGAAGATTTGAAGATATGAAGGATTGTTGTTTGAAGATTTGAAGATGTGAATGATTCTTAGAGAGAGATTAGAGATAAGGAGGAGAATTAGTTAGGAGATTAGAATGTTGGATGAAATGAACAAATTTTGCTCATTTTTGGCCATATTGGCCGTCCACTTTGAGTGAGAGAGGGAGAGATTTTTTTGTTTAATTTGTGTCTTGAATTTTGCTTCTTGCATGGGAGACAAAATGCAAGTCAAAGTATGGGCTTGAATGGTGTTGGGAAATATTGAGAAGAATGTTAGTTAAGTGGAGAGATGTTGGGAAAAATAGTAATAAAGAATTGGTGTATAAGATAATGTGTATAATATTTGAATTAATGGTGTAATTATACACAAGATGACTAATATAAGGTGTAAGTGTACAAGAGTTGGATGATATTTCTACTCCAAAAATCCCATTATTGTCGTCCACCTAGGGGCAATTTGGTAATTCCATATATTTTTTTTTGTCCCAAATTTGATGATAATAGATGAATAATATAAATCTCCAAAATAATTAGTGATTTCCTTGATCACTTATAAGTCTCAAAATCACTTATACTAAATCAAATTCTTAATTCTACAAGGTAAAAGTCTCTAAAATAAATAGTCTCTTAAAATTCTAAGGTGACTAATAAATACAAAAATAGTAATAATGATCAATCAAGTGATCATAAATGCGAATAGAATTAGTAAATGATCATGATCACAAGTAATAAATAGAAATGAAATTAAATTGCAAAATATATATCATTAATATTTACCCGTCAAAGTGACGCGGTAAAATAGTCGATCAAATACATAGACGACAAAAGATCAATTACATGCTCGGAAAAATCGGGAGTCTCACAATATTTTACAATATTATTTGCATAAAAACTTTCACAAACAGTCAACATCTCTAAAAGATTCTCTATCACATGAACATAATCATCAATTTTTCTCTACACATCCAACTTTCACTTTAAAAAATATTTTATCATTATTCCCTTAGAAAATGAAAATGGATAGAATGAAAATACAACCAATCACAGCCTAAGGTCTTCTATCCAAGTTAGAATCTCGATTTTCCAACTATTAATAAAAATAAAATTATGTTTATTTATAAATTTCTCAAATGGAAATCATCATTTTTATTTTCCATCTTACACACAAAACTATATTTCATATGTATAATTTTAATTCTCAACCATATACAAATGGGACCCACCATTAATTAATCTATATACTTAAAATATTACTAATTTTAAATTATATATATCTAATGAAACCAGTAAAATATTGAAAGTGCAAGTCCAAGCAGCTACGATAATCTAGGGGGTTGAATAGATTATCTCCATCTTTTGGATTATGTCCTCTTTTTCGAAACAAATAAGCCAAGACAATAATAAAGGCGCGGGAAGTAAACAACACGCGTCGATTTATAGAGGTTCAACCCACCTAGGGCATAATCCTCTATCACCCCAGTATATCCGGGATGGATTACAAAAAAAAAAGATTTTATTAATTACCAAAATTAATACAACATCTTACAACATCACCTTGAAGAGCACCACACTCTTCTTCAACACCACCTTTGAGATTACCACAATCTCTCTTGAAGATTGCCACAATCTCCAACGGCACCTTGTGAAGATTACCACAATCTTCAACCTTGAAGAACACCAAATTCTTCAACACCTCAAGAGCACCACCCTCTTGAAACACCTATCGCCTAGATCACCCAAGTGTATTCTTTCCACAAGAATACTCACAAGGATGTCTTGTGTTGAATAATGACCAAAATCAAGATTACAACTCAATAATGAATATTACAATTTTGAGTACAAGTGTAATCAAGAATAAAAAGCCTAGACCTCAAGATTGTGCAAGTGCAAGAACTTAGGCTTATTACAACAAGAATGTAAAATATGAAAGCTTGGAGAATTTTCCAAATTTTCTTGTTGTTTTGATTGCTTGTGTTGTTGTGTTTTGTGACTTCAAATCATCCTCTATTTATAGGAGAGTCTTCACAAATATAGACTCCTCCTTCTTCACTTTTGTCTACAAAAAGAGGATCACAAGATGTAGAAATATTGTACAAAAATGAAATGTAAATCTGCTGATAAGGATGTCCAACTGTTCAAATTTTGTTGTCAAAAGATTACACAGCGCGACCGGTCGCTCTATAGAAAATTTCGAACGTTAGAGAAAAAATAGAGCGATCCAAATTTACAGGTTGTAGGGGTCCGACAGGCCGGTCGAGTCCGACCGTCGGCCCTAGATGGACCGGTCCCCCTGCTCAGTTTTTCAAGTTCAGTGCTCTCTGTTTTCATTTACGCATTCTTCAGGTACCGGTCAACCTCTTGTTCGACCAGTCGACCTCCAATTTGAAATGTTGTCCAATTTTTGTCAAAAATAAACTTCAAAAAATACTCCAAAAAATTAGTAAAAACATTTTAAATCAATTGGGAGTATTTGGACAACAATTATAAACATTGTTTTGGTGTAAAAACCAATTAACACAAAATCATTAAAAGTGTTGTCCAATTTTTATCGAATAATAAACTCTAAGAAATACTCCAAAAATTAGTAAAACATTTTAAATCATTTAGGAGTATTTGGACAACATTTATAAACATTGTTTTGGTATAAAAACTCATTTAAATAAAATCATCAAAATCTTGATAAAAATATTTATCTAACAGAAAGTGGAACAACCACCGTCAACTTTTTAAAATCAGCCATATATATATACTAAAAAAGAAAACAAAGTTGGCATATGTCATCACCTTATTAAATTTGACACGTGTCAACTCCCCATTCTCTCAAATCCACATGTCTACTTATAATTATCCATATGACAGTCTTATCTACAAATTGAAGGTTTTTTAAAAGAATATAAATTTAAAAGATAATAATAAATTAAAGAGATAAAAAGTAATCCAAATATCAAGGATTTATCTACACTATCATTTAAAAATATTATCTTTCAAAAATATATTTGGTTTATATGCACCTTTAATTTTCCAATTTATGCTAACTCCGTATATTTCAAAATACTCTTATTAAATCCAGTTTTGAACCACTTACCAACTATATTCACAATTAAATAAATAATTCAAACCAAATTATAATCAAATTAAATAAGCCCATCTACCCTATATACTAAAAGAAAAAACAAAGGTGACACATGTCATCAACACTTTATTAATTTTGGATTGAACTTCTTATTCTCTCAATTCCACATAGCGGCTTCACATTTATCTATGTGGCAGTCATATGTACAAAATAAAAGATAACAAATTTAATGAAGATTATAAAAGATAAAATATAATCCAAAAAATAAAGGATTTGCTCACAGTTAGTTTGAAAAAGTCTATGCTAATAAAATCTTTTAAATTTATGATACTAAAATTTTATCTTTGGATAAATCCGTGTAACAAACGGGTGTTATTCTAGTTATTATATGTAATGCCCCACTTTTCATGATATAAGAGTAACTTAATTTAATAAGAAATTATACTTAAGGCGCACGAATAAGACACAACTCAAAAATAAAAGGAATCATTTTATTAATAAACCCAAAAAAAAATCCATCACACTTCCGCTGCGCTAATCTAATTTTATAAAATGTAGTCTAATTATTAAAAACAAATCTGATGCGCCACATGTAACGACCAAAATTACTAAAATCCAAGTAATTGGAGAAAAGAAAGCATTTTATGAAACATACCCTAAAATTAAAATATTGCAATCAAGTAAACAAAGTACATTATTTCGAAACCAAACATCAGTCATTCAAAAATAAAATAGTATCTAAATATTTTTTTGAACAAAATAAATACAAGTACTGACTTCACATTCACCGCCTCCAATCCTCGCTCGAACTCCTCAACCTGAAAAGTGTTAATAAATATGGGGTGAGCTTTCAACTCGCTCTGTGGGGACACGTTTGTCAAGATTAAATACAACAATATGCATAATCATAAACATTCAACATGTAATTTACTCTGTATTTTTACTCTGACTGACCAGTTACTCTTATAGTACTGCGGGTACACCCCGAGGACACATTTGATCCCGGACCTTCTTACGGCCCCTGACTAACATGATTTACTCTGTTCCACATAAATGAAAACACATATACGAAGCATTTAATAAAGACAAACAATTCTTGAATAGAAAATATCCCCACCTTAAAATAATTGCAGATATTTGGATTAGCTTTAGAAGTGGGCGGTTAAAAACTTCAACTCTTTAGAAATCTAATTGACAATGGCCTTGGAGAATTCCCTTATAAAAAGAATAAACTCATCACCACCTAATCACCTCAAATACACAATTATATATATAAAACACACACTGACACAAACCAAAAAAAAAGAACACACACTTGCACACAAACTCACGCACACGTATATATATATATACATAGTACAACCACTAGCACACATTACAACTCACTCAAAACACACACACTAACACACAATTAAGCACACACACTCATACACGCCATTAAACACATACACATACACACACACACATTCTGACACATCACGCACACACCCGCACACAAATTAAACACACATACTATACCTGACTCGCACCAGAGAGACCAATTGTGAGGAAGGAAAAAAAATTTTGGACGGAAACTGCAGATTTTTTTTTTGTAACAACTGTGGTAAAAAAATGCATAGGACGATATGTATTTATAGGTTGAAATTATAGGGTTTGGGATAAGTAGGGTTTGTGAAAGAATTCTATTTGACTTGGACTTTTAAAATTGGGGGAAAGATTTTGGACCCATAATGAATTTCAGAAATCAACATTTTAAATTGGGCCTGGATAGTTATTGATACTTGGTTGTTATAAAAAAATAATAATAAAATAAAATTATTGAACTAATAATTATATAATTAATAGTAATAATAAAATAATAATACTAAATATACTAAAAAAATCCGGATATTACATATCATCCCTCCTAACAAAATTTTGTCCTCGAAATTCGTTGACTCGCCAAAATTCAAGAAATTTAACTTCTATTGAAAACTCTTCTTCATAATAATGTTTTAATAACGAAGGAAAATAAATGACAATGCAACAACTTAACTTAAATGAGGTCTTATATATCCAACATCTAATTATTAATTCCTATCTAGTCGTTCATATATTCGGTGTACTCTGTTTCTGACTAGTTCCTCCTTGCATTGCATACATTCGAGCTCTGCCTCTGGTTATCTATCCTTTACTTTCATGCTCGTTCTTCAGTAGTGGGCAATTAGTATCTTTATGTCCTGGTTTCTTACATTTGAAGCACTTTCCTTGTCCTGTTAAATATTCTCCATAATGGTTCTTCTTACATTCTGGGCAAAGTGGCTTGTTAGTTTGTCCACTCGGGCGAGCATCCTCATCAGCCTTTCCTTGTTTATGTGAATTTCCATTATTGCTTTGCTCTGCTCCTTCCCATTTCCTCTTTTCGGATACGTGGATCGCTTTCTGATCATCCTCGTCACTAGCCAAACCAGCTTCCACCTCATGTACTCTCCTTACCATAACAGAGTATTCCAAATCTCCCTATGCTGATAGTATCCCTGAGAATTGTGATCTCAGCCCCCTGCGAAACCTTAGAGCTTTCTTCAAGTCAGTATCAACTAGATGTGGAGCAAACTGACATAATTGCTTGAATTCCCTCTCGTACTCGGTCACAGTCAAGTTCCTTTGCTTGAAGTTTAAAAATTTTGTTTCCTTCTTGTCACGGTAGGATCTGGGAAAATACTTCTCCATAACAATATCCTTGAAATCATCCCAGATCAATGCATTGCATTTTTCTTCTGTTCTAGTTCTCCCATAACCTTCCCACCAGTGATCCGCATATTCAACTAGTTGAAAGGTAGCATGTTCGCCTATTTTTTTAGCTTCACCGCAAGTGTACGGATCAGTTTATAGAATAGGGTTTGCAAGGTCGAATCCACAGGGATTAATAAATTAATGTACCAAGTATTGGATTATAATAGTCCTATTTTTATCTAAACTATCGAAATTTGAAGGGGTTGGTTTTATAAACTAAAGCAGAAATTAATCCTAAAATAACAAAGCAAAAAGCGATTGAAAGATCAAGTATGGATGGATGGATTCCTGGGTTATGGTTTCAATTAATATCCCACTTTTATGCTTAGATTAAGCAAACCAAGGTTAAACGTATTCTTTGTTTGATAAATGGTTTCATCATGATTTTGATGATTTTGTTTTTACACCAAAACAGTGTTTTTAAAGGTTGTCCAAATATTCCTAAATGGTTTAAAATGGTTTTAATAATTTCCGGAGTATTTCCTCAAGTTTATTTTCGATATAAAATTGGACAACACATTTAATGATTTTTAGTCAAAGGGTTTTTACATTGAAACTATGTTGTCCTAATACTCCCAATTGATCTAAAATATTTTTACTATTTTTCGGAGTATTTATTGGAATTAATATCGGACAACACTTTTTGTGTTAATGTTTTATTTCTTCAAAACTATATTTCTAATGTTGTCCTAAATACTCCCAATCGGTTTAAAATATTTTTATGAATTTTCCGGAGTATTTCTTGAGGTTTATTTTCATCAAAAATCGGACAACATTGCATTTAGGAGGTCGGCCACTCGGTCGACCAAAGAGGCGACCGCACAGGGGCAAAACATCGAAACAAAACTTTGATCTTCATTTTTTTGGTCGGTCTGCGACCGGTTGCGGTACTGGGTCGACTGTCGAGGTACACGTCGACCGGTCGTGTGTAAAATGGTGTTACGATATTTCAAACTTCTATTTCTCATGACCGTCCGCTTAAGTTTGATGAAGAAAATTCTAACCGTTTGACAACAAAATTCTAATCTTGTTGTGCGTGATGACCTTTTCCTTAAATTGTGGAATTGATTTCTAACAGCTATAATCTTGATTTTAATTGCAATTTTTTTGTAGAAATCAGATTCCAAGAGGAGCCTATCAAGTATCAATCATCTCCTATAAATAGAGGAAGATTTGAAGTACAACAATAAGAGAGAAAACTACAACACAACAAGATACACTCAAGAATACACTTGTTCTTACATTATCTTATTTCTTGAGGTCTAGGCTATTCTTGATTACACTTGCACTCTATTGTATTATCAATTATCGAGTTGTAATCTTGAATTTGGGTTATCATTCAACACAAGATATCCTTGTGAGTGTTCTTGTGGTAAGAACACACTTGGGTGATCTAGGTGTTAGGTGTGAGAAGATTGTGGTAATCTTCTTGTTGAGGTGTTGAAGAATTTGGTATTCTTCAAGGTTGAAGATTGTGGTAATCTTCACAAGGTGCCGTTGGAGATTGTGGTAATCTTCAAGTGAGATTGTGGTAATCTCAAAGGTGTTGTTGAAGAAGAGTGTCGTGCTCTTCTAGGTGTTGTTGTAAGTTGGTGTTGTATTAATTTGTGGTAAATTAATAAAATCTTTTTTCTTTTTGAAATCCATCCCTATCTTACTGGGGTGGTAGAGGATTAGGCCCTAGGTGGGTTGAACCTCTCTAAATCGACGAGTGTTGTTTACATTCCGCACCTTTATTATTGTCTTTGAGCATTCGGTTTGAAAAAGAGGGCGAAATCGAAAAGATGGAGATAATCTATTCACCCCCTCTAGATTATCGTAGCCACTTGGACTTACAAGTGGTATCGAGCCAAACTCTTTTTGGCAAGCTCGTTTCACATCGCGAGTGAAGAGAAACGATCGTCGGCTCTGAACGAAGCTCATCTATCCAAGACTTCCACCACCAAGCCACCACTATTTGATTCCAAAAATTTTATATTTTGGAAAGAAAGAATGGAATGTTATTTACAAGGTTGCGGGTTTGATATTTGGAACACCGTCATAAATGGAGAATCCATTCCGATGATAGACACACCACACACCTCCAAAGGCCTCAAAGAGCTAAATGATGAAGAGAAGAAAATCATCTCCTTAAACGGTAAAGCTCTCAATATTTTGTATTGTTCACTTACTAATTTGGAATATGAACATATTGTAGGAATTGATCGGCACATGAAGTATGGCAAAATTAGAAGCCATCTATGGAGTATTTGCAAATGAAAGGAGTCAAACAAAAGCATCTACTTCTCAAAGGGATATAAGTTCAAATCTAAGGAACAAGCCTTTTACAACCTCCAACTATGAAGTAGTCGAGAAATGTTTTATGGGCATCGAAGAAGAAAACGAGGTATGTCTTAAACCCTCTACTTCCTATGATATTGTCATTCAAAATGATTATAATGATTTGCAAAATAATTTTGATGATCTTCAAAATGAATTCCAAAATTTACTAGTTAAGTACAAAAATTTGAAAAAGGAATTCAATGTTTTGAAAAATGAAAAGGATAGTTTATTTACCTCCTATGAATCACTATCATGTGCTCACACCACCACTCTTTACAAGGTTAGAAACCTTGAGAAAGAAAATAGTACTCTTGTTGAGGATATAAATTGCTTGAAAAATGACTTATCTAAATCCAACTTGATTACCGATAGAATGACCAATATTGTTGATTGTTGTGATAATTCGAAACTAGAACTTGATCATAAGTCTAAGGGTGTCAATCACATGAAAAAGAATCAAGTCTCTAAGAACTTTGGTCATTATGCTCCTAAAATTATTATTTGTTTTTATTGCGGTAAGAAGGGTCATACGGTAAATACTTGTCGGGCTAGAAATAGCTCTAATTATTGTTGGAGACCTAAAAGTCTTAAGACTAATCCCAAAGGACCCAAACACATGAGGGTACCACAAAACAATGTCATATTAGGTACTCGGCGAAATAATGATCGAAGAAATCCATACCGCCAAGAAGGCATCAAATGACCGATTCATTTGATCAAAGAAGGAGAAACTATTTTCAACAAAGCTAATTTCCAAGAAGAGGATATAATCAAAAATGGGAAGAACACAATCCTTCGAAATGGCAAAGACATCATCAACAAGATGATTTTCAAAGAAGAAGAGACCATGAACAATGGAAAGGTAACAAACCTTGGAAATGGAGTAATCAAAGAAGTCATCATCAACAAAGTGACTTCTCAAGGGGAAGATATCATCAACAATGGGAAAGACACAACCCATGGAAACGGCGTAATTGGTAAACCGTATCTCCCCATTTAAATATGCATTTTATTTTATTTCTATGCATGCTTTTATTTGTGTCTTAATTGCAAAATGAGTTTTCAAGTATTTATTTTTTAATTAAGGTCTTCAAAATATATTTGTGCTTTTAAAATTTTTGAAAAAGAAGACCTTATATGATGTTTTTAAAACTCTTGTGCATTTTTTGTAGACTAAAGTGTATTATCATCTCTTATAGATTTTTTTGGCATGAGCTTACTTGTGATATCTCTTAGCCTACACTTTTATCATTATGATTTGTGCTAGATTTGTTTTAAGAATTGTGTAGGATTTACATATTTTCACAAATGGCCATTTACGTCATTATTTGTCAAGAAAGGCATAAATTATCAAGGTACATTTACTTGTGTTACTCTTACTCTTATAGACTCGATATATGTATTGCCATATACTTATAGTATTTCATACAAGTGCCATTAAGAGGATTTTTAGATTTTTTGAAAGGCACTATTCGATATTTGATTGCACATATTTGCTTTGTCAACTTTTGTTCAAATACTTCTTTTAAATGAGGTCTCAACTATATGCTATCGGTTTTTCAAATTTCAAAAGAGACCTTTTGTAGCTTTCTTAAGCTTATTTGAACTTGCATGATTTATTAGATTCTTGATGATCTTCTAAATGCATAGTATGTGTTTCTTGCTTCTTGGTCTATATATATAGTGTCTATTTCTAATATTCTCTTATGCAAGATATTTTGTGATTGATGATTGAGGCATGGTTTTTACACTTGGGCCATTTTTTCTTGCTTATATAAGCGATGTCGTTAATGAGTTTGTTAAGTTGTATAGATGAGAAATGAAGTACTCCAAATATTAGTTACCTCAAAAGATTTGGATGTAAATGTTCTATTATGAACACCTTAGATCAATTGGATGCCCAATGATGATAGTGATGAAGAAGACAAATTCCTCAATTGATGCTCCAAGATAAATAGAATTACAAGAGGAGCTAAAAGGAAATGATAAATGCCATGTCTTCCATCACAAACAACTATAGATACAAAATGGGTACTCCGGAACAAAACTCGATGACCAAGGCAACATTGGTCGAACTAAGGCAAGGTTAGTAGCTCGAAGGCACTTTCAAAAAGGAGGTAATTGATTTTGGTGTAACATTTGCACTCATAGCACATTTTGTAGCTATTTGCATTTTACTTGCCCATTCTTGTTTTAAGAAAATTTCAAGCTTTACCAAATGGATGTTGAATCCAATTTTCTAAATGGTTTTATTCAAGTAGAAGTCTATCGGGGTTTAAAATTTTTAGGCCAAATGATTTTTTTTAAGGGCCTTGTATGGTTTAAAACAAGTACCCTGTGTATGGTTTGATATACTTAGCTTTTTTTTTTTGCTAAATGATTTTACAAGAGGTAAAGTTGATACTACTCTCTTTGTTTTTGAAAAAGGGCAAGATTGTTTACTTGTGCATATTTATGAGAATATTTTTGGTACTACTAATGAATATTTGTGCAAGATATTTTTCCAAGTTGATGCAAGGTGTACTTGAAATGAGCATGATGGGGGAGCTCAATTTCTTGCTTGGACTTCAAATCATTCAATGCCAAGTAGATGGTTATATTTCAAAAGAACTCTTGAAGGAGTTAGGCATTGAAGAAGGAAGAATCATCTCAACCTCTATGGCTACCAATGAAGAGATTGACAAAGGTTGAGAAAGACATATCGATTGACAAACAAATTCGAGGTATGTTTTCTTGTATTATTTCTATAGACTCGACATTCCATATGCCTTATGTCTATATGCTCGACTTCAAAAATTATCCCAACGAATCTCATTAAAGTGCCGTTAAAAGAAATTTTCAAATATTTATAAGGCACTTCTTCTTATGACTTGTTCATCCAAAGCTTTAAAACGTTCTTATTTTTTTGGGATAACAAGTCCGGTGAAAATTATTCAAAATATAGTTCGTCATCATCCAACTAAACATATTGAAATTCGAAAAAAACTTTCTAAGGGATTGAGTTTTTAACAAAAACTTGAGATGTGTTTAATTCTGTCTCAAGGATAACTCGCGGACTTTTTAATCATAAACCGTTGAGTATTTTACCTCATTTTGAGCTTGATTATGACATAATGTATATTGAATGAGGTCTACGTTTGCATTTTGCACGTTTTTAAAACTTAGGGGCGAAAAATTGGATTTTTGGATCAAATTTCGGATTTCAAAACAGAACTGAAGACAGTGGGCTGCCAGGGCAGGGGCCGATCGGTCGCCCACCAGCTCGACCGGTCGCCCTAAGCAATTTTTTGGTTAAAATGCTTCTGTTTTTCCAGTCTTAGCCATTTCGGCTCTTTTGGTTCATTTTTCGTCCCCTTTGTCAATTTTCACACACAATTCACTTTAAATGAGTTTTGATGCATGAATTATATATTTTGGGGACTACCTAGCTCGGTTATCATCATTGATGCTCATCTTTACCGATTGAATGGTAAGAGTTTCACTCTCTTTAGCTCAATTGGGTTGAACCCTTGAGTTTGTGGCTTATATGTATTTTTCTTGATGCAATTCACATATTTTTGTGATGAGCTTATTGATTGTTGATGATTGACATTTGTTAAATTGCATTTGGTGATGAAAAACTTGGCTTGATTTCATTTACAAGGGTTATATATATATATATATATATATATATCTTTCTCAATTTTTGACGCCCGCCAAGTGTTCGATAAAACGTTTCAATGAAAAATTCATCACCTACATGATTCTCTCGATTTCAAAAGTCTTATGTATTTATAGAGATCATGTTTTGCTTATCAAATGAGTTTTCATAAACCTCTACAAGTCGTATAATTCGACTTTTCCCTCCTATTTGGTTTATAAGCTTCATAGCTCGATACATCGGTTTAGTTGCGCACTTTGATATGAATATATGATGTATTTATCGTGCTAACATTCTTTTTGATGATTCCAAAGGGGGAGAAACAGTTATAAGCTCTTTAGCTCATAGAAGTTAAGATAAGCTTAACGAAAAGAAGCTATAAGCTATGGCTTCATATAGCCATAAGTTGTGGATCATATTTAGTCCACTTGGTGCATTATGGTTATGTATGAATCATGGTCCATTGGTTGTAGTATGGACTTGTATACGGTTCTAATGATGTTTCTTTGACAGGGGGAGCTTTTAAGTTTTTGATACTTAAGCTCAATATCGAAAAGCTAAGATTTTAGCTTATGTTGAAGTTGCTTTTATATTACTCTTGTTGTGCATATTGATAGGGGAGCATTTGCTATATGTGTTTGAATATCTCTACTCTCATCCTTGTGTTTATATTGCGTAGAATGTTGTCGCTCTCAACGAATATTTATTTTTGACCGGAAAACTTGTTTTGTTTTCAAAATCGCCTCTCAAAATTGTTTTGTTTTTAAAATCGGCCTTGTTGAATTGTTTTGGTTTGTAATCATCAAAAAGGGGGAGATTGTTTGATAAATGGTTTCATCATGATTTTGATGATTTTGTTTTTACACCAAAACAATGTTTTTAAAGGTTGTCCAAATACTCCTAAATGGTTTAAAATGGTTTTAATAATTTCCGGAGTATTTCCTCAAGTTTATTTTCGATATAAAATTGGACAACACATTTAATAATTTTTAGTCAAAGGGTTTTTACATTGAAACTATGTTGTCCTAATACTCCCAATTGATCTAAAATATTTTTATTATTTTTCGGAGTATTTATTGGAATTAATATCGGACAACACTTTTTGTGTTAATGTTTTATTTCTTCAAAACTATATTTCTAATGTTGTCTTAAATACTCCCGATCGGTTTAAAATGTTTTTATGAATTTTTCGGAGTATTTCTTGAGGTTTATTTTCGTCAAAAATTGGACAACATTGCATTTAGGAGGTCGACCGGTCGACCAAAGAGGCGACCGGTACCTGGGAGCAAAACATCGAAACAGAAACTTTGATCTTCATTTTTTTGGTCATGACCGGTTGCGGTAGCTGGGTCGACCGGTCGAGGTACACGTCGACCGGTCACCCTGTGTAAAATGGTGTTACGATATTTCAAACTTCTATTTCTGCGCGACCGGTCGCCCTTAAGTTAGACAGTAAAATTCTAACCGTTGTGCAGCAGACAACTTTTCCTTAAATTGTGGAATTGATTTCTAACAGCTATAATCTTGATTCTAATTGCAATTTTTTTTGTAGAAATCAGATTCCAAGAGGAGCCTATCAAGTATCAATAATAGAGGAAGATTTGAAGCACAACAACAAGAGAGAAAACTACAACACAACAAGATACACTCAAGAATACACTTGTTCTTACATTGTCTTATTTCTTGTTGTAATTTGCCTAGCTATTCACTTTCACATCCTTGAGGTCTAGGCTATTCTTGATTACACTTGCACTCTATTGTATTATCAATTATCGAGTTGTAATCTTGAATTTGGGTTATCATTCAACACAAGATATCCTTGTGAGTGTTCTTGTGGTAAGAACACACTTGGGTGATCTAGGTGTTAGGTGTGAGAAGATTGTGGTAATCTTCTTGTTGAGGTGTTGAAGAATTTGGTATTCTTCAAGGTTGAAGATTGTGGTAATCTTCACAAGGTGCCGTTGGAGATTGTGGTAATCTTCAAGTGAGATTGTGGTAATCTCAAAGGTGGTGTTGAAGAAGAGTGTGGTGCTCTTCTAGGTGTTGTTGTAAGTTGGTGTTGTATTAATTTGTGGTAAATTAATAAAATCTTTTTTCTTTTTGAAATCCATCCCGGATATACTGGGGTGGTAGAGGATTAGGCCCTGGGTGGGTTGAACCACTCTAAATCTACGAGTGTTGTTTACATTCCGCACCTTTATTATTGTCTTTGAGCATTCGGTTTGAAAAAGAGGGCGAAATCGAAAAGATGGAGATAATCTATTCACCCCCCTCTAGATTATCGTAGCCACTTGGACTTACATTCTTCTCTATAGACCAATCACCAAAGTAATTTACCCCCTCTCTCGAGATGTATGTAAAAGCGTTGATTGGAATATCTATGCTAGCATCTCTACTCAACATGAGATACCCAACTCCCAAAAGTTCAAAAGATTATAAGATCTCACAAATATTCACAGGCTTCTCAATCATGCAATCTATTTGTGTCAAGTACTCAAGATCTAGTATTGAAACTCATCGGTTAGAATTATGAATCAATAAATCAAACAAGTTTAGATCAAATGCCTTTTGATAAAACAAGAATTAAAGCAAAGTACTTGAATAGAGAAAGAAAACATTAACTTCAATTATCCTTAATCATCACATAAAAATGTTTATTAACCTACTCCCAAACCCGGGCATCACAAGATGTTTAGCCAGACATTGAAGATAAACAATTCATAGACAAATTATTCATAATCAAAATCTAACTAATTGAAATAACGATACAATGGAATGAGTGACTTGGGGATGATGACGATCTCTCGATCTATCTTCAATCCTCGAAGGTGTGGTTGCGGTCTTGATCGATCTCTCGAAGTTTCTGGTAGAAAACTGCTCTTTTCTCTGGTTTCTAGGGTAAAAATTAGTGTATCCTTGTTTGTGGCCGCCCCGTGTCTATGTGTACTTTGTTTGGGTCGAAACGAGTCAAACTCTGTTTTTCCCACAGAGGGGCACGGTCGTGCCCTTTGGCACGCCCAGCCCATGCTGGGTGCCGAACCGATCTTCCAAATTTCTAAAGAGAGCACGAGCGTGCCGATATGGCACGGGCTGCCCGTGCTCTATGTCGAACACTTTCTTCTTCAGGTATAGGCTGAGCACAAGCGTGCTAGGGAAGCACGCCTTGCCCGTGCTCACTTGTATCATTAAACACTTGGGTCTTTTCTTCCGTTTCTTGCCCGGTTCGTCCGACTTCTCCTTGATTCGACTCCAAACTTCGTCTAACATTCAAGTATTGGCAGTTGTAATGCCCGATTTGTTGCCAAAATGCTACAAATATAGATAAATTTCTACAAAACGAGCAAAGCGTAATCCTTTTCCACAGAACAGGAATAAAACCCCATTTACTCATATAATGCATGCATATCAACACATTCTAGCCAATATTAAGCCCAAAATACATGCAAAATACAAGTCAATCAAACCCCCAAACTTAAACTGTTGACAGTCCCGGTCAATGCTTTATAAAAAAAAACAACACAAATGGGGTAAAGAAGAGCACTCAAGAACACCACATCACAATTCATGTCATCTGTCCATAGACATCAAGCACAAATCAACCAAGTTTTAAAGAGCAAACACGGAGCACAAGTTTACAAAAAATCATGGTAAAACACTTCAAATCACGCCTCTCAGGGATAAAGTGTATATTCTACTCACTAGCATGATAAGTGTCGTGTATTCGCTCAAGTCATATCAATGTTGAAGAATTACCATATGCTTGCAAATCGTCTCTCATCTCCGCCACTCGTTTGTATGCAATTCACAAATCATAAAGGACTTTATTTAAGGTTGTAATGAAAGCTCTTTGGTTAAGGTAGGGAAATATGGATAGAGTGACTCAACTCGAGCGTATAGATTAGAAAACACATTGTTTTTTCTCAAACTATTTTTCTAATTCAAATCAACTATGTACTCCCAATCGCTTTATATCCTATCTTTTTTTTTTTTGAATGACGCTTTATATCCTATCACTTCTCTATTTCTCCCTTCTTTTTCATACACATTATTTCCCTTCGCCTTACATCATAATTCTCAGCCTATTTTTCACTTCTGGCTGACTCACTTTTGCAGTCGATTTTTTTTTTCGACTCTTGTGAGTATTTTTCCACTTTTTCCTCCTTTTTTCTTTTATTCCCAAGTTCCCAACATGTACACATTTTCCAACTTTTTGACACCCCTTCATTCAACCATTTATTCATCCCCTTTTTCTCAACTATATACGCTTAAGCTCAGGGTAACAGATATATCACATAAAATTCGAAGGCTTGAAATGTGGCTATCAAAAAATCAGGCAATAGGCTCAAATTGGCTAACTAGGGAAATCAAATATCATAAGGTAGGCAAAAAGGCTTAACAAAAATGGCCTAAAATCATTTTCATGAATGCATACAACATGTGACCTTGACGGAGATACCAGAGCAAGTTCTAGAATTCAAATCAACATGAATGACACACACAATCACAACAAGACTGCATAATATGAAAGCAGTAAAGGCTCAAAAGCTCATAGGCTTGTAAGTGCATAATTCAAAACATGTTAACCATGATTCCATAATCACATGCTCCATATTAACTATTCTCAACCCGATCAACTCACACTCAACATCCAATTCAAAACAACACAAACCAATCCGCAAATGCTCCCAAGATCAAGATCACAATCAAAACACAACAAACACACAATAGCGGTCAACTCACTCCCTAACAACTAGGAAAGCAATAAACGTGCTAAAGCGATAGACGTGCTAAAACCATAAAAAAAAAATCAAACATCTAAGGCAATGCAACCTATATGCTCTACATGCAACTAAATGAATGCAAACGCCACACCCATCAAAAACAATACTACCTCTCCCCCCCAAACTTGAATGAAATTATAGCTCATGAAAGAGAAGGTAGAATTTCAATGAAAAGTGTGGATAGGACCCGTATCACTGTGGGGGTGGCGGCGGGTAGTGGCCCTGGGAGATATGCCAATTCTCGATCCGGTGAATGTTCCGCAATATATCCAACTCCCGCCGCCGTGTGTTTGGTACCACAAGCTCGGGCTTGGTACATTTGCTCCTGGACTTCTCGGAAAGATCAAGTCTTCTATGTTGTCGCAAGCTTTCCTCAAAGGCACAGAATCTATCATGATCGTACTATCCCCCACGCTCCTCGCCTTGGTGGGAGCTCTCTGGAATATCGGTTCCCCTATGTGGGCCGCCCTGCTCGAAGCCTCCCTGCTGGAAGCCCTGCTCGAATCCCCTCTCATGCCTATCATACTCATGCACCTCCATCACCAAGTCCTCTTCGTCGGGAAACTCGGCTACCCTTCGCCTTTTCCGTCCTGCCAAACCCTCCATGACTCTGATATGTTAATCCGAGTACATGAGCCAGATTGATTTGGTTGTCAACCACACCACAGCCGTGGGTTAGGAAAAACGCAGACTTTTTTGTTGAAAACGAGAGGATATTCTCTTCATTGCCGATGATCTTCATGGTGTGAAGGGCGCTCATGTTGATGCTTCGGTTGCCCGCTAATGGTTCCATACGGCTTATGTCAACCCCAAAATGTTGTGCGATTGGGGTTATCATTCCCCCAATTAGTATTTTCCCGCGTCATGTCACAGTGCGTAGACGGTGTGTTCCACAAAGTATGCCGCCATGTTATAAGGGCGGGGTGAGCATACACCAAAGTAGGTATAGTTCCCCGCAGCATACCCCGTTGTTGTACCGGCGGCGAACACAAAATGGGCCATCACTTTTTGAATGTAGCGGAATATGGGGTTGTCGAGTGATGAGGCCTTGGAGGAGCGTGCCGCGTATTGCATAAGGCCTGTTTCGGGGGTTTCAGTCAATAACCGCCAGAATTCACGCGAGTTGTAATTTGCAGCCGTTCGGTACGAGGCGTCTTATGGTACCCCAAAAATCGATTCGATTCGGCAATAGTGACGCTTTCTCCATGCGTTGCCCAACCCGAAATGGATTTTCCGGGCTCATTCCGTGGTAGCGTTTAAAGTGACCTAGACGATGTGCTTAAGAACTCAGTGCGAGTGTCTTGTAGGTTGGCCACCGCCCTTGCATGAACGCGGTCCATCCAACTCGTTCAAACATTTGCCACACCTTCTCGTGTATCCCGAGAGTTCGGGTACATTCATCGTCGGTATAGCGTGTAGGTGCGAAGAAACGAGTGATGAGCCGGTTCTACCTATGCAGTATGTCATTCTCGGTAATAGTGAGCCCATAAGCCTCGGGGCTGTCCGGGTGTGGTGGCGCTCGTGTGGCTGCGGCCCCCCATCCTCATCTACCTCGGTTCGGTCGTGGTTCAACCATGTTTTCAAATTAGTACCTAGCAAAACAATCGTGAGAATTCATACGTGCCAAGTAAAACGAACAATGAATTAATACAACAATCCAACCAAGACATAGTGTCTCATCTCTACAATTTCATCTACAATTAAGCTTTCAACTCAAATAATAATATAATTGCCGAAAATCCTAGCCACTAACAACCTAAACAATCTAGCACATGTATAATCCATCAAGCAATCAACCACAATCATCATAATTCAACAACTCACAAGGTATTCGATAAAATGCCCAATAGAAAATTTCAATAAAAATCTTGGCAAAAGCATCAAACAAGCATTATATATCAACCCTAATCCACAATCCTCGAGAAATCTGACATAAAAAAGTGCAATTCATACCTTAAATCCCGAGAATTAGAAGAGAGTTGGATTTTTGAAACCCTAGGTGCTATCTACCCCAAATCTTTGCTTCCTAGCAATTCCACAAGTTCAAATTGTGTTTAGAGTAGTGTGGGAGTTGATTAGTGGTGATATAGTAGGAGAATTTTGGAAAAATTTTGGAGGGGGTCGAGTTTTTTTGTTCGTCCGTGCGCGAGGAGAGGAGGAGTTTGTGAAAAAAAATAGTCTGTGCCCGTCCAATATACGCTACAGCAGACATGAGCACGGGCGTGCTCATTCGGCACGGGCCGCCCGTGCTAGGGGCCGAAGAATTTGGCCCAGTTTCTAGAAAGCGCACGGGCCGTGCCAAATGGCACGGGTGGCCCGTGCTAGGGGCCGAACAAAATACTCTTCAGGTGGGGATGCGGCACGGGCGTGCTCATGGAGCACGGCCTACCCGTGCTATGTGCCGCACCTTGCGTTCGATTTTTCACTTTTTTTTATTAAAAAAATAGGGAAAACTTCTAACCTATTAAAGCAATTAAATCCTAACTTAGAAAAGGAAAAAAAAAACAAACCAAGAAAACATGGGAAGAAATAAAATAGCAAAACCATTGGGTTGCCTCCCAACAAGCGCTAAATTTAACGTCTATAGCTTGATGCCTGTTTAGTCGATCACGGCTCTAGTAAAGTGAGGCGTGTCACTTCTTCCTTTTGATCCCGACTCAAGTAGTGCTTGATCCTCTAGCCATTCACCATGAACGTCTCTCCATCTCGGCTCACCAACTCCACTATTCCCGGAGGATTTAACACCTTCTTTATTACGAATGGCCCCGACCATCTCGACTTAAGTTTTCCCAGAAAGAGTTTAAGACGCGAGTTAAATAATAGGACTTGTTCACCCGGTAAAAACTCTCTCTTCTTTATCATTCGATCGTGCCATCTTTTGGTTCGCTCCTTGTAAATCCGGGAATTTTCATACGCTTCATCCCGAAATTCCTCCATCTCATTTAAGTGTAGGAGCCTCTTCTCACCCGCTGCTTGGAAGTCAAAATTTAACTTTTTCACAGCCCAAAATGCCTTAAGTGACACGATTTCCCGAATACTAACTGGTACGGAGATGTTCCCAATGGTGTCTTGTATGCAATCCGATATGCCCATAATGCGTCATCTAGCTTCATGGCCCAATCCTTGTGATTTATGTTTACCATTTTCTCCAAAATCTGCTTAATCTTGCGATTGGCTACCTCTGCTTGCCCGTTTGCTTGCGGATGGTATGCTAATGCCACCTTGTGCTTGACCCCATACTTCGCAAGTAGAGTGCTCATCAATTTATTCACAAAGTGTGACCCCCCGTCGCTAATCAAAGCTCTCGAGTTCCAAACCGAGTGAATATATTTTTCTTTAGGAATTTAAGCACTACTCGCGCATCATTGGTCTCGCGCTTTAATCGCTTCAACCCATCGAGATACGTGCTCCACCGCAAGTAGAATGTATTGATACCCCGACAAAGATGGGAAGGGGCCCATGAAGTCGATCCCCCATACATCAAAGAGTTCAACTTCCATCACATTGGTCTAGGCATCTCATGTCTTCTCGAGATGTTCCCCATCCGCTGGCACCTATCACAACTTTGTACAAATAGATAGCAATCGTTAGATAATGTAGGCCAGTATAATCCACTTTGCAATACCTTAGCCGCCGTACGAGTCGGACCGGAGTGTCCCCCGGAAGGTGAAGAATGGCATTGTTGTAGAACTCCCTCCCACTCTTCTTGAGGCACACATCGTCGAATGATGGTGTCGGCGCACCTCTTAAAGAGCAAGGGGCCGTCCCACATGTAGAACTTGACGTCATGGAGGAATTTCTTCTTTTGATAAGATGATAAATCCGGAGGCAAGACCCCTGCAACGAAATAGTTAACAAAATCTGCATACCATGGGAATTTAGCTTGTAGCATCAGAAGTTGCTCATCGGGGAACTCCTCCTTAATTGCCTCTGTGTCTTCTTTCTCCTCCTTCTTGTATTCTAGTCTGGACAAGTGATCGGCTACTACATTCTCGCAGCCCTTTCTATCTCGAATCTCCACATCGAATTCTTGTAACAAGAGGATCCACCGAATCGCCCCTCGGCCTGCATCCTTCTTGTCAAATAGATATTTAATTGCCGCGTGGTCGGTGTGGACTATCGTCTTGGTTCCAATCAAGTAAGATCGGAACTTTTTTTGGGCGCTATCTAAAGTTTTGCTCGCATAGTAAATGGCTCTGAACATCTTGTCTCTTTTCTGACCCAAAACCGCCCCAACTGCAAAGTCGCTGGCATCACACATAAGCTCAAAGGGCTGACTCCAATCCGGAACTACTAGAATCGGTGCTATCACCAAAGCCTTCTTCTTCGAATCTCAAAAGCCTCGCAAACAATCATCGGAAAAATTGAAAGCAGTATCTTTTTCTAATAACTGACTTAAAGGTTTAGTGATTTTAGAAAAGTCACGGATAAACCTTCTGTAGAATCCGACATGCCCCAAAAAACTTCGAATGGCTTTCTCGTTTGTTGGAGGTGGGAGTTTCTTGATTGCCACAACCTTCGTCTATCAACTTCCAAACCTGTAGAAGAGACTCGGTGGCCTAAAACAATGCCATCTCGTACCCAATGTTGTAAAAATCGCTAGGCGCTTGCTAGGCGGTAGACTGGGGCCTAGCGCCTAGGCGGGGTTAGGCGGGACCTAGGTGGGATTAGGCGGGCCTAGACGGAAAAAAATCGTAGGCGGACAAGGACGGCCTAGCGCCTAGGCGGGGATTAATCGGGGTTAGGCGGGGATTTTTACAACAGAGCTCGTACCATGAAATGACACTTTTCCCAATTTAAAACAAGGTTAGTCTCATCGCATCTTTGCAAAACTAGAGAAAGGTTATCCAGGCAATGATCATATGAATCTCCAAACACATAAAAGTCATCCATAAAAACCTCCATTATTTTCTCAATGAAATCATGGAATATAGCCATCATGCATCTTTGAAAAGTAGCGGGCGCGTTACAGAGTCCGAATGGCATTCTGCGAAATGCAAATGTACCATAGGGGCATGTAAAAGTCATCTTCTCTTGGTCCTCCAGGGCAATCATGATCTGATTCTACCCGGAATAACCATCGAGAAAACAATAGTAATCATATCCCGCCAAACGATCAAGCATCATATCAATAAAGGGAAGGGGAAAGTGATCTTTGCGAGTAGCATCATTTAACTTCCTATAATCAATACAAATTAAATCGACCAAGAATTAACTCTCTAGTCGCAATAAGCTCATCACTTTCGTTTCTCACTACCATCATCCCCCTTTCTTTGGCACCACTTGTCTTGGACTTACCCAAGAACCGTCGGAAATAGCATATATAATTCCAGCATCTAACCATTTTAAAACTTCTTTTCTAATGAATTCTTGCATTATAGGGTTTAATCGTCTTTGATTTTGCACCGAAGGTTTATAGACATCCTCCATTCTAATCTTATGCATGACAATCGATGGACTAATGCCTTTTAAATCAGAGATTGACCAACCTATCGTTGACTTACGTTTTCTTAGCACCCTTAGCAATTTATCGAGTTGAACTGAAGTTAAAAGAGATGATACGATTATCGGACTCGTGTTATTCGCTCCAAGGAATGCATATTTGAGATGTTTGGGCAGGGGCTTGAGTTCTGGGTTCGATTTGGCCTCGTCGGATGAACGCACGGGCTGCCCGTGCTGATGAGCATGGGTCGTGCTGTCTTCAGATTCTTCAGTTTTTTCTTCGACTACAGGCATGGGCTGCCCGTGCCATTTGGCACGGGCCGTGCCGTCTTTAGCTTATCGTGGATTTTCTTCGACCTTAGGCACGGGCTGCCCGTGCCATTTGGCACGGGCCGTGCCGTCGTCGTTTTCTTTAATTTTTCCTTCGGCTATGCGCACGACCTGGGCGTGCTCAAGAGCACGGGCAGTGTGCCCCTGTATAACTGACTCCCGTACGTTTTTTTGCGTGTGCGCACCTCTTGCACTCCTCGATAGTTCATGCATATTATCCAAAGCACAAACACAATCATACAAGTCTTGGTTAATAGTATCAATAGTCAAGTTCAACGTTGAACACGAATGTGTCAAGCCAAACCCCAAATTATCCCTAAACAATGCATGATCCGCATACTCATTAATGCAAGATTCAACTACGTCTATGAAATTACAGGTCTCAACACCATCATGAAATTAAAGTGCATTATAGATAGTAAATAAAACATGCTCATCATTAACCCGTAACGTGAGCTCTCCCTTTTGCACATCTATTAAGGCCTTCCCCGTAGCTAGGAATGGACGCCCAAGTATCAAAGGGACGTATTTATCTTCTTCCATGTCCAGCACCAAGAAATCCACAGGGAATATGAATTTATCAACTTTGACAAGTATATCCTCGATGATTCCCTTTGGATAAGTGAGTGATCGATCCGCGAGTTGTAGGGTGACCGTAGACGGCTTCACCTCTCCCAATCCAAGTTGCCTGAAATAGACAAGGGCATTAAGTTAATACTCGCTCCTAAATCACAAAGTGCTTTCTTAAAGAAAACATTCCCAATAGCACAAGGGATAGTGAAACTCCCCGGATCTTTTAATTTTTGTGGTAGTTTCCTTTAGATCATTGCACTGCACTCCTCTGTCAGATTGACTGTCTCGAAACTGGTCATCTTCCGCTTCTTTGACATAACATCCTTCAGGAATTTAGCGTAATTGGGCATCTGCTCCAATGCGTCTGCAAAAGGAATGTTAATATGCAATTTCTTAAAAATATCTAAAAACTTAGCAAATTGTGCATCTAATTTTTTCTTTTGAAAATGTTGGGGAAAAGGAAGGGGAACATTAAGTTTAGAAATATCAGGGTTAGAGGAAGATTTAAGCTTCTCAGCCCCTTTTTGTTCAGCACGATGTTCCTCAGCTCCTTCCTTGGCCTCAACCTCGCCAATTGCCTCAGTTTCTGCATCTCCCGGCACATCGATTGCCATTCCAGCAAGGCGCACGGGCCGTGTCGTCCTGCGATTTTTCAAAATTCTCTGGTATTTTCGGCCCCTCGTATTCCGTTCCACTCCTCAGACGAATGGCTTTACACTGCTCCTTTGGATTAACCTCAGTGTTGCTCGAAAACTGGCCTTTCTGATGCTGCCCACCAATAATCGTAGTTATTTGACCAATTTGGGTCTCAAGATTCTTCATCTGGGACCCCAATTGGGTGACATGGTTTTCGATTTTATCCATCTTTACCTCATCCTTGTTGAATCTGTTCCTCGTCTCACTCATAAACGAAGTGAACATATCCTCCATGGTAGGCTTAGGATCTGCAGTAATAACACCGTTTGTCACATTAAACCCCGGTGGTGGTTGCATCACGTTCTTCGTATTTGCGTAGGAGAAGTCCTCGTGGTTCCGCAAGCCCGGATGGTAATGAGTGGGGTTTTGATTATTCCAGAAATTGTTGAAATTCCGGTTATTCACATAATTTGCTTCCTCTATCAGATCTAGAGGAATTCCCCCACTACTTGCACCCGCATTTCCCTCGTTTGCCTTTGTCAAAGAACTTAATTGGTTTGTCAAGACGCCATCCGGGCATCGCCAACTCTTTAATTGGGTCCGAATCAGGCACTTCGGCTACCCTTTTCACATTAGTCCTCTCGGAGGGCCATTGATAGCTATTCATGGCCATCTCTTCCAACAAGTTGAACGCATCCTCCGGAAATCTCGCAAGTAGCGCGCCCCCTGCTGCAGCATCCACAAACGATCTAGTCTGTCCCATCAACCCATTGTAGAAGAAACAGAGTTGTTGATCCTCATGAAATCCGTGCTGCGGGCACCTCCTCAACAAATCCCGGTATCTCTCCCAGGACTCGTATAAAGGCTCAGAGTCAAACTGCCTAAACTGAGTGATCTCGCTTTTAAGTTGTAGTGTCTTACTTGGTGGGAAATACTTGAACAAGAACCTCTGACTCAACTCATCCTAATTGTTCACACTCCCTTGAGTTAGGGTGCCTAGCCAGTTCCTAGCCTTATCCCTTAACGAGAAAGGAAATAGGCGAAGACGTATAGCATCATCAGTCACCCCATTCATCTTAATAGTATTGCAAATTTGTATGAAATTCGCAAGATGGGAGTTGGGATCTTCAGACGGGAAACCCCCAAACTGATTCTGCTGCACCATCGATATCAATACTGGCTTCAGCTCGAAATTGTTCGCATTGATTGGGACATTGGCAATTCCACCATAGTTGCGATTGATTGGGCGAAAGAAATCGCGAATCGCCTGCTGTTGGACTGCCGGAGCCACTGGAACCTCTGGTATTGGTAACTCGACATTGACCATGTTGGCCCGGCTGTTACCTCCATTTTCGCCCCCATTATTTCCTCCGTTGTTACCTTCTACGCTGCCATAGTCCTGCTCTCGCTTTGTCTTTACGCCCGTTTGGTAGCCGCACTATTCCGCCTAGCAAAAGCCTCAACTTCCGGTATGAACGGTGCTAATTCTCCTTGCTTCGAGCGGGTGATCATACACTACCTGAACCAACTAAAGAAAACAAGTCAACCACAGTAAAAGTAGAATTAAACAACAAACTAAAAAGAAGAAAAAAAAAAGAAAAATGTCTAGATTAAGAATAGTTCTATTTATCGCAATATCAGTACTAAAAATTTGATTAATCCCCGGCAACAACACCAAAAACTTGTTCGCCTATTTTTTTAGCTTCACCGCAAGTGTACGGATCAGTTTATAGAATAGGGTTTGCAAGGTCGAATCCACAGGGATTAATAAATTAATGTACCAAGTATTGGATTATAATAGTCCTATTTTTATCTAAACTATCGAAATTTGAAGGGTTGGTTTTATAAACTAAAGCAGAAATTAATCCTAAAATAACAAAGCAAAAAGCGATTGAAAGATCAAGTATGGATGGATGGATTCCTCGGTTATGGTTTCAATTAATATCCCACTTTTATGCTTAGATTAAGCAAACCAAGGTTAAACGTATTCTTCTCTATAGACCAATCACCAAAGTAATTTACCCCCTCTCTCGAGATGTATGTAAAAGCGTTGATTGGAATATCTATGCTAGCATCTCTACTCAACATGAGATACCCAACTCCCAAAAGTTCAAAAGATTATAAGATCTCACAAATATTCACAGACTTCTCAATCATGCAATCTATTTGTGTCAAGTACTCAAGATCTAGTATTGAAACTCATCGGTTAGAATTATGAATCAATACATCAAACAAGTTTAGATCAAAGGCCTTTTGATAAAACAAGAACTAAAGCAAAGTACTTGAATAGAGAAAGAAAACATTAACTTCAATTATCCTTAATCATCACATAAAAGTGTTTATTAACCTACTCCCAAACCCAGGAATCACAAGATGTTTAGCCAGACATTGAAGATAAACAATTCATAGACAAATTATTCATAATCAAAATCTAACTAATTGAAATAACGATACGATGGAATGAGTGACTCGGGGATGATGACGATCTCTTGATCTATCTTCAATCCTCGAAGGTGTGGTTGCGGTCTTGACCGATCTCTCTCAAGTTTACGGTGGAAAAACGCTATTTTCTCTGGTTTCTAGGGTAAAAATCAGTGTATCCTTGTTTGTGGCCGCCCCGTGTCTATTTGTACTTCGTTTGGGTCGAAACCTAGTCGAAACGAGTCAAACTCTATTTTTCCCGCAGAGGGGCACAACCGTGCCCTTTGGCACGCCCTTGACCCGTCTTTGTGTGCCGAACCGATCTTCCAAATTTACAAGAGAGCACGGGCGTGCCGATATGGCACGGGCGCCCGTGCTCTATGTCGAACACTTTCTTCTTCAGGTATAGGTTGAGCACGACCGTGCTAGGGAAGCATGCCCTGCCCGTGCTCACCTGTATCATTAAACACTTGGCTATTTTCTTCCGTTTCTTGTCCGGTTCGTCCGACTTCTCCTTGATTTGACTCCAAACTTCGTCTAACATGTCAAGTATTGGCGGTTGCAATGCCCGATTTATTGCCAAAATGCTACAAATATAGATAAATTCCTACAAAATGAGCAAAGCGTACTCCATTTCCACAAAACATGAATAAAACCCCATTTACTCATATAATGCATACATATCAACACATTCTAGCCAATATTAAGCCCAAAATACATGCAAAATACAAGTCAATCATTGCACATGCGACCCGTTGTGCGTCTGTACTGTCAATAAGTCTGAAAATCTGTTTTAGTGCTCGTAACCATTCTTCAATTGTAGTCGGGCCATCACGTCCAATAAAGGTGGGTGGACAATAATGGCGAAATTGCTCCACCACTCGTGTGCTATTATTGTGGTTGTTTCCATGGGGGTTCTGTACAACATTAAGAATCTCAGCAAATAGGTCTCTGGTAGTGGCTTTGTTTCCCGTGTTAACCGGATTTCCCTCGTTGCCTTGGTTTCTAAGGTTATTCTCGTTTAAGGTTCGGGGGCGTCGAGGCACTCGTGGAGGGTTTCGTGGAGGCATCTTCCTATAATTATAGACAATACGTTCTTAGTACCTAACTTAAGTTATCATCGCATAATAGTCGTAATATAAAGAAGTCCTCTATTTAAATCTATATGATTCATTATGAGTCCCTTTCCTCCTTTTTTTTTTTTACGCGAGGAGCCTAGAGTTTGTTCTTCTAATATATCAAGTACACATGCAATAAGGAGTATGAAATAAAAGCAAAAAGACATAACGACATGAACAATATATGATGCACAGTATTGTGACATGGAATATCATGAACAAATTGAGTAATGACATAATAAGTTTGCATACCTTAAGGAATCCGACGAGATATGGCGGAGGTGCATGTCACTATACTATATTTTTTATTATATAAAAAGACACATTTTTTTAATAAGTCTACAGAATCGTAGACCCGCTCTGATACTACTTGTAACGCCCCACTTTTCATGATATAAGAGTAACTTAATTTAATAAGAAATTATACTTAAAGGCGCACGAATAAGACACAACTCAAAAATAAAAGGAATCATTTTATTAATAATCCTAGAAAAAATCCATCACACTTTTGCTGCATCTAATTTTATAAAATGTAGTCTAATTATTAAAAACAAATCTGATGCGCCACATGTAACGACCAAAATTACTAAAATCCAAGTAATTGGATAAAAGAAAGCATTTTATGAAATATAGCCTAAAATTAAAATATTGCCATCAAATAAACAAAGTACATTATTTCGAAACCAAACATCAGTCATTCAAAAATAAAATAGTATCTAAATTTTTTTTGAACAAAATAAATACAATTACTGACTTCGCATCCACCGACTCCAATCCTCGCTCGGGCTCCTCAACCTGAAATACAACAATATGCATAATCATAAACATTCAACATGTAATTTACTCTGTATTTTTACTCTGACTGGCCAGTTACTCTTATAGTACTGCGGGTACACTCCGAGGATACATTTGATCCCGCACCTTCTTACGGCCCCTGACTAACATGATTTACTATGTTCCACATTGCACATAAACGAAAACACATATACGAAATATTTAATAAAGACAAACAATTCTTGAATAGAAAATATCCCCACCTTAAAATAATTGCAGATATTTGGATTAGCTTTAGAAGTGGGCGGTTAAAAACTTCAACTCTTTAGAAGTCTAATTGACAATGGCCTTGGAGAATTCCCTTATAAAAAGAATAAACTCATCACCACCTAATCACCTCAAATACACAATTATATATATAAAATACACACTGACACAAACCCCAAAAAAAAAAAAAAGAACACACATTTGCACACAAACTCACGCACACATATATATATATATACATAGTACAACCACTAGCACACATTACAACTCACTCAAAACACACACACTGACACACAATTAAACACACACACTCATACATGCCATTAAACAGGAAATTCTTAGGGTGGCACCCAAGTGTGAGGATCCACCCTTGGATCCAAGGGTGGATCCTCACACTTGGGTGCACAAGACCCCATTAAACACACACACGCACATTCTGGCACACACATACTTATACATATAAATAAAATCACGCACACACTCGCACACATAATTAAACACACATATTATACTTGACTCGCACTAGAGAGACCAATTGTGAGGAAGGAAAATTTTTTTTGGACGGGAACTGCAGATTTTTTTTTTGTAACAGCTGTGGTAAAAAAATTCGTAGGACGATATGTATTTATAGGTTGAAATTATAGGGTTTGGGATAAGTAGGGTTTGTGAAAGAATTCTATTTGACTTGGACTTTTAAAATTGGGGGAAAGATTTTGGGCCCATAGTAAATTTCAGAAATCAATTTTTTAAATTGGGCCTGGATAATTATTGATACTTGGTTGTTATAAAAAAATAATAATAAAATAAAATTATTGAACTAATAAATATATAATTAATTGTAATAATAAAATAATAATACTAAATATACTTAAAAAAATCCGGATATTACATTATATACGAAAAAGACCACTTTAAAACTAGTCAACCAAATATATTCTTATTTCCAAACCTACATAAAATCTACTTTTATTCATTCATCCAAACATAATTCAAATTTCCACACAAAAACTAATAACCTTTCAAAAATCATTTTTCAACGCTTAGAAACCAGGAAACATTACCATTTACCACCATACATGCCTTCAAACTAAGATTTGATTCAAATAAATCATCAACGTTTCATCAATTTTAAATTAGTAAAAAAAATGAAAACTACTTTTACAAGCAAAAAAGATTGAGATAAAAAGGGGAACGTAGAAGAATATAGAAAACCCATGAATAGAAAAAGCTGATCATAAAAATCCAAACACGGCGTTGGGTATTTCGCCATTAACTATCTGAGCACCTAACTGCAAATCTGCGCACCTTCATTTCTACACCATCCGCCGCGCACGGCGGACGATCCCGTCGGAGCCCGCAATTCTATCCGTCTGTTCTCAACTGTCAAACACAAACCCCTAAAATTTCACAATAGAAAAAATACCGTAATTCTGTGTTTATTTTTCGGCTAATTCCATAATTAATCGCGCAATAGAGCGATGGGTATAATAAGAGGCAGCTTCTCGTTCTTAGCGGGAACAGTGTGTGGAATTTACATCGCCCAGAATTACAATGTCCCCAACATCAGGAAGGTCGTCTATGAAGCCCTTTTTACTGCCAAGCAAGTCGAAGAAAAATACCGCAAGCCGAAGAAGCCGGGCGACGACGCCGTTTGAGCACTTTCCCCAACTCAATTTTGATCGATTTAAATTTCAGGTTTTCCCCTCGCAGAATTATCTCTTAATTTTCATCTGATACTCCCGATGGTTTTGTGGATTAGGGATTGATGGATTGATTGTATACTCTTTATGTCTTGGATAGGTATAATAAGTGATCAACTGTGTGTAAGTGATTAATTGATGGAAGGATCCTTGCTTTATTAATGAATTTGATTGGCTAGGATAATCATTTGGGGATTTTATTAACCTGGTTTGTTTGTAAATGTAAATTATAAATTCATTGTAGAATTAGAATATGCCATATTGTTGATCAATTTTCTTTTGGTGGAATTAGGAGCTAAAATTTCTGTTGTGTCCCTCTCTTTACAATGTGGTATGAGTTTCTTTGCTCGATTTAGTGATTGAATTCTGCTTGATCTTCTGAAAGTCATCCATATTGATTGATGGTAGTCAGTATAGTTCATCATTTTTTTTTTTTTCAATTGAAGGTGTAATGGGCAAATTCTTTCATGCTTATTGATGTGTGCTGCTGCTGGCTCTACTTTATCTTTTTTTTTTCTTTGGATACTTTCATTTACCATGGATAGTTAAGATTTCACGCAACTTGTTTATTCATCTTAACTTTTTACAAAGTCCTTAATGTGCTTGCGCGGCTATTACGTATAGGTTATTTTCCTTCCTATATCTTTACCAACTTTTTCATAGATATATGTTAAGACTAAGCTGTATAGAAAATCGGATGCGATTAGAAATCGTATTAGCTCCTACTTCTATGATGTTAATTTAAACAATTGCAAAGTGAAACGAATGAAAAGCAGCTATGTTTAAACTAAGCGAGTGTTTGCAAACACTTAAAAAAAATTGATTGGCTAAAAAAAATAGCAGTGTTTTCAAATGTCAACTTCTTAATCAGAATCTATTAGGGCTTTAGATTTCTGATTCTGTTTTTGGTGTCATTTTGAAATATGTTAAAGGGCTTTTACAATTCATTCATCAAACACTCTCTTGGACAATGAGGTGTGAGGATAATGTCAAAAAAAGGATGCATCACTTCAAAGCCATATTTGTACCTTCTGTTTACTTCTACACTTCTCCTCTGCAAATGTGAAATCAAAATTGGTAGACAAACCCCTGATCAAGCCCTAGCTGGAGTGTGCACTGCGACTTTATAATCGAGTATTTCCTGAAGTTGAGCATTTGATTTTAATTGTTGATCTGCTTGATTTGAAAGCTAAACCTTTTGTGAAGATTTGCCATGTTGATAGTGTAAGATAAGCAATGCCTTAGCCCTTAAGTTCGATTGAGTTTGACACATTGGTGCTGGAGTTTAAAGTATGACATTTGTGTGTACATTGTTCTGTACTCGGGAAGCAAGTTAAGGATGGGATTGAGCTCAATAACATTTGAGTGTGATCTAAGTTGTGTACAAGTTTAGATTGGGAATTAGTGCATAAAATGATAGTGCATAGATAGGAGTTTTAATACTGTACCCAATTCAGATGTGAATATTCAATTTGAGATTCATGTAGTAATACACAACCAATTGTGTCAAACTTGGAAGTTATAAAACAACCCTTAAAAGGTTTTAAAAGACTAGTACAGCAGCATATGGAACCAATACCCATTCATTCATAGGGATGTCACTGGTCCGGGTAATGGGTAAGAAAATAGCATTTTCTGACCTGGGCGGGTCTGTGCCGGGTAACGGGTTTAGCAAGGGCTGCCCCGTATAATTAATATATATAGTATATATTAGTGTTTTTGTGTTTCTTTTATTGGGAAGGAAACTTTTTTCTCAGTTTTTTTATCACGAGTATTTTGACAATTTATATATCTACAAAATTGTATGAATATCTCATTTCACATAATTTTTGGTAGTAATATCATGTAAAGAAACCATACAAATAAGTCTAAATATATGACATAAGCGGATCTAATTGATCAGGCAGGTCTTACCCGCTAGACGGGGGTCTGGGTTGGGACGGGCCTCAGGTCCAGGCGGGTCCGACCCAGACCCGACCTATTGACATCCCTATTCATTCTAATACACACACGCAAAAAAAAAAAAAAAATTTACAAGTTTTGCACCATATGTTATTATGTTGTGCTAGATGGCTGATACAGTCATACAGAGAGACAAGGGCAATTTATCTCATTCCACTCAGAAAGACAGAAACGTTAAAAAATAAAAATATATAAATATCTTTTAATTAGAAGAACTCAAACAACCAAGAAAGTTTAAATCCGTAGACAGCCATTTCCTCTGGCCTTTTCTAGGGAACAACACATGGTCCCCATATATGTATACAAGAATGTAAAATGAAGTTTGTATATGTTCACATGTAAAAAAACAGGGGAATCACCATTTCTTCCCATCACAAATCTCAAACCCTTGTATAAAAGAACACCTTCTATCAAACTCTCAAATGCAAAAATCTTTTTACCACTTAGATTTCATATCCACTGTGGCTAACTTTGTCTGTGCCGGCATATCTCACACGTAAGCACGAGAAACCAGAAAACATACGCGATTTTAGGGCAAATTATACTTCCATTAGAGCCGGCCTTGACCTAGGAAGTTCATGTGTTTGCAATCCTTGAATCTTTTCAGCTACCTCTGTAATAACAAGTCTTGTAAGAAGCAAACCAGCTATTAGGGCTGAAACCATTAGCATCATGAACACTGCATTCCAGCTCTTAGTCGAAATATAGCCCGTTAGTAGTGGCCCGACGGCAGCTCCAATCGAGCCTGTTCCATCTATTATAGCAGTAACTGTGGCTAATGCCCGTGAATTGCCTTTTAACGAGCTGTGTGTTCCCAGGTCAGCTGAAACCGCGGTTGTTATAAGAGCGTAAGGCCCGTTCACAAACATTCCCGTGATCAACATGAGTGTGATATTTATGGTAGTCGACATGTGACCGTAGATTCTGTACAAAAAGAGAGACGGGATAGCAAATAACATGAAGCTTGCTGCTGTTGTGGCTCTTGCGTCTGAACGATCCGAAATGTGGCCGGCCAGGATACCTCCGAACACTCCTCCAACATCAAACATTGTCGACAAGTTCCCAGATTCCTCATCGGTTAAGTACCTCCCCTCTATAGCTGCAGTATCATGATGATACGAAATGTAATGAGTCTTTGGCTAAACTTTTTTGAAAGATTTTATAAGTGTTTGTGCGTATTATAAGATGTTTTTAGAGCTTATAAGATGATATATCTTATTTTATTATGAAAATAAGTTGTTAAAGTGTTTGATAAATAAGATGATGGAGCTTTCAAGATGTTAGTGAATGGAAAGTTTGTGATTTATATTATCAAACTTCAAGGAGATTGTTAAAATAAGTTTCATTTTTTCTTAAAAAAAAAAGTTACGATCTCCTTACTTTTTTTAGAAACAATTTATAAGCTCTTAATTAGTTTTTTTCCTTTAAAGATCTTAGAAACAACTTATTTTAGAATCACAAAATATTTACCAAATAAAAATCAGAGATAATTGCATTTTGCCACCCAAATTATCGTAAGTTTTGCACTTTGCCTACTAAATTTGGAAATTTATCTTTTGCATGTCTAACTTTGAACATGACCTATCATGAGTTGACACGTGACAATTTTTTGTTGGTCCAGTGGGTAAATTGCAATGACTCATATGTTTCAGAGGGTAGAATATGTATTTTCAACCGATCAAAAAAAAAAAAAGAATATGTATTTTCAAAGTTCAGTAATCAAAGTTCAAAATGTGCTATAGTTTGGAGGGCAAAGTGCAATTAACCCTAAAAATTAAGAGTCTACAAGCTCGCAAGCAACTCATAAGATGTTTTGAAGAGCTTAAAAGTTTTAACAAACACTGTCTAAGATAGATTATTAACCTATATTCTTATGTATTTCAAGGATGCAAGAAAAAAGAACAAAATTTGTGAAATACATGTACCTGTGTGGCTAATATAGAAAGGAAGCCAATATAGGAATGTGTATGCCACCAATTTAGCAAAGAAAAGGCAAAGAGCAAAAGGGGCAACCCCAGGAATACTCCATGCTTCTATAAACCCCACAGCACCATCATCTTTTTCATCTACCTTCACTTTCAACAATGGCCCTTTTATTTCTTCATCATCATTTATTACAGCTCCAACTGATTTAGGACTAACTGGTAATAAAAAGAACAGCACTATCCCAACAAAAGATATCCCTAAACCAGGAGCAAACATAGACCAACCCCATCCATACTTCAACAATATTGAAGCAGCTAGAGAACCTATAATGTTACCAAGAGATGTATGGGAATTCCATACACCCATTATAAGCCCTCTCTTCTTTTTCCCAAACCAATTTCCGACAACCGCAACGACCGAGGGCCAACCGGTCGACTGGAACAATCCGGCCAACATTTGAACGATCAAATAGTAGTAGAAGTTATGGATGTTCGCCCAATATCCGATCCCAAATAGCGCGGTAAACAAACCCGTCCCGACCATTCCTATTGTAAGGAATATACGGAGGTCCATCCGATCGCCTATATGGCCGGAAAAGTACATTCCGATTGCGTACACGAAAAGGAACGCGACATCAAGATCACCGAGCAATTCCGTTCCATCTGGACCATTGAATGGCGTCCAACCGGCTCCGAGAACCGTTGGATTAAAATCGGGCGATTGAGGATCGAGTGCGGTTTTGACTATGCTTGTGGTTTTTCGAGTGGTGTGGTAAGTTAAGTAGGCGAAGAATGTGACAATTAGGACAATGGCTTGATATGTCTTGTAAGAAATGGGAGACCTTTTTAGGTTCTCTATGAATTGGATTCCTGGTGGTTTGGTGTCATTTTTTTGTAGGGATGGTTCTTTGGTAGAACCCATTGATGGATTATATGCGACTTGTTTTTGTGTAATGCAAATAACTGGAAACCTGGAACAGCAGGGAAATAACTATGGATGAGAAGAAATGAACAATCAACGTTTCGTTATAAATTTGAGTCAAGATTGCCAAAAAAATATAAGGAAAATAAACTTCAAAGTATTATTGTTTCTTTCAAATCCCAATTATATTCCAGGAATATATGTGTTATTTATCCAATATATGGAATAAGTAGTGGAACAGAGATCACATTCCCTACTTAAAATCCTTGCTATCTCAACAATTTATCACGCGCGCGCACGTATACATGAAAAAAAAGGCCAAATGGTTAATCTTGTAACTTATGCGTATAACCTTTTACAATTTTTTTTATAGCAAATTCAAACCATTACAAGATGATTAATTTTGGCAATTTTTAAAAGGGAAATTACTATAAAAAAAAGGAAAATTACAAAAGAAAAAAAATGAGGTTTGGGGTATTTACAAAAAATCAGAAAATTTTCTAAATTAAGAAAACTTCTTGAAGTCTGATTTTGTCTTAAATGTGAGGAGATAATTGTAATGTTCCTACAAATGTAAGGGGTTGCTTGAAATGTTTTTAGCTTCCCAAATTGGGAATTTGGGATAGAACGAAATCAAACCTCAATGAGTTTGTAATTTTGAAACTATGATTTTTTTATTAAAAAAAAACCCCAACTCATGTTTTTTTTTTGTGATTATATTTTTTAAAAAGTTGATGTATATAAATATCAAAAAAAGGTTATGAAAAAACGCTGTCTAGGCCAACATACATGACGAAATTTGTGATTTTGCCGATAATTGGCACGAGAAATGCGAAAGGGAAAGAAACTTAAAAACATGAAAGAATTACTTTATTTTTTACTGTTGAAACTTTAATCATCCTGAAAAAAATAATTTTTGAAATGTGTTTCAGTTTTCCAGAAGGACAATGAATTTTCAAGACCCATGAAACAAACATATATTCGGAAAGACAGCTTGAAATATGTTAATTAAAGTTGAGTTTTCTAGAATTATAAACTGATCCACAGAAACTTCAAAAAAACTTTATTTTAACGCTATTCCCATCACTATATATATCTCACTTGTAATTGCTTCAATAAAATACAGAAAAAGGCAGAAACTAAACAACTTCGAGATATATAAAAACAGATATTAGTAATATAACATTTAAATGCTTACTTGGGATCGTGTGAGCTGGGAAAAAATCTCTTCTTTTTTGTTTCTCCGAAGTATTTATGTCTGAATTTTTTGGGTTTCTTGAATTATTTCTGTGTTTCTTCTCAGTTGTTGCTTGACCAACAAAAAGTTTCTGTGTGACGATCCCCAAAGGTGGTCTCCTTTTAAAGCTGATGGTAGTAAAAAGCTAAGTGGTGAGTTTCCAATATTGCCCCTGTAAACCATTTTAATCTTTATTTGACTTTGATGGATTGTGATTAGTAAATGACATTTATATTTTTCGGTTCTTTATTACAAATAGTATTTAATTTTAAATTTCAATCTAAATAAAAGATACTCGATATATATAATTTTATACATTTATGAGTGGGCTGTATTGTTATTTCAAATGTGTCGCTTTAATTTTTTTGAGGGAAAATGTGTCGTTGTTTTGAAAGGCTGACTTGATAATAAAATTGCAAAAAATCAAAATTATATAATGTCTTAAAATTTGGCTTCCATTAAAACTAAAGTAGTAGTGCTTTTTTGTTTTATTTTCATTACAGTTGTTAGTTGTTGATTAATTACTATCAATTAATTATTTATAGTTAATATTTTAATAAAATAATGTACCTAATAATTATTATTTTTTAAACTAGCTTCTGAAAAAAAAGAGCTTCTAGAAAAAGTGGTACCCCGATGTTCGTTTCGCCTTGTTTTCTCTAAAACACTCTCATTTGCTTTTCTAATTTTCATTGTTAATGGGTGATTTTTTTGCTATTTTTTTACCTGAAACCACCCCATTGATAATTTTTTTATTAATTAATTTTTAAATAAGTGGTTTCTAACATAAATCTGATTATGTGTTTGTTTTTTTTGTTTGTGATTTCGTTGTTTGTTGCGGTGTTTGTTTTGTCGTTGTCTTTGCGGTACTCTTTCTTGTGCGGACTATTCAAACAAGCAATATTTCAATTTGAAAGAGATAACAAATCAGAATATGGTCTTCAATATGTTACAGATCTGGAATCATAGATATTCTAGACACTATAGAAATTTTAAAATTGTAGATGTTAAGCCGATATTTGTCATTAACCTAGATGCTATGATTTTTTTATAGTTTTAATTTTTATGGTTTTCACATATTTATTTTTCTTATCGATATATTACTAGTTTAAATTAATTAATAAAATTATTTTTTTTGTAAAAGAAAAAAAAAAGTGGTACCCCTGCAATGTAATAAATTTACCGACTTGCGAATAATCGAATGTACTAAAAATTGTCAAAGAACGATAGGTGTTATCATATTGTCAGCACCTTTGAGAATGACGCTTCTATTTAATATTTTCTTTTGGCATTTATCCGAAGATGTGAGCCTAACGTCCCTCTAGATCAACATTAGATAATTATATAAATCATTTTTGTATTTTTTTATTAAATATCTTAAGTGAATCACGATTTCCAATTACCGCGTCTAATTATTAAATTAATTCCACTAATTTAAAGACAATATCAAGTCATAGCATTTTATCTTTCTTTTTTTCGGTTTCTTGATCTTTTGATATGTGATGATTGGAAGTCTTGTCAATTAATCCAAAGATAAAAAGGCTACACTTAATGTGTATCCACTAGGCCGAAAAAAGTAATAATCGTAACATAGCGATTATATAATATGACATCCTTTTAACATCTCCAACCTTATATATAATATAAAAAATATATTGCAAAATTAAAATCATTTTCCTGCTACTTCAACAATTTATTAAGAGGACTATTGTGTTTAATTGGTAACAATTTACCCAGATTGATCTCATATGAGTATGTATTCTCTTATCTACGATTTCATTGTACTAAAAAAAATTATTAAGTGGATAAATAAAATCCACAACAGAAAATTATCTAGCACTATTGTATTTTATGATGTGATGTGTATTAGTTTTATGAAAATTAAATAAATAGTGAGTTACAACTTACACGTACTTAAAGCACGCTGTCTGATGAAGAGGTCATATGATAATAAAAGTCGTAAGTTAAGAATTAGCCCATCATAATAATATATATTTGTATAGATTGCTAGATAAAAGTCAAAAAGACGATCTTGAAGCGTCATTGAAGTATCATTCCGGAAAAGGTTAAATTGGATATTTTATCAATATAGATATATATTTAAAATTAATTTGATATTATTCAGTTTGACAAAAAAAAATTAATAGAATCGAACATCAACTTAATCAAATGTAAAAATGCAATCAAGTCTAGTTATATATATTCAACCAATTAAGTTCAACCAAGCATCTTGAATTTCATATTTTCCAGTTTTTTTTTATCTTGTAACAGGCATTTTGATTTTTGAAAAAAAAAAAGGAAAGGGAGTTATTGCCTTTTGCTTGGGATCCCATTCACAGGCATTCTTTTTTCCCAATTTTCAGTTGGTGACACTAGACGGATGGGATCTTCTATTCCAGGATGGTGTTTCATCTCATATTCCACCGCACGGATAGTTGCCACGTGTATAGATGTTACCATATTAAAACCCCACAATTTAGGTGTGATTTATGCTCCAAAATTAATATGGTAACTTCTATGCATGTGGCAATCATCCGTGCGGTGGAATATGAGATGAAACACAATCCTGGAATAGAAGATCCCATCCGGACACTAGGGTGGCTTACGTAATATTATTGGTTTGCAATTATTAATTTAATCAAGACTCCATATGGGTGTATTTTGGAAATAATCCATCCCTCTCAATAAGCACAAAATGGCTGGCTATGTGCCATGTGCTGATATTAAACATATTTGAGAGAATGTGAAAACTGATTTATTCATCTGTAGACTATGATATATATACAAAGAGAATGTAACTAACTTTACTGTAGCTAACTAATTTTGGGAATTAACTAACTAACTGAAACTCTTAACAAACTAACAAACTAACAGAAAGGAAAACTGATTAACTATCTCTAATACGCTCCCCAGAAACAGAGCTAGGATCACCCAAGGAGAGCCGATGACACAAGTTATGGAATCGAATAGCGGAGAGGGGCTTAGTGAAAACATCAGCGAGTTGATCTTCACTAGGCACAAAGCGAACATCAACCTCATTGTTATGCACCTTCTCTCGAACAAAATGGATGTCGATTTCGATATGCTTTGTTCGAGAATGAAATACAGGATTCTGGGCTAAGGAGGTGGCACCAACATTGTCAGACCATAAGACTGAAGAAGAGGAGAGAGTGAGACCAAGTTCAGAGAAGAGAGATTTCACCCAAATTAAATCCGCAGTAACTGTAGCTAAGGTGCGATACTCTGATTCTGTAGTACTCCTAGCCACAACATTTTGTTTCTTGGAACCCCAAACAATAGGATTTTTGTCAAGAAGAATACAAAAACCACTAGTGGACCGTCGATCATCCAAAGAGCTGGCCCAGTCAGCGTCAGAAAAACCAGCAAGATGAAACCTAGTGACAGGAGTAAAATGAATGCCATGATGAATTGTGCCCTTTAAGTATCGTAGAATCCGTTTACAAGCCATCCAATGATTTTCAGTAGGAGAGTGAAGGAATTGACTCAGTTTATTTACAGCAAACACAATGTCTGGTCTTGTGAGAGTTAAATACTGAAGAGCACCCACAATACTACGGAAGAAAGAAGATCGGATAAGAGGGACCACAAGAAGTTGAAGTTTGATACTAGTACAAGCAGGAGTAGAAATTGCTTTGCAGTTTGTCATTGAAGTTTTCTTGAGGAGATCAGAAACATATTTGGCTTGACTTAAAAAAATACCACCAAAGGTCTTTTGAGCCTGAAGCCCAAGAAAATAACTGACAGGACCAAGATTTTTAAGAGAGAATTTAGCATTCATATCCACAATAATCTGCTGAATTAACTGAGAATCACTTCCTGTGATGAGAATATCATCAACATAAACAAGGACTAGAATGAGAGTTGAGGCCTGCTTATAAATGAATAAAGAGCTATCATATGTAGAGTCCTTGAAGCCAATAGAGAGGAGGAAGCCTTTGAGTTTATCATACCAGGCCTTTGGGGCCTGTTTCAAACCATACAAAGCTTTAGTGAGTTTACACACATGATGAGGCTGATTGCTGTCAATATACCCTTCAGGCTGGGTCATAAAGACAGAGTGATGGAGATCACCATTGAGAAACGCATTATTAACACCCACTTGTTGAATAGACCATCCAAATGTAACAGCTAAAGTGAAGACAATCCTTATAGTAACAGGGTTAACAACAGGGCTAAAGGTATCAAAATAGTTGACCCCAGCTGATTGTTGAAAGCCCTTAGCCACAAGCCTTGCTTTGTACTTATCAAGACTACCATCAGCCTTGTACTTCACTCTAAACACCCATTTATGATCAACCACAGACATGGAATCATCATAAGAAACCAATTCCCATGTCTTGTTTCTAAGAAGTGCAGCAAACTCATCATCCATGGCAGCCTTCCATGTTGGCTCAGATAAAGCTTGTTGCACAGTATGAGGTTCTAGAGAAGAGGGAACTGAGACACTGTAAGCTTTTGGTTTGAAAGTACCTACTTTGGATCTAGTAACCATGTGATGAGAGAAAGAATGGGGCTGAGGTGGTGGAGGGGATGGAGAAGGAGGCTGAGGAGATACAGATGAAACAGGAGATTGATGAATTGGTGGAGCAGAATCAGAGGAAGACACAGGAGAGGAAGCAGATATGAGTGGAGTAGGAGGAAAACCAGGTGGAAATGGCAAGATGGGAAGAGAAGAGACAGTGTGAGAAGGAGAATAGGATGAAGAAGTGGAGGACAAAAAAAGATTTGGATAGGGAAATTCCTCTTCATTAAAGAGGACAGACATTGCTATATATACTCTTCCTGAGGGATGAAGGCATTTATAACCCTTGTGTTGAGGGTTGTAGCCTAGAAAAAGGCATTTTGAAGTTCTGAACTGAAGCTTTGTGTTGTGATATGGCCTCAAATAAGGGAAGCAAGCACAACCAAAGACCTTTAGAAAAGTGTAGTCAGGTGTAGAACCATAAAGAATGTGATAGGGAGACTGATTTGCAAGTGAAGGAGAAGGTAATCTGTTTATAAGAAAGGTGGCAGTGATGAAAGCATCCACCCAAAAAGAAAGAGGAAGGGAAGCTTGTGCCAAAAGGGAAAGACCAACTTCAGTGATATAGAGATGTTTTCTCTCAGCTTTGTCATTTTGTTGATGAGTGTAAGGGCAAGAAAATCTATGTTGGATGCCCAGTTTTTGAAGAAGAGGAGATAAGACTTTGAATTCCCCACCATTATCAGATTGAAAGGCTTTGATTTTAGCATTAAATTGCCTTTCTACCATGGAGTTAAAATGAACAAAGGAAGAGAATACATCGATTTGTGACTCGAGGATATATCCAGGTATATCTGGAAAAATCATCCACAAAATGCACATAAAATCTAAAACCATTGCTAGAAACATGAGCTGGACCCCAAACATCTGAGTGAATTAACTGAAATGGTGCAGTGGGTTTTGTTGGAACAAAAGGAAAATGTATAGCATGTTGCTTACCAAGCTTACAAGAATCACAAAATGGCATTTTATTCATAGAAGTAGGTACATTTAAATGCTTGAGAACAAGATTTAATGTGACAGACAAGGATGCCCAAGCTTATTATGCCACAATCAGTACATTATTGGTGTGAGCAACATTACAAGAAGGAGAAGTAAATGTGGAAGAATGTGAGTTACGAGGAAGAGATGGATTTGGAGTTGAGATGAGATAGGTCCAGCTGATAGAGCCCATCCTTAAGAGCCCCTTGCAGCAGCATTTGATGTGTCTTCTTGTCCTTGACAAGACAAAAAGAATCATGAAACTCAATGTAAGCTAGATTATCTTTGGTAAATTGAGAAATACTAAGGAGAGTTTTGGTGATGTCTGGCACACAAAGGATATTATTAAGAAGTAATGACTTAGAGGGAGATAGACTGGGAATAACAGAGGAACCAATGTGAGAAATAGGAACAAGAGAACCATTGCCAACAACAAGCCTATCCTTGCCAAGATATTCAGATTGCACATCAAGATGTTGAAGCTGCGAGGTTATGTGATTTGTTGCGCCACTATCAACAAACCAGTCAGAATTAATGGATTGAGAACCATTAGACTGAGGCCTCTCAGACTGAACAATAAATGCCTGATTTGCTGAAGAATTTGAACCAAATTTCACAGTCCAATAAAGGATACATCAAACCGTTTAAAGCATTTTGAAGCCAAATGGTTATTTTTGCCACAAATTTGGCAGCGGTTTTGCCTCTCCCAAACCTCCGCCCCTACCTCGAGAAAAACCACCTCTAGAACCATTGAAACTGCCTCTAAAACTTGAATCAGAAGAATTTCCCCTGCCAAAGGAATTTCCACCAGAGAAACCACCATGATGACCAGACAATTGAGAATTGTTAGACTTGTGTTGAACCAGATTTGCAGAATGAAAAGAATTAGAGGAAGTAAATTGTTGTTGAAGCCTCATCTCATGAGTTTGTAACACAAACTGAACTTCAGCCAAAGTTAAAGTGTCAATACGAGAAGTGAGATTGACAATAACGGATTCATACTCAGAACCAAGACCTCCTAGAATATACATAGCCAATTCCTCCTCGACTGGACTACCAAATGCGATCATGCCATCAAAGAATTGTTCGCATTTTAAGAACAAAATCATCAACAGATAAATCACCTTTCTTAAGAGATTGAAGCTGAAAACGAAGATGCATCACTCTTGCCTTGGATTGACTTCGATAAAGTGTATCTAAAACCTTCCACAACTCAGCAGAGGTTGAACAATGAGCAACATGTCCCATCATCGATTCAGTGATAGAAGCTAATAACCAGCTGAAGAGAAATTAATCTTTGCGACGCCATTGAACGAACGCAGGATTGAGATCGGATGAAGAAGCCATACCAGAATCAGTGGTAAGAAATTTGGACGGAGAAACAGAGGATCCAAGAAGAAAATCCTCAAATCCATGTGCACATACAGTGGAGAGAACTTGTGCACGCCAGTAAACGTAATTGCTACGATCGAGACGAACAGTAAGGGTGTGTAGTGTAGGAAGAACACTTAAAGATTCAGAAATCGCCATGAAAGCTAGAGAAGAAATGCAGAAAACTGAGAGAAAGAAGCCGCCGGAAAAGGAACAGTATCCGCCTGGTCGGAGAGATAACCGTCACCGAAAAATGGACTGGCTCGATACCATGCTAAACTTACTTATATTAAACATATTTGAGAGAATGTGAAAACTGATTTATTCATCTGTAGATTGTGATATATATACAAAGAGAATGTAACTAACTTTACTGTAGCTAACTAATTTTGGGAATTAACTAACTAACTGAAACTCTTAACAAACTAACAAACTAATAGAAAGGAAAACTGATTAACTATCTCTAATACCATGTCTCCCTGCATTACGTGCGTGTTGTAAGTTGATTTTTTTTCTTTTCCTTTTTTTCCTTTTTTCGAGTACATATTATGGAATTCTAACTTTAGAATATTAATCACTCAACCACTATTCATCCACCGTGTTATAAGTTGATTGACTTTAGTGATAATTGGGATAATATTATGGTGAAACTGAACCTTGCTTTATTCATAGTTTGAACGCTAGTAATGCATATAAGGATGGAGTTTTTCGAGTTTTCCCTTAAGCCTCCTCCTTGTATTCATGGTTGATTTACTAAAAAAATACAATTTTTTTGTCGTGAAAAGAAAAAAAGGAATTAACTGTAGACCCAATTCTAAAACAACTCTTCTCACGCATCACCAACATAATGTTGGAAATTGAATGGAAATTTTGCAATTGGCATAATTTCTTGGACCCATTTTGAAGAAAATATTAAACTCCAATGGTGTTTAATTTTGTAACACCTAAAACTCCCAACTCATGGAGTAGTGGGAGAGTGATGACACTTGAAACTCCCAAGTCATGGAGGAGTGGGAAGTGAATGCCCTAAGTCATGGGGTAGTGGAGAGTTAATATGGGTTGATCTTGAAGCCTATAAAAGGTGGTTCAATTTTTCACAATCAATAACAACACAACTCCTACACTTGCATAACAAATTCCTTGCATATTGCTCTTGTGTTCCCTTGGCTTCCAGTTGCATTTTGGTGATATTATCCAGGCATAATCTTCAATTCGGTAGGTGTAAGGTAATCCGGTTTTCCCATCTTATCCTGGGAAACAGACGTCCAAAATAGGGGACGAATCTGTTTTAAGGATAGTGTGTTCAACACACGATTCGGGCCAATTTTATATTGTGCTTATGTAATTTCGATTATTACATATTTATGTTGATGTTCTGTAATTTGTAATTCCATTTTCCATTGTATAATACAAACTGTAATAGAAATTTATTTCTCTTATTTTTACAACAAACTTAAAACAGATTTATTTGAATAACTTCTAGTACAGTTTATAAATTGGCATCAGCTATTTTCTGTATGTCTGTCTAATGTTGTAAGTTTCTGGATTATTAGAATAGTAATCACCACCTTAGTCAGCTATCAGTTTATAAATTGCAACTTCTATAATTTTTTTTTTCTGCTGCCGTGAATTTTGTCTTTGTAAATTGTTTACTTAATTGCATTCTTTGATATTCTAAATTCAGTTTGCAATTCTGATCATTATGATTCTACTTTAAAAAAAAATGGTATTTTATGTTTACTCTTTTCCATGAATCATAGTGATATGGCTACTGGATTACATTTTCAGGTTAAGTGCAAATTTGTATGAGTCATTTGTTTATATAGTTCAATTCCTTTTGTTTATAATTTTTACTTTGCCGCTATATCTGTGTCTACAGTTTATTTATTTGAACTAACCTTGTTTGTTGTATTTTCAAGTTGGTTCGAATATTTTCTTTTTCGACTAATAAGAAATAAATAACCGAGCTAACTTGGAGTGGTGGAAATTCACATTCGACCTTATAATAAAAAATTGAATAAATTTTAATACATTTGTTCCGATAGATTGAAGTGTTAAACTTCTTTTGTTATTTGTTTCAGAAATGGCATTTGATTCAAACAGTGGTGGGTCTAACCCCGTGGCACCAACTCCGACTTTTGTAGCCAACCCCACGCTTAATGTGCTGGTTAATCATGGCGAAAAAACGGAAAAGTTTACCGGTTTGAACTTTAAGCGGTGGCAGCAGAAGATGCTCTTCTACTTCACCACCTTGAACTTGGCGCGGTTATTGACAGAAGATTCTCCACAACTTAGTGAGGATGAGACTGATGCACAAGCGGTTAACGCTTTGGATGCTTGGAATCATGCTGATTTCTTGTGTAGAAATTATGTCATGATCCTTGCAGATTCGCTTTACAACGTGTATAGCTCTAAGAAAACTGCAAAGGAACTGTGGGAGTCTTTGGACCATAAGTATAAGACCGAGGATGCGGGTGCGAAAAAATCCATCGTAGGCCACTTCTTGGATTATAAAATGGTGGACTCAAAAACGGTCATCAGTCAAGTACAAGAGCTTCAGGAGATCATACATGATATTCATGCTGAGGGAATGATTCTTAGTGAGACTTTCCAAGTGGTTGCAATCATTGAGAAATTGCCACCAGCTTGGAGAGACTTCAAGAACTATTTGAAACATAAGCGAAAGGAAATGAACGTCGAAGAACTTGTTGTTAGACTTCGCATTGAAGAAGACAACAAAAGTTCTGAAAAGAAGTGGTTCAATCCTGAGGTGGCTAAAGCCAATGTTATTGAATATGGGCAAAGTTCCAAAGGCAAGAATAAATCTGGGCCAGCTAGAAAAACGGTTAAGATGGGACCCAAAAAGGAACAAGGGTTCTGACTGCAAGAAACCAAAAAGGAACAGAGAGGCTAACATGGTTGAGGAAATTTCTCAAGAAGTGTCAGATATGAACCTGGTTACCTGGTTGCAGTGGTCTCTGAGGTGAACTTGGTAGGCTCAAACCCCAAACAGTGGTGGATTGACTCTGGTGCTACAAGGCACGTGTGCTCTATCAAAGAAATGTTTAGTTCCTTTGAGCCAGCTAAAGACGGCGAGAAGCTGTACATGGGGAATTCAGCTACCTCTGAGGTCAAAGGGAAAGGAAACGTGGTTTTGAAGATGACGTCCGGGAAGGAACTGACTCTCAACAATGTGTTGTATGTCCCAGATATTCAAAAAAATCTGGTGTCTGGTTCGCTTTTAGATAAGCATGGTTTTCGCATTGTTTTTGAGTCAGGGGTTGTAACTTTGATAAAAATGGGATGTTTGTAGGCAAGAGTTATGCTTCTGATGGGCTATTTAAGCTCAATGTAATGGTTGTTAAACCAAAAATCAGTGAAATGAATAACTCTTCTGTTTACTTGCTTGAGTCTTCCAATTTGTGGCATGGTAGACTAGAACATGTTAATTATGATACTCTACGTAAATTAATTAACTTGAATTGTATACTAACATTCCATATTGATACCAAGCACAAGTGTGAAACTTGTGTTGAGGCAAAGTTAACAAGGACGTCATTTAAAAATATTGAAAGAAATAATGAACTACTTGATTTAATTCACACCGATGTATGTGATTTAAAATCGACACAAACACGTGGTGGCAACAAGTACTTCATTACTTTTATAGATGATAACACAAAGTTTTGTTATGTGTATCTTCTTAAAAGTAAAGATGAAGCTATAGAGAAATTTATCTATTCTATATCTATATACTATCTTAAAAGTGTGAATGTTTCTTGCAATTTTTGATTGGACAAAAATATCCTTTAGACATAGTAAATTTTAGGACAACTAAGTAATTTGTATTGAGCTTCTATTTTCAATTATAAGACAATGTGACCTTTTATATTCTACATTTTAAAAGTATTTATTCTTTCAGCTATAACTCTTAAAATATTTTGAATTTTCAACTAAGTAATTTGATATTTATTTAGCTTCTATTTTCAATTATAAGACAATGTGACCTCTTATATTCTATATTTTAAAAGTATTTATTCTTTCAGCTATAACTCTTAAAATATTTTGAATTTTCAAATCATATTAGCTTCATATTAAACTAGATTTCGAGAGTTTTCTAACCATATGTCATAAGCATATATAAGGACTTCACATGAGAAAATTTTAACATTATAAAGTTCAACACTACGTAAAAATTAAGAATATATTTTTCTATAGTTTTGTTATTTGTTTAATATTTTTGTTTAATTATATGAGAGATGTTCATTATAGCCAAAAGATTTCAAAATCTGAAAATATATTTTTTTTAATCATAACACTAAGAATATTTTAAATTTCTTATAAAATCAATTTCAAATTTAAACTAGGTTTCAAAATCTTCAACTATATGTTCTAAACATATACACAAGTCGTTATAGAAGAAAATTTTAACTATGTAACTTTTAGTATCATGCAAAATTATATATTTCTTATATTATTTTAAATTTTTTCAATAACTAAATATGTTTATTGTAATTTATAAGAGAAAGATCAAATTACAATATACACGATAAGAAAAAATAAAATAATTTTTTGTGGTGGTTTTGATGCTAAATAAAAAGTAGAGAAAATACATAATTCCTTTATGGTCGAAACATTCCCCCTCAATTAGTAATAAACAATTTAAAAATTAATTTATTGATGGTTGTTAAAGAAATAATATTGAAATCAAGAGGGTTTCATATTTTATTTTTAATGCAATTTCATCTATATTTTTATTTTAATTAGCCATATCAGTAAGATAAAAAGTACAAAATAAAAGGAACAAGATTAACATGGGAAAAAAAAGCGAACAAGAACCAAAACAAGTTTGTCGTGACAAAAACGTTACATTTTAAATTTTAACTATATGTGTTAATATGACTTTTATTTAATTTTCTATATATAATATTATAAGTTTTAGTTTCTAATTTATTATATTTTAATATATTATGATTTCAATCTTTCGATTATTTTATTATAAATTTTAAGGACACGTACAAAAAAGTGTTAAAAGTTGTATATATAAATTTATAAAAAAAAGAAGACAAACTTAATAAAAAATCCATATGTATTAAATTGACATATGTGATAAAACTTGAATGTCGTTTGGAAATTACACCCAAAATTATAAGTTTAAAATATCAATATGATACATATTTATAATAAAAACGTATACCAAAATAATTAAATTTTAATAAAATGGTGTGAAAGAGTGAAACATGAGCAAAAATTGGTTAAAAGACTATATCTCGCTTATGCAAAAGAAAAAAATAAATAAACTCATTTAATATGACTACAAAGAAAGTAATTATATATTACATATTATATATGAGCATATACTAACATAACATTCATAAAAACTAAGTAAATTAAATAATTTAACGAATAAGAGTGAAATATAAGAATAAAAATATTGAAAACTAAATGGTTATATTTGATATTAATGAGTTGAGATTGATCTAAATAATTTTGGTGGTTAATCTCACATATATTGATAGTTTAGGATTAAACCAAATGAAATATATTACAAAGATCCGAAAGAATAAAAGTAAATAGTTAAAAAACAATATGTGAGTCATAGTGGAAATTCTAAAGAAAAATTAAATGGCTTTCAATTATCATGTAATATGTATAATTTGATATTTTCGATAAAATCTCGATTCATTTTAAAAGCACACCTTTATGACTTATAAATATTCAAGCACAAAGATAATTATTATAAAATTGGGTACAAAGTATTCTAATTTTTACAAAATCAAATATTATGAAAAGCTTGAAAACAAGAATCGAAATCGAAACTCACTTTGTATCTATATGAAATTGTAAAATAATAAATAAATAAACTAAACTTATTTAATATAAAATAGTTTGATATTTACGTCAAGTATTAGTATTTCATGTTAATTTAGGTACCAATATAATAATCAAAATATTCAAAATAATATTTATGTATCAAATTTATTGTGTTAAACTATATAGAATAATAAATTAGAGTGAAGTGGCCATGTTTAATGCCAAGTAATATGAATTATTCGGGCATAAGGAGCGGGAAGAAAATAGTTAAGGGTTTTTAACACTTGATATCTAAATTTTTGCAACTATATTTTCTTATTTGATAAAAAATTCAATCAAAATTTTAAATAAAGATTAAAGTACTATATACCATTTTCTCAATAAAGGCACTAAAAATGGATTGATAATTATATTTTACAACAAATAATATGATTTTGTAAATGAGATTAAATGAGATCAATTTGAAATTTACAGATCTCTTCAAATAAATACGATTAGTTTCAAAGATATTAAGAATAATTGCAATTTTCATAACTATACGGCTCACAAAATCTACAACTATGTAATATTAATATAACGAAAATAGTCAAATTCAATTGCAAGTACAAACTATAATAGTATAACATATCTTTCTCAAAACTTTATGAAATTTAAAAACTATATTAGTTTTTAGTCAATTATGTATAACTTTTAAAAACATAAGTGAATGCAAAAAGAAATTCAAACATAAAAGTTAATTAGTATTATATTTAATTATTGAAGATTGACACGTGAAAATTATTAACTTATTTTTTCTTTCATAAAACTGTCTTTGGTTTTATTATTTATTAAATAAAGATATTTTCTGTGCAATTGAATAGAGTTTCAAAACTCAGATTTCAACTTATCACTTTTTCATAGTTTTATTTAATATCTGACTCTCAATGAAAATAATGGATTATTTTTTTATGTATTAGGTTAATGTTTATTATTTTTAAGACACTGGAAATAGAGGACTACAAACTTTAAGTTTAAGTGTTAATCATAAAATATTAACTTTATTACTATAATTAAAATAATATATGATTTTTTTTTTACATATAGAACTGAGATAATATAAAAGAAGCAATCACATGAAGTACAAGAATTTGACTAACTTTTATTTTATATTATTTTAATTGAATAACAATAACAAATAAAATGATGACATTGTGATGGATTTTGGTATAATATTTAATTAGTTAGTTTTTTTTATTAATGTGATAACTTGCATGTGATTTACTAATCATTAATTTAGATTTATAAGCTAAATTATTTGTCCGATTAAAATGCATCTAATGCTAAAAGAATTCGAAAATCATGTAAGAGAAAAGACTTTTCTAGCATAACAATGAAACAAAAGACCGATGAATGTGATTGTAATCTAATATAAAACTTACTTCATTGTTATACTAATTGTAAATTTTTGTGGGATTGAGTTCTTTAAAATTATTATTTAACAATTCATATTGATCTATAATTAAAGTAAAACAAAATATATATTAAATACTGCATAATATTTAAATTTAATAAAATTTTATTTCATTTTTTAATATTTTAATATTAATCAATAAAATTATTAAATAATAAAAATATTTTAGTACAGTCATGTGGATCACGTGCGACGCACGTGTTTCTTACTAGTTCTTATAAAAATGAAGTTGAGAATCAATTCAGTAAGAAAATTAAGGTGTTAAGAAGTGATCGTGGAGGTGAATATGAATCACCATGTGCTGGATTTTGTGCCCAACACGGAATTAGACACCTAAACAACAAAGACCTTATTCACCTCAACGTAGAATGGCATTGCGAACGGAAAAACCGTACACTTAAAGAAATGATGAATGCCATGTTATTAAGTTACTGGCTCGCCTCGTAACATGTGGGGAAGCCTGTCTTGACGCTAATTACCTTTTAAATAAGGTACCCCCGTAAGAAATTAGACAAAAGCCCTTACGAGCTATGGCATGGAAGAATGCCATCCTACAAATACTTACGAGTGTGGGGGTGTCTTGCTAAGGTTGCTATACCTACACCAAAGAAAGGTGAAGGTAGGTCCTAAAAAACTGCTGATGCATATTTATCGATATGCACATAACTATGTTTGTTGCTCGATTTCTTGTGCATGAATCTAAAGTTGAAGATATACACAAGAACACGATAATTGAATCGACAAATGCTTCGTTCTTTGAAAATGTATTTCCATATAGATCGAGAGAAGAAGCAAGCTCTTCTAAACGGATACATGATTCAATAGAACAAGAAGAAGAAAGAGGTAGAAATTAGACGCAAGAACGAGCTAAGATAGAAAAATCTTTTGGTCCGATTTTCTAACCTACATGCCGAAAGTGAACCTCAAAGCTACTGGAGAAGTTATAACTTCTTCCGAAGGACCATTATGGAAAGAGGCCATAAAAAGTGAAATTGATTCCATCTTGCAAAATCATACCTGGGAACTAGTGGATCTTCCTGAAGGAAGTAAACCACTAGGTTACAAATGGATTTTCAAGAAGAAAATGAAGGCAGATGGAACAATAGATAAGTACAAGGCTAGACTTGTAATTAAAGGTTACAGACAAAAAGAAGGCATTGATTACTTTGGTACGTATTCTCCAGTTACGAGAATAACCTCCATTAGATTGGTACTTGCAATTGCTGCTTTGCCGAATCTTGAAGTACATCAAATGGATGTAAAAACTGCTTTTCTAAATGGAGATTTAGAAGAGGAGATTTATATGGAACAACTTGAGGGATTCTCTGCACCTGGGCAAGAGAACAAAGTTTGTAAACTGGTCAAGTCATTATATGGCTTGAAACAGGCACCAAAACAATGGCATGAAAATTTTGATAATGCCATGAAAGAGTGTGGATTCAAAATCAATGAATGTGATAAATGTGTTTATGTTAAAGACACTGAAAATGGCTATGTCATTTTTGTGTCTTTATGTAGAGATTTACATGCTTATCATTGGAAGTAATGATAAAATAGTTAAATCCACAAAAGTTGAACTCGAGGTTTGACATGAAAGATATGGGTTTAGCTGACGTGATCCTCGGAATAAAGATTTCTAGAACTTCAAATGGACTGACACTTGATCAGTCACATTATGTGGATAAGATTCTAGAAAATTTTAGTAAGGATGACACGTCATTAGCTAGAACTCCTATAGACACAAGTCAAAATCTATCAAAGAATAGAGGTGAGGCTGTGTCTCAATTGGAATACTCACGAGTAATAGGAAGTCTGATGTACTTATTGAGTTGTACAAGACCAGACATTGCTTATGCAGTGAGTAAATTGAGCAGATACACGAGTAATCCAGTGCATGAACACTAGAAAGGTATAGTGAGAATACTAAGGTATTTGAGATACACTCGTGATTTTGGACTGCATTATACAAGATAATCTGTTGTTATTGAAGGATACATCGATGCTAATTAGATATCTGATATTAAAGACTATAAGTCTACAAGTGGATTTGTATTCACTTTAGGAGGTGCAGCCATATCGTGGAAATCTTCTAAGCAGACGGTTATAGCTAGATCCACAATGGAGTCTGAGTTTATATCTTTAGACAATTGTGGAGAAGAAGTTGAATGGCTCCGAAACTTCTTAGAAGATATTCCAAAATGGCCTAAGCCTGTTGTTGGGTATCTATCTGCCTCAATAGATCGATAAACGGAGTACCGAATGACAAATTACAAACTCAATAAGCCTATTATACAAATTTGTACTCTAGACACTTTTCAAGAAATCAAAGTACAATGAAAGAAATCTTCAGTTACAAGAAAAATATAACACAACTGTAAAAGGGATACAACCCTAAATCCGAATATAAAAAGATTCGGCTCAGGGACTGGTAAACCCTAGAAGAACTGTCACCACGAATCACAACCCAGAGAACCAAGGAAGAAGCCACAAAAGCCTCGCCACAATACTTAAACCTCACAGCCTCAAACCCAGAAAACCCTAGGAACCCTAAATCTGAATCGAACCACCCAAAACCCTAATCCACTCAGAATAAGGATCTTGTACACAGAGTTGGTGAACAAGACAAAGAAGCACAAAGATCTCACCTCTCACACACGTAAAAACCCCAAACCAATCCAGCAAGAGACTGGAGTTTTAGAGAGAGAGAGAGTAGCACAAAGCAAGAGAAGAATCGAGAGAGTTTGAGAGATGAGAGAGAAAGTAAGATGAGATTATAAATTAGGGTTTCAAATAAAAGTCAAATCAAACAACAGTACGATTCAACGACTCAGATTAAACAGAGATCAACGGACCAGATCAAGCTCAAAGGTCCGCGGATGATAAATCCGGATCCCGCGATCCGACTCAAAGACCCGAGTCAACACATGGGCTGAATGGATTTGGGTTGGTGGCTTTGGGTATTTGGGCTGCAATTTTGGGCCAGGCTAATAGAACAATGGGCCACATTAATCAACAATCTCCACATTGGCTCATTGTGTGATTCAATTAGACATTAATGGGAAATACTAGTCATCATCATTTGTTATACCTCTAGCGCTACTCGGATTGACGACTAACCCCACAAACCAACACGAGTCTTTTCTAGCGCGTTTTGTCCTCACTCACGCGCACCCTGGAAAACTTCCCAGGGGGTCACCCATCCCATGTCTACTCCAGGCCAAGCACGCTTAACCTCAGAGTTTCTATGTAATGGGCACTGAAAAGAAGATGATCCGTTGGTATAGTAGTCAAATCATATCCTTTAAGCTATCCTTTTAACTATGCAATCCAGGCGCTCACGAGTTCGAATCGTGGGCGCGCCGCGCGCTCTTTTAAAGCCCATTGCGGGCGGGATCTTTGGACCAAATCCCAACAATCCCCTCCCAAAGACTCCGCCATCTTCTCGAGATCGATCTGCTTGGCAACCTCCGTCCGCCAAACTTCCCGCCTCGCGCCAACTTCTCCCGATTCAGCGTCGCGTCACGCCACCTCTCGATTCCGCCACCCAAAGAACCTACACCTTCGATTCCTTTACCTCGATTTGGCCACACGACAACTTACCCTTCGATTCTGTCCACCCAAAGAACCTACACCTTCGATCCTATTTTTACCCGAGTTCCTACACCTCGGCAACTTACCCTTCGATTGTCAACCCAAAGAACCTACACCTTGCCTCGATCTGCCACCACTGCAACCTACCCTTCAAAGTCCACCTAAAACCTACACCTTCTTCCGATCTATTTTACCTCGATTCCGCCATCCGCAACCTACCTTCGCCCGTCCGTTTACCTCCCTTGCGCCAAAGATCTCGCCCACCGCTCCTCGGCAACCTCACTGCAGCGTGCTTCCAAGGGAATTCGAACTCGTGACCGCTCCGATACCATTTGTTGGACCTCTGGCTACTACTCGGATTGGCGATCGTCCCCACAAACCAACACGAGTCTTTTCTAGCGCGTTTTATCCTCACTCACGCCGCACTCGAAAACTTCCCAGGGGTCACCCATCCCATGTCTACTCCGCGCCAAGCACGCTTAACCTCGAGTTTCTATGTAATGGGCACCGAAAAGAAGATGCATCTATTGGTATAGGTAGTCCAAATCATATCCTTTAAGCTATCCTTTTAACTATGCAATCCGAGCGCTCACGAGTTCGAATCGCGGGCGCGCCGCGCCTCTTTTTAAAGCCCATTGCAGGCGAGATCTTTGGACCAAATCCCAACATCATTGTTGATTGCCTTCCTAGCACTTAAGCCAAGAAGACTTATGTTCTGACGTACACTAAAGCTAATCGTAACTAAGAAAGGATCTCAATAAGCACACAAAGAAGTCAAGTTCCCCCATTGAATTAACATAAGCACATAGCAAACATTAATTCAACAGTTTTGGATTCAACAAACACACAAGAATCGTTAAACCCAACATAGAGGGTAACTAACCGCAACTAATCACCAAACAAAATTTAGAATTTTTAAATAAGTTTTGAACTTTGATAAAGGGCATACACTTAGTACCCATATCGGTTGGATTGTATCACGGTGCCACTTTTTCAAGACAGATAAGGCCTTTTGAAACAATATCCCTTATAAAACGAAACCTAACATCAATATGTTTTATTCTGTCATGAAAAACTGGATTCTTACAAAGCTGAATACCAGATTGAGAGTCAGAAAATACAATAACTTTTTGTTTTAGAAAACCAATTTCAGAAACAAGTCCTTTTAGCCATAAAGCTTCTTTTAACACTTCAGTAACTACAACATATTCTGATTCTGTTGTAGACAGAGCCACAATGTGTTGCAGTTGGGATTTCCAACTTATACAAGAGCCACACAAAGTAAAAACATAAGAGGTAGTTGATTTTCTGTTATCTTTATCATTTGCATAGTTGGAATCCACGATATCCTTTTAAAACAACACCATTTTCACACTTAGAAAATTTGAGGCAGTAATCAGTTGAATGTCTAAGATATCTCAATAACCACTTCAAAGCATTCCAATGCACCAATCCAGGATTAGACATAAATCTACTAAGGCAAGAAACAGCATAGGCAATGTCTGGTCTAGTACTGACCATTAAGTACATAACAGATCCAATGGCACTAGCATAAGGAATGTTTTGCATAGATGAGATTTCAAGATCAGTTTTAGGGGACTGATCCCTACTTAGCACAAAATGAGAATGTTAGGAATTTTATTGTTTAGATTTTGATGAATGCCATGTAAAACTTAGAATAGAAAGTTGGCTCCCCAATTCTTGCTTTGAAATGTATTGTAACAATTAGAGCCGCCAAGCCGAGTTAAGTCGCCTACGCTCCAACTTGCAAGAAGACAATCAAGGCTTGAAGGAAAACTCTCTGTGAGACAAAAGTACAACAAAGAAGAGCAGACAGAACTCGACCGGCGAAGTACTGAGTGAAACATCACCAAGTCAACTCAAGAGGCGAAGTCTCAAGATGAAGTGAGAAGAGTCATCCACGATTGGAAGGCGACTCTAAGTCACCTGGGAAAGCGAGGAAATGCGGTCAAGTCGAGTTAATCGAAAAGGAACCGTTGCCACGTAAATCAAGAGATTTACTTAAACAAGTAATATCTCCATACTACCTTTCTTGGAGTGCTCACCCCGAAGCGTGCAAAGAAATGAACCAATGGGAAGCACTACACCGCCCAGTGTCGAACTCGAAAAGGTGATAAAACATTTCATACGAGGAAATGGCAATTCCAAGAAGTGCAAACCAACGATCGCAAAGTGATTTTCAAAAATGAGCCTATCTCTTCAATCGGGCAAATTTTTGAAAGTTCACTATAAAAGGCCGAGGAGTTTGATTGAGAAAAAGAATGCGTGGATGACACACACGTGAGATATACAAGCTTATCAAAATTGAAATATTCTCAATCCTCAAGCCTACATCTCGAAGAACATCAATCCAACACTTACCCGTGAAGAAGGAAGAGAACTTCAATCGCCTTGAAGAGGAAACTCATCGAAACAAGGGGTCTACATTCCAAGAAGGATTGTAGAAAGGTTCAAGGTCAACCAAGTCTTAAGCGTTTGGAGGGCTTCGTGATCAAATCCAAAGTGCTTGAGCAAGTGAGTCAGTAGTAGCAAAGCGCAAATGCCTGTGAAGAAGCCGAGTCGCATTTGAGAAGCCACCAGTGATCAAGGCGTCTCCGCATCGAGTCCCGAAGGATCAAGTCGGGCCGTGATCAAGACTTGTATCCGGACTGTTACCACTTTGTAAACCGATCATTACTTAGTGGATTCCTCCGGGGAGTTGGAGAAGAGAGGAGTAGAAGAATTACCCCATCTTCGAACCTCTATAAAAACTTTCTTTGTGTCATTTACATTTCGAAGATTTAAATTTATGCACTTTTAATTGCTTATATCTCACGATAAATTTGCTATCCATTTGATAATCTATAAGTACTAAATCAAGTCGAAAAACTTGCTTAATCAAACTTAAGGGTGTTAAGTCTTCCAATAAAACAAAACCACAAATTTGAGTCAAATTATAGCCAACAAATTGAGTTACTTACTAATGACCAAATTGAGTCTCGTTAAGAGATTGACTCTCTTGAGTGACTAATTCGATCGGCCATCAAGGACACAATGTGTAGAACTCTCAGAGATTTAAAAGGCCTAAATCGAAAATTTGCAAGGTTTATTCAACCCCCTTCTAAACCTTACACTTACACCCCTTGGGACCTACAAGTGGTATCGAGCCGTTGTTCATTGAACCCTCCGCACTGTTCTTGAACTAGATCTCCAATCTTTTCAAAGTCTGCTGAGTACTTATCTTTCAAAACTCTTTTCTATCATTAAAAATTATCATCATGGAAGCAAATCTAACACGCATTCCTATGTTCACCATTGAAGAATTTGATGATTGGAAAATTCGTATGCAGCTCATCTATCAAAGATTACATGATGAGATGTGGATAGTGATAGAAGATGGGCCTCTGCAAATATTAAAGGTGAACACAAATTGCATTTAAGAGTTGCACTGAAGGGGAAGAAGATGCGAAAGACCACTCATGGTTGAAAACCAAGAACGAGTGGACAAATGATGACAGAAAAGATACAACCTGACAATGTAGCCAAGGACATTCTTTACAAAACCTTGGATAAAGCCATGTTCAACAAAGTCAAATCTTGCAAAACGGCTAAGGAAATGGGACAAGTTGACTTTGATTTGTGAAGGTTCGTGAGCAAATCAAAGAAAACAAATTATCGATGGTCACATCTGAAGTTTGAGAACTTTAAAATGATCTCGGGAGAAAACTTGGACCAACTAGACGCTCGATTTACGAAAATCACAAATGAGTCAGTCTACACTTGGAAAGGAATATACACAAAAGGAAATGTGTATGAAGATCCTAAAAGTCTTCCAAATGAATGGGAGATGAAGGTCATGGCACCGAGACATTCCATGGACCTATCAAAGACATCCAACCATGAGTTATTCTCGCACCTCAAAGCCTATGAGTTTGAGTTTGGAAGGAAAGACCAGGAAGAGACAAAGTGTACCCAAAACAAATGCTCTAGTTGTCAAAGATGGAAGGAGAGTCAAGTCAAAGAAGCAATTGACCCGGAAGAAATAGCCCTAATGGTTAAAAGATTTAACAAGTTCTTTAACAAGAACTACAAGAGAGGAAAGGGTGAATCCTCCGAAGACACTCGGCTCCTCCAAATCAAGGGATGATAGGCCAACCAAGAGGAGATCATCAACAAGTTGAGTATCAAAGGGTGACAACTCAAGAATAGAAAGAGTTGAGCAAAAGGTCAATATCTATGTTGGAATTGTAGACAACCAGTCACTATGCCATTGATCGCTCATATCCTCGTAGTCAACAAGTACAAACGAAGAAGAAAGAAAAGTCTTCGAGAGAAAGAAGACAAGAAAAGAAAAAGGCAATGATGGTCGCAGAGATCGCCGAGACAAATGCTCAAGAGAGACAATGACTCGGGAGAGCGGTGAAGCCGACTACTCAAGTGACTCACGAAGAAGAAGCCTTGATGCTTAATGGCCAAAGAACAAGATCAAGAAGATGAGGTACAATCTAACTCAACAAGCTTAGACACTAGTGATAGTGATCGTGACACACACACTTCATCACCCACTGATCTTTATGATTCATTAGGCAAAATGATGAAAGATTTTGAGCACATTAAAACCTCACACACACTGTTGAATGAGGAAAACAAATTTACTCAAAAATCAAAACTCAAAGCTGACTAAGGAGCCGAGTACTCTAAGTCAAATAGCCGATGAGAATAAAAGTTTAAAGGTTTGAAAATCTTTGAATTAATAGCGAAATTGCTTTGCTATAGAAAAGAGGGAGAATGACCTCAAAAATGTTATTGCCTCATTCACTAAGGCATCTAAATCTTTGGATGATCTTATTATGAGTCAAAGAGAATGTGGAGACAAGACAAAGCTAGATTTAATTCCTTTGTGCCATGTCAAACCTCAAGAGTAATTTTGGAAAAAGGATCTTCAAGTCATGAAGAGTCCGAAAAATCCAAAACTCTAAATGATGCACACACTTTCAATCCAAAGCACAATGCTAAGCAAACTGGCCTTGGTTACAAGGAAAAGGAAAACAACAACCGAGAGAAGTCTTGAAAGGGCAGTGAGAAGAGATTCACCAGAGTCCTCAAGACTCCAAACAGAAAATACTCAGTAAAGAAGAAGAAGCGAGCTACCAAAAAATCCTTAAAACTCATAAAAGAAATACATATAATGGGAATGGTAGAAAATATCCAAGCCAAGCCGATCGAACAATGTGAACTATCGGCTAGACTTATGGAATACAAGCCCAAATGGCAAAGGCCTAGAACTCAACAAAGGTCATTCCAAAAGCATAAGAGCTTTCATCAAGACACATATGCACCTAGGCACTACACTCAAAGACACCACAATTACCCAAGAAAGGCAATTGCTAAAACACATATGCAGCATACGACAAAAGAGACAACAGATGAACCTAGACTCCCCAAGCAATTTGCCGGATTGATTATAATTATGGCACCGATAGATGGCAACCTCTTAGTCAAATCATTTGGCTATAGGTTGGTTGGATCATCTTATAATTCTAACCCCTCGGACCCGGACAAGAATGGGTACCTAAAACTTAATTTCCTTGATTGCGGTTCAAGGAACAATGAAATGCCAAGGAACTCTGGTACATGGATAGTGGTCGTTCCCGGACACATGACAGAAATAAGAGAAATCATGTCAAAATTCAAGGAAGTCAAAGGAGCAAAAGTCATATTTGGAGGAAATGAAGCTCCTGGTGAAATAAGAGGCAATTGGATCCATCAAAAGAAATGGTTTAGAAATCACAGATGTTGCATATGTTGAAGGACTAAACTTCAATTTACTAAGCATCACCAACTCTGCGACAAGGGCTACAATGTTGGATTCAACATGGGAATATGCCAAATCAAAAATGTTGAATCTAATGAAGTTGTCTTTGCAAGGATGTAGACGAAAAAATATGTATGTAGTGGATTGGTCAACCGCAACACCAAAGACTGCCTCTAGCAAAGAGCACAAACCAATCAAGTTAGGGCACAAAAAGCCGAGTCACCCGAACTTCAAAACAATTAATAAGCTAGCAAGAAGTCATCTTGTAGAAGGACTTCCGACTCGAAGATACTGAAGGAAAGTATATGTGATGCATGTCGGAAGGAAAACAAATCAAGTCGTCATTCAAAGAAAAGACATGCCCATCCTCAACAAGAATATTGCATCTCGCTTCATATGGATCTATTTGGCCCAAAGGAACCAAAGAAGCACAAGTGGAAAGAAATACACCTTGGTGGTAGTAGATGACTACTCAAGATATACATGGACAATATTCATGTGCAAGAAGAAAGAAACTCTACAAAAGCTACCACAAATGATGAAGAGAATACAAAATGAGAAGAGTCAAACCATTATCAAAATAAGATCGGATAGAGAATCGAGTTTGTCAATGGAATAATAACTCAAGATCTTGTATTGAGAATGGTATTGGTCATGAACTATCACCGCAAGGACTCCGCGTGAGAATGGAGTTGCGAAAGAAGGAATTAACCCTCAAGGAAGCAAGGACCATGTTAGCAAGCAGGGTTACCAAAAAAGATTTTGGGTCAAGCAATCAACACACTTGCTACACCCAAAACAGATGTATGATAAATAAAAAATGACAAAGACTCCCTATGAGATCCGGATCGGAAGAAACCAAATGTTGCATATTTCGGATATTTGGATGTAAATGCTTAATCCTCAATAATGGCAAAGACAACCTAAAGGCTTTTGATGCTAAAGTGATGAGGTATCTTCTTAGATACTCACCAAAGCAAAGCCTACGAATACTCAACAAAAGAACTATGGTTACGTGTTAAGAATCCATTCATGTAGTATTCGATGAGCCAAACATAAATGAAGAAGACATTGAAGAGTCACCGATAAGTGAAACATCCAACCTTACGTAAGAGTCCCTATCTTTGAAGCTCGGGGTGAATTATCAATTCGTAAGAAGATGAGATAGCCGAATCTCAAAAATGTACCGAAAATCTGCAAAGTGATCACGAGGAGCGACCACAAAGAACACAAACCGCAAGTCGATCAATCCAAATTTAACTTACTTCAACCTGACGTAAGATGGCCGAAAGACCATCCACCGAACTTGTCATTGGAGACATGAGAGAAGGTGTCAAGACAAGATCGAACTCAACAAGAAGCAATGTTCACATGCTTCATCTCGCAGAGATAGAGCCCAAAGATGTGTCACAAGCATTGGATGACACACATTGGATTCAAGCTATGCAAGAAGAGTGAATCGGTTCGAGAGAAATAAAGTATGGGAATTAGTACAAAACCCATACATCAAAATGTTATTGGAACCAAATGGGTATTCGAAATAAGATGAACGAGGGAAGGTTCTGTGGTAAAAACAAAGCAAGATTGGTAGCCAAAGGATATTGCCAAGAAGAAGGAATAGATTTTGATGAAACATTTGCTCCTCGTAGCAAGATTGGAAGCTATAAGGATGTTTCTTGCCTATGCAGCTCACAAAAACTTCATTGTATATCAAATGGATGTAAAAAGTGCATTCCTAAATGGATTATTGGAAGAAGAAGTGTATGTTGAACAACCTCCAGGATTTGAGCGGAAAGACTCTTGGAGACAAAGTGTACAAACTCAAGAAAGCCCCGTATGGATTGAAAACAGGCACCCAGAGCATGGTGTGATACCCTGTCACAATTCCTAATCGAAAATGGATTCACTAAAGGAAAAGTAGATAGAACACTTTTAGAATTCAAGACAAGAAGAGTATACGCTTGTTCAAATATATGTGGATGACATCATTTTTGGATCCACTAACAAAGAGATGTGTGAAAAATTCTCAAACCTCATGCAAAGTAAATTTGAAATGAGCATGATGGGAGAGTGACATTCTTCCTTGGACTTCAAGTGAAACAATTGAAGGATGGAACCTTCATAAGCCAAACAAAATACACCGAGATTTAATGAAGAAATTTGGTATGGAGGAGAAGTCTTCGTAAAAATACCAATGAACACATCACCAAAATGGACATGGATGCAGATGGCAAGCCTCAGTAGATCAAACAAGATACTGAGCACTTATTGGATCAACGCTCTATCTCACAATTAGCAGGCCGACATCACCTTTGCCGTAGGTGTATGTGCAAGATTTCAATCTGCTCCAAAAGAGAGCCATATGACTCAAGCAGCTAAGAGAATATTGAGATACTTAAAAGGAAATCAAGTAAGTAGGGCTATGGTATCCAAAGGAAGGTGGATTCAAGCTAATTGGCTACTCGGACTCGACTATATCTTTGGATGCAGAGTGGACAAAAGTACTTCCAGGCACATGTCAAATGCTTGGAAACAGACTAATTTCCTGGTTTAGCAAGAAACAAAACTCAATAGCCACTTCTACACCGAGGCAGATCACATAGCTGCGGGCAAAATTGTGCCCAAATCCTATGGATGAGACAAAGAATGAGAGATTATGAAGTTGAAGAAAAGAAATTCCAATCATGTGTGATAACACAAGTGCAATTGCAATCACTCAAAATCCTGTGTTGCACTCAAGAACAAAACATATAGATGTCGATATCATTTCATAAGAGATCATGTTGAAAAGAAGGACATTATCTTGGAATATATCTCAACGGACAAACAACTAGCCGACATCTTCACAAAACCATTATGTGAGTCAAGATTTGAAGAACTCAAACATGAGTTGGGGCTAATTGAGCTAAGCCGAGACACGAGAAGAGTCAAAGAAACGAAATGGAACAAAAAAAAAAAAAAAGAAGGTGAAAAGGAGCTGAAAACAAAAATTAGCTCAATAAATCAACAGATCGGAAAAGTCACTATACCAAGTCACCGATAGCCGAGTCACCAAGAGAAATGTGAGAAGCGAGTTAAATCAGCCTAAGAGATAAGTCGAATAACTTATGAGCAAAATGACAAAAACGCAATCTTTTGACTAAGCGGGAATGTTTTAAGGAACACGTCAAAGATAATGATGATGTGTACAGACATAAAGCCGCACACCAAGCTTATGATTGGATATAAATGCCGCATTAAATACGAGACATGAATCGCTCAATATGCGTGCGAAATCCAAGCCGTTGATTTCGATCACGATTCAAAACCGTCTGCACGCCCTTTCATAAACCATATTTAAACCATTTTTCGCCCGCTTTCTCTCTCACACTTCTAAAAACTGCTCAATCTCTCTCTCAAAAAGCAAAGGCAAACACTCTCAAACCCTATCAAACTTCAAATCTATTTCTCAACTTTTCTTGAAATTATTCTCGAGAAATGGCACCAACGTATAACTTTACCAAGTTGGGAAAACAAATCCACACCGGTTCGACCGTGATTTCGACGGAATGGTGAAGCAGGGTCCGACGACACCCTGGTGAAGAAAATCGCGGAAAAGTTAGAAACGCCAGATCAAAACCGTTTCTAACACCGAGTATCCTATGACCTATGTGGAGGAGGTCGCATACCCTTCTCGTGAATGCCGAGATTCACGACGAAGGGAATCAAGTCATCTGCTCACGGAAGCAATGACTATCACAAAACCAAGGATTTGGCTGAATATTGCTCACTACCAAAGCCAGAGGGAGCATCCGAGATCAAAGAGGCCGATGTAAACTTGGGTCAAGCATGGAAAGAAATAGCCAAGTCCGACGTTGTCGACAAAATAATATACACAAAGAAACAAGAGATCGGAAGGAGGACTATCACAAATTGTTGGATATCGTTGCCAAGTGTATCGACATCAAATTTGGCGGCTTTGACCAACCGTCAAAGGCAAAATTGATCGTGATGGCTGCAATAATCGAAGAAAAGAAGATAAACCGGGCCGAGTTTATCTACAGCAGACTCGCCAACGCGTGGGAACAAGTCCTTCAAAGAAGATGGGTCATTTGGAGGATCTTCGGGATATGGCCTGGTGATTGGCCGCTATCGGAGGTGAAAGGAGTACCTCTTAGACATGGGAAGGCCTTCCATGTTAACAAGAGGATGTTCGAGCTAATCTCTCCGGTGCTCGAAGCGTCGTACGCCAAGAGAGCGACACCAGTGAGGGGAATCACCGACCCCAAGACACAAACATGCTTCCTCTCCAACCAAGAAGAAAGTCGCCCTATGAGCTACCAAAAAGTCTCTTTGCCCCTGCAAAAAAGAAAATCAAACATGCACTCGCCCGCAGCAGAAAGTCACCGCCCCTGCAGCTGAGTCACTGCCCAAGCTGTACCGTGTCACCCGCCCTCGCAGCAGCCGGGGTCGAGAAGGACTCACAAATTCCTTCTCGATCGTCAAAAGGAGGAGAACGACAAGCCTAGACGGCGCTCTCCTCGTAAACAAACACAAGCACGCCCTGCCAAGACTCGAGAGGACGCCGCCCAAACCGTAAATCCCCCGGTACATACCAGGAGACGAAGAAGACTCGTCAAGCTGCATCCGCACAAGAGAAACCAAAAGTCGCTACTCGGCTAGCACAGATACAGGAGACTACGGAGAAGTAGAGTCTCCGATGTAATTGATGAAACACCAAGTCTCAAGGTGATCAAAGCAGAGGCAACTCAAGACACAACGTAGTTCATACAACAAACTCAAGAAGAACCACCAAGCGAGATAGTGATGTAATGATCCTATCTCCACCTTACCCGCACATCCAAAATCGTCTGCGTGAGTGGAGAAAATGGAAGCGAAGCAGTCAAGGGAACAGTTCAACGGCCCGAATTCATAGAAGAAGAAGAGAACTCGCTAAATTTCTGATTATTTCATCGTGCTCCCAGCTCTAGATGAAGACAATCGCATGGATATTCTCGCAGATCTACAAGGACAGGGAGAGAAAAAGCAAGTCAAGAAGCACGCGAAAAGGCAAGTACCGCCTTCTATCTCCCAAGAAGACGAACACTTCCATCCTCTCCTCGATGTCTTCTCCGAAAGTGATGAGGAACCCGAGAATGCACGCTACGTAAGAATTGCGGATGCAGCAAGCAAGCATTGCATGAATCAAGAATCCTTCACGAGCAAAGACCGATGGAGGGACCAGAGAGTCCTCCGTAACACACCGAAATCGACCCAATGGGAGTGGTTCAAAGAAATAGCCACCGATGTTGCTTTGCTACCACTTCCCCGGCCTAACCCTAAGAAGGCAATAAGGAGATGGCGATGAACCGGCTAGGGGGACCCCACGAGCCAACCCCTATTGAAGGTGTGCCACCACCGCCCCAACTAACAACCATCAATTGCAACAAATGGGAGTTTGGAGACGAGTAACCCCACTCCAAGTCACTCACCGGTGCGCCACCGAGGGGAACTCCCTCCACCGCAGCAAGGTCGGAGGATGCCGCAGATGACTCCACAAAGAATGTAGGAGGCGAAGCAAAAGACACTCAAACACAAGAAGAACAAAGCAAGTTGCCACCAACGAAGCTCGGGATACTGAGACTCCTCACCGAGGTGCCAACACTCTCAAGGCTAATGACGCCGCCGATGCGCGAGGCACGTGGAAGGAATGTAGCCCAGGAGTTAACACTGGCGATGAAAGCGCAATCCATGGGGTTGAGACTCCAATGGATGCCATCGAGAAGACCCTAAGACACCGACATCGCCGAAAGGGAAGGCCAGTGCCTCGCAGCAGAGAGAGACTCCGCCGGAGGAAATGAAGGCCCACGGAGGTTGAGACTTCCCGCAACACAACCAAGTAGAGAACATCCCTCCCGCAACCATCGATCCATCTCGAGAAGGAGATCGCACTTCATGATTCCCAGACAACCCCGATGTCACCTTTCCGGGATCGGGCGGCGAAGAAGTTCTAGTCAACCCCATGACAAATCCAAAAGATTCAAATGCGGATGTTCCAGCACGAGCAAGTCCGATCCCAAGACTACTCGTCGACCTTTAATTTTGATGATGAGCCACCAATGGAAATCTCATCATCGTCCGATGACGCTCGATAAGGCCGAGGACCAGTCTACTCAAAAGGAGAAATCACCGAGACCAACGAAGTTAAGATAAAATGAGCTCGGCAAGCCGAGCCCATCGCACCACAAAACCCAACTCAACCGGCGATCATCGCTCCGCTCCTCAAGCTACAACTGATCGATTCCCAAAAGAACTTCACGCCCACCGCTATCATCGAACAAATCCTGATGGCGGTGATGAATCCTTTGTGAATCTTTCCCTTTCTCACCGGAGATACTTAACTCCACGAAGAGTCGAAAAATGAGCAAGCACGCTATCACGCACTAACTCCTGCTTTTCACTCAGGCACCATTGTTCCAAATGACTTCGATTTCGACGTTGTATGGCCATCACCGCAATGTAAGAATCACCAAGTACGAAAGTGTTCAAGGCACTCTTTTTGAAGTTGAAAAGATGGAGAGGCATCGTGCCTCCTCGATATGCGCCGGACAACAGAGATGCCAACCTTACAAATTGACTTGAGAGGCATCACAATCGAGGGTAAGGGAATGGTGGCAACAAAGAAGAATCAATGCGTGTGGAACAGGTGAGATACTTGACAATTATTCAAAAAGTCAGCCTGTGTGAGAGTCGAAAATGTTGATGCGAAACAAAGTCATGGGAACACATTGAACATATGCACGAAGCTCACACCGCCGAGATCAAGTCGCCGCTGCGTGAGCGTAATGCAAATGATATACTGACGTTTGGAAGAACACATGACAAGAAAATTCAGCCTTCTCATGGCCGAGATGAAGCGATTTCAGAATCCAACGCTACTCTGCCTCAATTCCGTGCAAAGATACAACGCAAAGAGACTTGAAGCAAAATTCAACCATCGAGACTCGACTTCATGCTTGCCAAAGATGTTCCCGGGGTTCCTCCTCCTTTGATGATGCCAAAAAGGGGGAAGAGGAATACCTTAAAGCAAAAAAAAGTCGAAAAGAAAGGAGCAAATGACAAGGAACAAATGAGAAGGGAAAATCACCGAGGAAATTTTGAAATCAAGAAAGGAAAATCTGAGGGGGAAGGATCAAAGAATATGACCTTGATGATTGCACAAACCCCCCAACAGGGTCCTCACACAAATGTGACATTATAAGCAAGAAACTCCCTCATGACTCGCCACTCCAACACTCTGTTGTATCTATGGCCGAGAAGAGAAAAGAAACTGGCGAGGGATGAAGGAGGTGGAAGGAAGAATGGAAGCCAGGGTGATGAACATTTTGAAAGAACACGGAGGCATTCCGTTGACAGAGACACGTATGCCATTTCATGATGTCGGACAGAGCCAAGATCATCGCTTGACGAATTCAAAACGCTCGAATCAAGGTTATTTTGCAAATATGTCCTTGGCTCAAGCTTGGGATCTCAGACTGGGAAAAGGGTCTCACACTATGTGAAGAAGTCGACAGACATGCAGACAACCTATCCCTCTGGCCGTCACTCCGCCGGGCACTCACCGGAAAGAAGAAGGCCCCAAAGCAAGATACGCCCAGAGGTAGAGGAAGAAGCGGCAGATGGAGGAAGAAGCTTGCACTCCAGGCCTCGCCCAAGAATATTGAATACGTAGATCCAGGAAAGAAAGGAGGGATCTACTGGCCGGGCTTGACCATGTGGCGAACTTGCAAGTGGCCAAAACCAACGCCGAGTATGCAAGAAGGATAGAAGAAAAAACAAGAGACAAACTCAGCTATGGCGGAGAGAGACAGAAAGAATAAGGAGAGATGAAGCCGCCAGGAAGGCGTATGAGAAGAAAAAAAAAGAAGGCAATGATGACGAGAAGAAGAAAGAAGAAAGAAGATGCTTTGATCAAGATGAAAGAAGGAGACATCGAAGAGATGAAGTGTTGCCGTCAACCCTTCGTGTATTTTATATGTAAATACATACAATGTAAGTCTTCTCGTAATAATGCTATAAATTTTTTTGAGACAATTACATACTGATACACCTTGTAAACAAAGGTTGTGTTAAGTACAAGAATGATATGATCAATAAAAAGATTGATTATGCGCATACATTCTATGTCAATACACTATCTCGTATGTATCTTTGTTATTTGCATCTTTGTATGATTTAAGTTTTGGCATCATCAAAAAGGGGGAAATTGTTAGAATTTTATTGTTTAGATTTTGATGAATGCCATGTAAAACTTAGAATAGAAAGTTGGCTCCCAATTCTTGCTTTGAAATGTATTGTAACAATTAGAGCCGCCAAGTGAGTTAAGTCGCCTACGCTCCAACTTGCAAGAAGACAATCAAGGCTTGATGGAAAACTCACTGCGAGACACCGAGTACAACAAAGAAGAGCAGACAGAACTCGATCAAGAAGCGGTGAGATGCACCAGTGAAACATCATCAAGTCAACTCAAGAGAAGCCAAGTCTCAAGATGAAGTGACGTAAGAGTCATCCAATGATTGGAAGTCGACTCTAAGTCACCTGGGAAAGCGAGGAAATGCAATCAAGTCGAGTTAATCGAAAAGGAACCGTTGCACGTAAATCAAGAGATTTACTTAAACAAGTAATATCTCCATACTACCTTTCTTGGAGTGCTCATCCCGAGCGTGCAAAGAAATGAACCAATGGGAAGCACTACACCGTGTCGAACTCGAAAAGGTGATAAAACATTTCATACGAGGAAATGGCAATTCCAAGAAGTGCAAACCAACGATCGCAAAGGATTTTCAAAAATGAGCCTATCTCTTCAACGGGCAAATTTTTGAAAGTTCACTATAAAAGGCCGAGGAGTTTGATTGAGAAAAAGAATGCGTGGATGACACACACGTGAGATATACAAGCTTATCAAAATTGAAATATTCTCAATCCTCAAGCCTACATCTCGAAGAACATCAATCCAACACTTACCCGTGAAGGAAAGAGAACTTCAATCGCCTGAAGAGGAAACTATCGAAAACAAGGGGTCTACATTCCAAGAAGGATTGTAGAAAGGTTCAAGGTGAACCAAGTCTTAAGCGTTTGGAGGGCTTCGTGATCAAATCCAAAGTGCTTGAGCAAGTGAGTCAGAGTAGCAAGCAAAATACCTGTGAAGAAGCCGAGTCGTCGAGAAGCCACCGAGTGATCAAGGCGCGCTCTCCGCATCGAGTCCCGAAGGATCAAGTCGGCCGTTGTGATCAAGACTTGTATCCGGGACTGCTACCACTTTGTAAACCGATCATTACTTAGTGGATTCCTCCAGAGTTGGAGAAGAGAGGAGTAGAAGAATTACCCCATCTTCGAACCTCTATAAAAACTTTATCGTGTCATTTACATTTCAAAGATTTAAATTTCTCGCACTTTTAATTGCTTATATCTCACGATAAATTTGCTATCCATTTGATAATCTATAAGTACTAAATCAAGTCAGAAAAACTTGCTTAATCAAACTTAAGGGTGTTAAGTCTTCCAATAAAACAAAACCACAAATGAGTCAAATTATAGCCAACCAATGAGTTACTTTACTAATGGCTCAATTTGAAATCCATTAAGAGATTGACTCTACCGAGTGACTAATTCGATCGTCCATCAAGGACACAAATGTAGAACTCTCAGAGATTTAAAAGGCCTAAATCGAAAATTTGGTAAGGTTTATTCAACCCCCCCCTTTCTAAACCTTACACTTACACCCCTTGGGACCTACGAGAGAAGCAAGTGGGACATTCACAGATTTTGCATCACTCATAGAAAACTTTTGTAAAACCTTTTCAACATATGAAGATTGATGAAGATAAATCACGAGTTATTTCCTACCCTATCAATATTCATACCAAGTATTTTCTTAGCATCACCTAAGAATTTCATATCAAATTTAGCACTTAAACAATTTCTCACATAGTCAATAGTCTTAATGCATGGGCCACCAAAAGCATATCATCAACATAAATCAAATAGAAAACATGAGACTTTGCATCAAGTTTAAAATACGATACAATGATCAAATTGGCTTCTGCTGCACTTCAAATCAAGCATGCATCGTCAAATTTTTTATTCCACTGCCTGGTGATTGCTTTAATCCATACAAAGACTTTTTCAATAAGCACACATGGTTTGGTTTGGTTTTATCTTCAAAACCCTCAAAGTTATTTCATAAAAATTTGTTCTTCCAAATCACCATGTAAAAAGCGCTTTTAACATCAAGTTGCTTTAGTTCCCGTCAAAACCGAGCCACTAAAGCTAGCATAATTCTCACTGTCACAAACTTCACAACAAAAAAAATCTCGTGTAATCAATGCCTTCTTTCTGAGTAAAACCTTTTGCAACTAATCTAGCTTTGTATCTAACACCTTCATTTTCTTGTTTAACTTTAAACAACCATTTACAATCAACAACAGAGTAGTTAATAGGTTTTGGGACAAGTTCCCAGGTGTTATTAACATACAAAGAAGTCATCTCATCTTGCATAGCACTTAGCCATTCACAGAGTTCACAGCATCAGAATAGGTTTTAGGCTCAGAATTCTCAATTGATTCAAACACAGAGAACACATAAGAAGTTAAGTGAAAATCAGCAAACTTGTTTGGAATTCTAATGTTCCTTCTAGTTCTATCCCTGGTTAACACATAGTCATTCAAATTATCATTTTCAGCATGCTCATTATTCAAATCAGTGTCAACTAGGGGGAATTCATCATGCACATTATCATTCAAATCAAGATTGTTATCCTCAATATCATTGTGCACATCATTAGTATTCACATTATCATGCTCAAAGATCAATCATATCGATTTTCATTCACCTAAATAGAAGGCACATTAGAAAGCTCCACCTTATTAGGAGTAGTGGGGTTTTGAGTTTGAAAACAATTTTAGAAACCTCAAGGCGCAGGAAATTCATTTTCATTAAAAACCACATCCCCGCTATTAACACTTTAAAACCATTTTCAGACTTGGACCACAATCTGTACCCTTTAACCCCATCGGGGCATCCCAAAAAAACACATTTTAAAGATCTTGGATCAAATATGTCAACCTTTTGGTGGGCAAAGGCTGAACAGCCAAAAAATTTTAAATTTGAAAAGTCCACTGGTTTGCCAGACCAAACTTGTTCAGGATATTTCCCTTTTAAAGGTACAGACGGTGATCTATTAATCACATAAGCAGCTGTATGAATAGCTTCACCCCAGAACTTTTTGGAAAGTCCAGATGTACTTAACATACTTCTCACCCTTTCCAAAAGAGTTTTATTCATCCTCTCAGCAACACCATTTTGCTGAGGGGTGTAAGTCACAGACTTGTGTCTTACAATACCTGAATCAACACAAAGTTGATCCATGAGTTGGTTACAAAACTCCAACCCATTACCAGTTCTCAAATACTTAATCTTTTTCCCACTCTGATTTTCTATCAAGGTTTTCCAATTTTGAAGTTTTCAAAAACATCGACTTGTTTTTCATAAGAAATACAAACACTTTTCTTGAAAAATCATCAATCACAGATAGAAAATACCTATTCCCACCATGGGTGGGAACATCAAAGGCCCCAAACATCGATGTGTAAGTATTCAAGTATATCAAGATGCAGGTAGATTGTTTTGGATAAGAGGAAGTAGGGAAGCTAACTTTGTTGTTTACCATAAATGCATGAGTCACAGAAGGGCACACAAGTAAGTTTATCATTACCAGAACAGCCTTCTTTATGCAATAATTCAAGACATTTAGAACTTATATGACCAAGCCTTTTATGCCAAAGTTCAGTTTTGTCATTCACAGAGTTCACATTGGTCATAGAGTTCACATTGTTCACAGAATTTTTCATGCAAGGAACAGACTCAGTATAGCAAACATACAAATTCCTTTTCTTTTCAGTTTTAGCAATAACAAGGAAACCTTTCATGATTTTCATCAAACCCTTACCCCATCTTCCCTCTTACCCATCATGCTCAAGCATAGCACATGAGATCAAGTTGTTAGACAGATCAGAAACATGCCTTACATCATTCAGAGTCGAAACAAAACCAGAATCAAGTTTCAAACACACAGTACCAACACCAATCACTTGACATTTTTTATCATTAGCCATGGAAACAGATCCATTTTGCACAGAAGCATAGGAGGCAAACAAGTGTTTAAATGGTGTCATGTGAAATGTGCAAGCAGAATCAATAAGCCAATCATTTTCACTGAGAGAATTTGAAGGCACAGCATTCACAGAATCATTAAATTCATGCACTATAAACACATCACCCATATGATCATTGCCAGTTATCAAGTTCACAGAATCATTGGTTTGGTTCTTGTTATTCTAATTGTTGTTTTGATTATTGTTCTGGTTATTCCTGGGTTTAGTACATTCTTTTATGTACTGGCCATGTTCACCAAAGTTATAACATTTCCTATTGTTCTTAGGCCTAGAACTAAACCTCCCTCTGCTTTTACTTCTCTTTCTACTAGAGTTTCTGTTAGTGTTATTCCTATTTCTCCTATTCTGAGGCCTACCCTGACATGCATAACCTTCCCTGACCCCTGTTCATTCCCCTTACATATTTTCAGATCTAATTCCTTACTCTTAAGGCCATTAATCACAGTATCAAGGGTAATAGAGTCTCTACCATACTTAATGGCAGATTTCACATCAGCATGTGAATCAGGGATGGCATTTAGCAACACAATAGGGGTATAATCATCAATGTTTTTATCACCAGTCAACTTGATATCTTGTATCAATTTTGTGAAAACATCAAGGTTTTCATCCATATCCTTTGTCAAATCAAGTTTGAATCTAAAAAACTTTTCAAGTATGAACAGTTTGGAAGATAGTGAAGTTTCAGTAAAGAGTTCTTCCAATTTGTTCCACAAATCCTTGGCACTTGACAATTTGCCAACTTTTCTTAAAACAGAATCAAACAGGTTTAGGATTATGGATGAATATGCAAACTCATCAAGCTCAGCTTTAATTTCAGCAGTATCTTTATCAGTATACTTTTGTTCAACAGCTTTAAAACATTTTTGTTAAATCAAAATGCCCTTCATTTTTTTGTTGCCAAATAGAAAATTCACTTTTCCCATTAAAGGGTTCTATATGATAACCAGATGCACCAGCCATATTCACAGATAAAGCCACAGAGGATATCACAAGAATACAACACACATGCAGGTATCACAATTATCAAATAGAACAGCAGAATCAACAAGTAGGTGGACCACACAGAGTCCAATGACAAGAGGCAAATATGGACCACACAGAGTCCAATACAAAGCAAAGTAAGCAAGAAAGGCACACAGGACCACACAGTGTCCAAGAAAACCAAGATCAACATAATGAATTCAAAACTAGGTGGATTCCCTTCGCATCTCAGGATTCCACTGCACTCAAGGCACAGGGTCAAGAGGCTAATGCTTAGGGTCTCCCTAAACTAAGTACTGACTGAAAATAAATGAGAGTGAAAAGGAAATAGAGAATCTTACAACCAGGAGCCTGTCCTGGGTTCTCACCACAACCAAATTCACCAGGGAGCCAACATATTACCAAGAAGCTCAAGAACCAGAAGCACTAACCCACCACGAGGCAGATAGGTGCTCTGATACCACTGTTGGGTATCTATCTGCCTCAATAGATCGATACACGGAGTAACGAATGACAAATTACAGACTCAATAAGCCTATTATACAAATTTGTACTCTAGACACTTTTCAAGAAATCAAAGTACAATGAAAGAAATTTTCAGTTACAAGAAATATATAACACAACCGTAAAAGGGATACAACCCTAAATCCGAATATAGAAAGATTCGGCTCTGGGACTGGTAAACCCTAGAAGAACTGTCACCACGAATCACAACCCAGAGAACCAAGGAAGAAGCCACAAAAGCCTCGCCACAATACTTAAACCTCACAGCCTCAAACCCAGAAAACCCTAGGAACCCTGAATCTGAATCGAACCACCCAAAACCCTAATCCACTCAGAATAAGGATCTTGTACACAGAGTTGGTGAACAAGACAGCAAGCACAAATATCTCACCTCTCACACACAGAAAAAACCCCAAACCAATCCAGCAAGAGACTGGAGTTTTAGAGAGAGAGAGAGTAGCACAAAACAAGAGAAGAATCGAGAGAGTTTGAGAGATGAGAGAGAAACAGAAGATGAGATTATAAATTAGGGTTTCAGCAAAGTACCATTAAATAGGCACAGATTCAACGGCTCGGATTAAACAGAGATCAACAGACCAGATCAAGCTCAAAGGTCCGCGGATGATAAATCCGGATCCCGCGATCCGACTCAAAGACCCGAGTCAACACATGGGCTTAATGGATTTGGGCTGGTGGCTTTGGGTATTTGGGTTGCACTTTTGGGCCAGGCTAATAGAACAATGGGCCACATTAATCAACAATCTCCACCTTGGCTCATTGTGTGATTCAATTAGACATTTGGCTTATTGTGTGATTCAATTAGACATTAATGGAAAATACCAGTCATCATCATTGCCAATTGCCTTCCTAGCACTTAAGCCAAGAAGGACTTATGTTACAGAAGCACTAAAGCTAACTGTAACTAAGAAAAAATCTCAACAAACACACAGCAAGTCAAGTTCCCCCATTGAATTAACATAAGCACATAGCAAACATTAATTCAACAATTTTGGATTCAACAGAAACACACAGTAACTGTTAAACCCAACATAGAAGGTAACTAACCGGGTAACTAATCACCAGTGTCAAAATTTAGAATTTTTAAATATATCTATTACGTCAACTTTAAACTTGAGCTATTTTTTTATTTCATTATTGAATATTCCAAGTTCAAAGCAATTTTAAAATCCTTTCACTTATTCATTTCCCCCAAACTCAAGTTTGCACAAGTTGTATTAAGGAAACAGAACAAATTAGAAATACCAGATCTCTCAAAAGTCCAGCAACAGCAACACTAAAGCTCATTTTATTAACACATTTCCTTCATAGGCTACTATAGTCCAGTACTATCCCATATGGAAAACCACCTAAAAATGACATCGTTCACTCAACATTCACACTGAAAACATCAGTCCTCTCCTCTTCCTTGATCTTGGGCACAAAAACATTCAGAACACCATTTTTCATCTCCGCCTTAATCTCGTTAGTCTTGTAGAGCCTCTCCGGGAGATCGATCCTGCTGGTGTACCTCCTTCCACCCTCATCGTCCTCGAATTCCTTCTTGCCCTCGCCTTTGATGATCAGAGTGTTCTGTTCCACCGAGACCTTGACATCCTCCTTGCCTAATCCCGGCATATCCACACGCAGATGGAGTCCATCGCCAGTCTCTCTTGCATCCCAGTTTCGACGAATGCTGGAAGTTACAGGGGATTCCATGAATTGGTCCATCATGTTGAGGATTTGGCTTAGGCTGCTTCTAGTGGGAAATGGACCAAATACATCTGCTTTTGCCATGACCATTTCAAGAACAAATTAGCATTAAGAATATGTGTGTGTGTGTGTGTGTGTGAATTCCAGATCCTTGAAAAACATAATAAATTCGCAAAATTCACATTGAACCGAGACAAACACATTACGTAAATTCAATTCATATCAATGCAAGATAAGTGAGCATGAATTAGCTCCGATTACTCTTATCACGGTCCTCGCACAGTTAAAATTTCCACACAGCAGAGTAAGATCTAACTGATAGGATAACAAAATAGAGCTGCGAGTGACAGTACGAAAGAAGAATTTAAAAATGTGAGGAAACAATATCGCCTCAAACAACAGACAGATGTGATTTCAATGACAGAAACGCAAATCACCAATGTCAAGAATACAACATCAAACAGATGATGAAAAATAAAAATAAATGACGAAAAACAGAGCTGGGTCATTACAATTACACGAAAACAGAGCTTCCGGTCAACAGAAGAGCTCTAATTCGCACATTAGCTAAAAGAAAACTACCTGAGAATGGGGAGAAGACGCGACGATCGGGGCGGCGATCGACGTCAAACAACAGACAGACAGAATTTCAATAATAGAAACGCAAATCACCACGAAGTATATCAATAATACAACATTAAACAGATGATTAAGAATTAAAATAAATGACCCAAAACAGAGCTGGATCATTACAATTACACGAAAACAGAGCTTCCAGTCAACAGAAATAGCTTTCGCTGTTTCGCACATTAGTTAAAAGAAAACTACCTGAGAATGGGGAGAAGACGCGACGATCGGGGCGGCGATCGACGTCAACATCGCGGTCATCGCTGTCGTACTCGCGAACAGCGTTGGTGTTGAAGAAGCGAGACGAGGCCGGCTGAGCGACAGCATACGCCGGACGGAGTGACCTGGAGAGGAGGTTAGATGAGACCAGCCTCTTCAGAGCGAGAGAAGACGCCATTGTTAGCGATCGAAAGCTTGGAGAAGAAGAAAGCTGTAGTGAATATTTGAGATTTTTGCGAAGGTTTTAGCTCACAGAAAGTAGCGCGTGGAGTAGAGTGGGGCAGCTGCTGAATTTATATTGAGGAAGGTAGTGTGTAGAAGTTACGAGTGGATTATGGAATCTGGGTGCAGAAATGGATAATCGAGAAGGTTCGCGAGAGATATGTAACTTTGGGCTCAAGTAGACCCAGTTTTCATGGGTTGGGCCTTCTATATGGGACGACGGGCCTATATTGCGATTTGGTTTCTAATTTACAAAATCTGGCATATTTTTTAGGAAAAATTAAAAAAGTACCTTGAGTTTAGTCTAATTACTAGAAAATTCAGTTATCTTTTGAAAATTACAAACACCCATTGATATTTGTGTATTTGTTAGGTAATACAAACCTCAATGTGGTTTTTGTAACACTTTAAGGGGTATTTGTTTCCTCAAAAAAAGGGGGTATTTGTAAATTTTTAAAAATAACTGGAGTTTTTTTTTATAAATAGGCTAAATTAGGGGTATTTTTTGTAATTTTCTATATTTTTTAATGTCAAATTGTTTGAAGCCATGAATTTGGTAGTTTTAAGGAAACTTAAGAGCCTTGAATTTCGAACATTATAATATTCTTTCAATTGGCTATTTATTTATTTTTATCTTTAAAGTGTATCACATATTAGGGAGTAATTGCAAAACTGTTAGGAATTTTATTGTTTAGATTTTGATGAATGCCATGTAAAACTTAGAATAGAAAGTTGGCACCCCAATTCTTGTTGTAAAATGTTTTGTAACAATTAGAGTAGTGGCCAAGCCGAGTTAAGTCACCTGTACCTAACATGCAAGAAGACAATCAAGACTGGAAGGAAGACTCTGCTGCGAGACAAAATTGAATATGACAAAGAAGAGTAGACGGAACTCTCTCAAGAAGCAAATGAGATGCAAACAGTGGAGCATCATCAAATCAACTCAAGAAAAGCCAAGTCTCAAGTTAAGTGACGGAAGAGTCATCCATGATTGGAAGTCGACTCTAAGTCACCTGGGAAAGCAAGGAAATGCGATCAAGTCGAGATAATCGTAAAAGAACCGTTGCCAGAAAATCAAGAGATTTACTTAAACAAGTAATATCTCCATACCACCTTTCTTGGAGTGCTCGATCCCCGCGTGCAAAAGGAATGAACCAATGGGAAGCACTACACCGCGTGTCGAACTCGAAAAGGTGAAAGAACAATTCATACGAGAAACGGCAATTCCAAGAACGCAAGCCAACGACTGCAAAGTGACTTTCAAAAATAAGCCTATCTCTTCAACGGGCAAATTTTTGAAAGTTCACTATAAAAGGCTGAGGAGTTTGTTTGAGAAAAAAGAGGGATGACACACACATGAGATAAACAAGCATATTAGAAAAACTGAAACATTCTCAATCCTCAAGCCTACATTACGAAGTACATCAATCCAACACTCACCTGTGAAGGAAAGAGAACTTCAATCAGTTGAAGAGGAAATCTTTGAAAACAAGGGGTCTACATTCCAGGAAGGATTGTAGAAAGGTTCAAGGTTGAGCCAAGTCTTAAGCTTTTGGAGGGCTTCGTGATCAAATCCAAAGAGCTTGAGCAAGTGAGTTTGTAGTAGTGCGGCAAACCGCCTGTGAAGAAGGCGAGTCGTCGAGAAGCCACCGTGAGTGATCAAGGCGTCTCAGATCGAGTCCCAAAGGATCAAGTCACCGTGTGTGATCAAGACTTGCATCCGGGATATTACCACTTTGTAAACCGATCATTACTTAGTGGATTCCTCCAGGAGTTGGAGAAGAGAGGAGTAGAAGAATTACCCCATCTTCGAACCTCTATAAAAATTTCATTGTGTCATTTACATTTCAAAGACTTTTAATCGCTTTATCTGTTGATAAATTTGCTATCCATTTGATAATTTATAAGTACTAAATCAAGCTCTAAAATCTTGCTTAATCAAACTTAAGGGTGTTAAGTCTTCCAATAAAATAAAACCACAAATTGAGTTAAATTATAGCCAACAAATGAGTTACTCCATCAATGTACTCAATTTGAAATCATTGAGAGATTAACTCTAATGAGTGACTAATTCGATTGTCCATCAAGGACACAAATTTGTGTAGAATCAACTCTGAGATTTAAAAGGACTAAATCGAAAATTTGGTAAGGTTTATTCAACCCCTTCTAAACCTTACACTTACACCCCTTGGGACCTACAAGTGGTATCGGAGCGGTTGGTTCATTGAACCCTCCGCACCGGTTCTTGAACTAGATCTCCAAACTTTTCAAAGTCCGCTTTAGTACTTAAACCTTCAAAAAAATTTTAAAAAAGTCATTATCATGGAAGCAAATTTGACACGCATCCCTATGTTCACTATTGAAGAATTTGATGATTGGAAAATTCGTATGTGAGCTCATCTATCAAAGATTACATGATGAGATGTGGATAGTGATAGAAGATGGGCCTCTGCAAATATTAAAGGTGAACACGATTTATGCGAAGAGTTGCAACCGAAGGAGAAGAAGATCTTGCTCCCGGACGATTATGGTTGAAAACCAAGAACCGAGTGGACAAATGATGACGAGAAAAAGATACAACCGGACAATGTAGCCAAGGACATCCTTTACAAAACCTTGGACAAAGCCATGTTCAATAAAGTCAAATCATGCAAAACGGCCAAAGAAATGCGGACAAGTTGACATTGATTTGTGAAGGCTCGAAATCAAAGAAAACAAATTATCGGTGGCGATCGAAATTTGAAAATTTCAAAATGATCTCGAGGAGAGAACCGGATCAACTAGACGCTCGGTTCACGTAAATCACAAATGAGTCAATTCTACACTTGGAAAGGAATATACACAAGAAATGTGTATGAAGATCCTAAAAGTCTTCCAATGAATGGGAAATGAAGGTCATGGCACCGAGACACTCCATGGACCTATCAAAGACATCCAACTATGAACTATTCTCAAGACCTCAAAGCCTACGAGTTTGAGCTAAGAAGAAAAGACCGGGAAAAAACAGTGTACCCAAAAATGTTTTTAATTGTTAAAGATGGGAAAAGAAATGAGGTCAAAGAAGTCATTGACCCGGAAGAAATAGCCCGATGGTTAAGAGGTTCAACAAGTTCTTCAATAAGAATTACAAAAGAGGAAAGGGCGAATCTTCCGAAGACACTCGGCTCCCTCCAAATCAAGGGAAGACAGGCCAACCAAGAGAATAGATCATCAAAAAGTTGAGTATCAAAGGGCGACAACTCAAGAATGGAAAGAGAGCTGATCAAAAGGCTGAATATCTATGTTGAACTGTAGACAACCAGGTCACTATGCCATTGATCGCTCATATCCTCGTAGTCAACAAGTACGGGGATGAAGAAGAAAGAAAGATCTTGAGAGAAAGAAGACAAAGAAAGGAAAAAAAAAAGGCAATGATGGGTCGAGAGATCATTGAAAACAATTAAGTCGAGGAGACAATGATTGAAAGCAGTGATGAAGCCGACTACTCAAGTGACTCTGAAGAAGAAGCCCTAATCTGCTTGATGGCCAAAGAACAAGATCAAGAAGATGAGGTACAATCTAACTCAACAAACTCAGACACTAGTGATAGTGACTGTGACACACTCACTTCATCACCTACTGATCTTTATGATTCATTAAGCAAAATGATGAAAGATTTTGAACACATCAAATCCTCACACACACTATTGAATGAGGAAAACAACCTACTCAAAAGTCAAAACTCAAAGCTGACTAAGGAGCTGAGAACTCTAAGTCAAATAGTTTGAAAATGAAAGTTTAAAAATGAAAATGCTAAATTAGTAGCGAGAAATTGCTGCTATAGAAAAGAGGGAGAATGACCTCAAGAATGTTATTGCCTCATTTACTAAGGCATCTAAATCATTGGATGATCTTATCATGAGTCAAAGAGAATGTGGAGACAAGACAGGCTTAGGATTTAATTCCTCTGTGCCATGTCAAACCTCAAGAGTAATTTTGGAAAAAGGATCTTCAAGCCATGAAGAGTCCTAAAAATCCAAAACTCTAAATGTTGCACACACATTCACTCCAAAGCACAACACTAAGCAAACTGGCCTTGGTTACAAAGGAAAAAAAAATGCCAGTTGAGTGTCTTTGAAAGGACAAATGAGAAGAGATTCAGTAGGAGTCCTCAAAGAAATTCCAAACAAAAATACTCAGTAAAGAAGAAGCGAGCTACCAAAAATCCCGGAAAACCCATAAAAGAAATACATATGATGGGAATGGTAGAAAATATCCAAGCCAAGCTGATTGGAATAATGTGAACTATCGCCAGACTTATGGAATATAAGCCCAAATGGCAAAGGCCTAGAACTCAAGAAAGGCCATTCCAAAAGTATAAGAGCTTTCATCAAGACACACACATGCACCTAGGCACTACACTCAAAAACACCACAATTACCCAAGGAAGGCAATTGCTAAAACACATATGCAGGCATCTGAGACAAAAGAGACATTGTATAAACCTAGAATCCCCAAGCAATTTGCGAATTAATTATGATTATGGCACGATAGATGGCAACCCCTTAGAGTCAAATCATTTGGCTATAGGTTGGTTGGATCATCTTACAATTCTAACCCCTCGGGACCCGGACAAGTATGGGTACCTAAAACTTAATTTCCTTGATTGCGGGTTCAAGGAACAGTGAGTGCCAAGGAACCTGGTACATGGATAGTGGTCATTCCGGACATATGACAGAAATAAGAGAAATCAAAAAATTCAAGGAAGTCAAAGGAGCAAAAGTCATATTTGGAGGAAATGAAGCTCCTGGTGAAATAAGAGGCATTGGATCCATCAAAAGGAATGGATTAGAAATCACGATGTTGCATATGTTGAAGGACTCAACTTCAACTTACGAGTATCGATCGGCCTCTGTGACAAGGGCTACAATGTTGGATTCAACATGGGAATATGCCAAATCAAAGATATTGAATCAAATGAAGTTGTCTTTGCAAAGGATGTAGACAGAAAAATATGTATGTAGTGGATTGGTCAACCGCAACACCCAAGACTCTCTTGGCTAGCAAAGAGCAAAAAATCAAGTTGGTTGTGGCACAAAAAGTGAGTCACTGAATTTCAAAACAATTAACAAATCGGCAAGAAGTCATCTTGTAGAAGGACTTCCAGGACTCGATATACAAGAAGGAGAGTATATGTGATGCATGTCGAAGGAAAGCAAATCAAATCGTCATTCAAAGAAAAGACATGCCCATCCTCAACAAGAATATTGCATCTACTTCATATGGATCTATTTGGCCCGATGGAACCAAACAAAGTGGAAAGAAATACACCTTGGTGGTAGTAGATGACTACTCAAGATATACATGGACAATATTCATGTGCAAGAAGAAAGAAACTCTACAAAAACTACCACGGTGATGAAGAGGATTCAAAATGAGAAGAGTCAAACCATTATCAAAATAAGATCGGATAGAGAGGAACCGAGTTTGTCAATGGAATAATAACTCGATATTGTATTGAGAATGGTATTGGTCATGAACTATCAGCTGAGGGACTCCACAAAAGAGAATGGAGTTGCGAAAAGAAGGAACAGAACCCTCAAGGAAGCGGCAGGACCATGTTAGGTCAAGCGGGGTTACCAAAAAGATTTTGGGTGAAAGCAATCAACACGACTTGCTACACCCAAAACAGGATGTATGATAAATAGACAAAATGACAAAGACTCCTATGAGATCCGGGTGGAAGAAAACCAAATGTTGCATATTTCAGGATATTTGGATGTAAATGCTTCATCCACAACAATGGCAAAGACAATCTAATGCTTTTGAGCTATACTATCTTCTTAGGATACAAAGCCTACTGAGGATACTAAACAAAAGAACTATGGTTACAGAGGAATCCATTCATGTAGTATTCGATGAGCCAAATGTAAATGGAGAAGACATTGAAGAGTCACTGATAAGTTTGAATCACCCAACCATACGAAGAGTCCCTATGCTGAAAGCTGGAAGCTGGAATTATCAATTGAAAGAAGATGAGATAGAATCTCAAAAACAGTGGAAAACTTGCGGCTAAGTGATAACGAGAGCCGACCACACCAACACACAACCGCAAGTCGATCAATCGATTAACTTACTCCAACCTGATGTAAGATGGCTGAGAGACCATCCACGAGAACTTGTCATTGGAGATATGAGAGAAGGTGTCAAAACAAGATCGAACTCAACAAGAAGCTATGTTCACATGCTTCATCTCGCAAATAGAGCCAAAAGATGTGTCACAAGCATTGGATGACACACATTGGATTCAAGCTATGCAAGAAGAAGTCAATCAGTTTGAAAGAAATAAAGTGTGGGAATTAGTGCAAAGACCCATGCACCAAAATGTTATTGGCACCAAATGGGTATTCGAAAATAAAATGAACGATGAAGGCTTTGTGGTAAGAAACAAAGCAAGATTGGTAGCCAAAGGATATTGCCAAGAAGAAGGGATAGATTTTGATGAAACATTTGCCCTGTGTGCAAGATTGGAAGCTATAAGGATGTTTCTTGCCTATGCGACTCACAAGAACTTCATTGTATATCGAGATGGATGTAAAAAGTGCATTCCTAAATGGTTTATTGGAAGAAGAAGTGTACGTTGAACAACCTCCGAGGATTTGAGCATAAGACTCTTGGAGACAAGGTATACAAACTCAAGAAAGCCCTGTATGGATTGAAACAGGCACCCCGAGCATGGTATGACACCTGTCACAATTCCTAATCGAAAATGGATTCACAAAAGGAAAAGTAGATAGAACACTCTTGAATTCAAGACAAGAAGAGTATCTTTGCTTGTTCAAATATATGTGGATGACATCATTTTTGGATCCACTAACAAAGAGTCAGTGTGTGAAAAATTTTCAAACCTCATGCAAAGCAAATTTGAAATGAGCATGATGGGAGAGTCGACATTCTTCCTTGGACTCCAAGTGAAACAAAATGAAGGATGGAACCTTCATAAGTCAAACAAAATACACCAGAGACTTAATGAAGAAGTTTGGTATGGAGGAGAAGTCTTCTATAAAAATACCAATGAACACATCGATCAAAATGGACATGGATGTAGATGGCAAGCACAGTAGATCAAACAAGATCTGAGCACTTATTGGATCATTGCTCTATCTCACGGCAAGCGGGCGGACATCACCTTTGATGTAGGTGTATGTGCAAGATTTCAATCTGCTCCAAAAGAGAGCCATATGACAAGAAACTAAGAGAATATTGAGATACTTGAAAGGAAGCGAAAGCGAAGTAGGCCTATGGTATCGAAAGGAAGGTGGATTCAAGCTAATTGGCTATTGATTCCGACTATGTTGGATGCAGAGTGGACGGAAGAGCACTTCAGGCACATGTCAAATGCTAGAAACAGACTAATTTCTGGTTTAGCAAGAAGCAAAACTCAATAGCCACCTCTCTACAAATCCGGGCGGGAATACATAGGCTGCGGGCAGTGTTGTGCCAAGTCCTATGGATGAGGCAATGAGAGACAATGAAGTTGAAGAAAAAAGAAATTCCAATCATGTGTGATAACACAAGTGCAATTACAATCACTCAAAATCTGTGTTGCACTCAAGAACAAAACATATTGATGTCGAGATATCACTTCATAAGAGATCATGTTGAAAAGAAGGACATTATCTTGGAATATATCTCAAGCGATAAACAACTAGCGACATCTTCACAAAACCATTATGTGAGTCAAGATTTGAAGAACTCAAGCATGAGTTAGGGCTAATTGTGGTGACACTCGAGACAAATCAAAGAAGAGAAATGGAACAGAAAAGGAGTGAAAAAGAGTCAAAATGCAATCGGCCGATGAATCACCATGTCGGAAGATCAGCGCTACACCGAGTCGGTGATAAATTTGAATCACTAAGAAGCTGCGAGGAGTAGAGTTAAATCGGCTAAGGGATAAAATTTGAATAACTTACGAGCAAAGTGACAAAAATGCGGTCGTTTTGACTAAGCGGGAATGTTTTAAGGAATACGTCAAATAATGATGATGTACTGCAGACAAAAAGCCACACACCAAGCTTATGATTGGATATAAATCTTTGTTGCATTAAATACGAGACATGAAATGCTCAATAGGCGTCACGAAATCAAGCCGTTGATTTCGATCACGATTCAAAACCACCCGCACATCCTTTCATAAACCATATTTAAACCATTTTAAATCCGTTTCTCTCTCACACTTCTAAAAACCTGTTCATCTCTTTCTCTCAAAAGCAAAGCGAGAATACTCTCAAACCCTATCAACCTTCAAATCAATTTACGAGTTTTCCTTGATACAATCCCGAGAAATGGCACCAACTTATGACTTTACCAAGTTAGGAAAGCAAATCCACACCGGTTCGGCGGTGGATTTGACGGAATGGTGAAGTGAAGCGGTCAAACGACACCCTGGTGAAGAAAATCGTTGAGAAGTTGGAAACGCGTCCGGACTTAAACCGTTTCTAACGTTAGAATATCCGATGACCTATGTGGAGGAGGTCGCACATTCTCGTGAATGCCGAGATTCACGATGAAGGAATCAAGTCATCATTCACGGAAGCGGTGACTATCACGCAAGGATTTGGTGAACATTGCTCACTACTAGCGGAAGGAGGATCTCGAGATTAAAGAAGGCTGATGTAAACTTGGGTGACGCATGGAAAAAAATAGCCAAGTCCGACTTTCTTTGATAAAATAATATACACAAACAAACAAGAGATGCGAAGAAGGAGGATTATCACAAGTTGTTGGACATAGTTGCCAAATGTATCGACATCAAATTTGGCGACTTTGACCAACTGTCAAAGGCAAAGCCGATTGTAATGGCCGCAATCATCGAAGAAAAGAAGATAAATCAAATGAGTTTGTCAATGCAGACTCTGCGAACGTGGGGAACAAGTCCTTCAAGGAAGATGGTTCATTTGGAGGATCCCTGGGATATGGCACTGTGATTGGCGGCTATTGGAGGTGAAAGGAGTCCTCTTAGACATGGGAAGTCATTCCATGTTAACAAGAGAATGTTCGAGCTAACCTCTCCGGCGCTCGAGGCGAGCTTACGCCAAGAGAGCGACACGATGAGGGGGAATCACCGACCAAAGATACAACTGTTTCCTCTCGGCCAAGAAGAAAGGCGCCCTGCGCTGCAGAAAGATCTACGCCCCTGCAAAGAAAGAAAACAAACATGCTCGCCCTGCAGCGAGTCACTGCCCCTCTGGCCGTGTCTCCCTGCCCTGCCAGACGATCGAAAGGACTCACAAATACCTTCTCCGATCGTCAAAAGGAGGAGAATCGACAAGCCATGACGGCGGTCGGCTCCTCGAGAAAAGACACCGGCAGACGCCCCCCTTGCCCAGACTCGAGAGGACAACATCTATGAACCGAAAATTCCCCGGTACAAACCAGAGACGAAGAAGAATAGTCAAGCGATCCCGGCGGAGAAACCAAATGAGTCGGTTACTCGGTAGCACAAATCTTAGGAGACTACCGGAGAAGTAGAGTCTCCCGGGATGTAGTTAATGAAACAGCCAAGTCTGTTGAAGGCGATCAACAGAGGCAACCCGAAGACACATTTTGTAGCTCACACACCGAAGCACAAAGAACTGCAAGAACGGATAGTGATGTAATGATCCTATCTCCACCTTACCCGGACATCCAAAATCGTCTGCGTGAGTGGAGGAAATGGAAGTTGAGCAAGTCGAGGAACAGTTCCAACGGCCGAGTTCATAGAAGAAGAAGAGGAATCTAAATTTCCTTGGATTAACTATTGTGCTCCCACTCTGGATGAAGACAAGCTGCACGAGACATCCTGCGCAGATCTACAAGGGCAGAGAGAGAGAAAAGCAAGTGAAGAAGCCAAAGCACGTGAGAAGGCAAGCATCCGCCTATCTCGGCACCCGCAGAACACACACATCCTCTTCTTGATGTCTTCTCGGGGCGGTGATGAGGATCCGAGAGAATCTTCGCCCCGCGAAAGAGTTGCAAATCGGCAAGCATTGCACGAATCAAGAATCCTTCACGAGCAAAGATTGATGGAGGGACCAGGAGAGTCATCCGAACACACCGAAATTGATCCAATGGGAGTGGTTGACAAATCGCCAATGTTATTCTTTGTTACCACTTCCCAGCTCACTCGGAAGAAAGCGATAAGGAAATGGCGATGAAATCCTGGCTAGTGGGGAGCCCAGTCAGCCAACCCCTATTGAAGGTGTCTTTACCGCCCAACGAACAATCAATCGAAACAATGAGTTTGGAGACGAGTGACCCCACTCCAAGTCACTCAAATGGTGCGCCCGGTGAGGGAAACTCCCTCCACTGCAGCAAGGTCGGAGGATCTTTGCGGATGACTCCACAACGAATCAAGGAGGCGAAGAAGAGAAATTAAAATCACAAGAAAAACGAAAGTTGCCATCAACGGCTCGAGGCGATTGAGACTGTCTCTCGGTGAGGTGCCAACCGCTCGAAGGCTAATGACGCTAACGATGCGATCGAGGCACGAGGAAGGAACGATACGAGAGTTAACACTGGGCGATGAAAGTGCAATCCATGGGGTTGAGACGCCAACGATGGATGCCACCGTAAAGACCCTAAGACATACCGACACCGTCGAAAAAGGAGGACGAGCCTCGCAGCAGAGAGACTGCTGGAGGAAATGAAGGCCCACGGGAGGTTGAGACTTCCCGGGTAAAGAGCTGAAGTAGAGAACATCCCTCCCCGCTATAATCGACCCATCCGAAGGAGATAAGCGCACTTCATGATTCCCAGGACAACCCCCGATGTCACTTTTCCGGGATCGGAAGCGAAGAAAAAAGAGTCATCCCCATGACAAATCCAAAAGACTTCACTGCGGGTGTTCCAAGCACGAGTAAGTCGATCCCAAGACTACTCGTCAAACCTTTAACTTTGATGATGAGCCACCAATGGAAATCTCATCATCGTCCGATGACGCTCGATAAGGCCGAGGACCGATCATCTTTGAAATGGAAAAATCACCGTGAGACCAACGAAGATGTTAAGACAGTGAGGCTCAATGGCCGGGTCCACTTCACAACAAGACCCAGCTCAACAAGAGACCATCACACGAGGCTCCTCAAGCTGCAGCAGGATCGATTCCCAAAAGAACCGCCCGCGCACCACTCATCATCGAATGCGGATCCCGGTTGGCGGTGATGAATCCTTCGTAGTCTTTTCCTTTTCACTGGAAATACCGGAACTCCACGAAGAGTCGAAAAAGCGAACAAGCACGCTATCACGCACCGCTCATGTTTTTCACTCGGCACCATTGTTCCAAATGATTTTGATTTTGACGTTGTATGGCCATCACCGCAAAGAATCACCGAAGTCGAGAAATGTTCAAGGCACTCTTTCTTTGAGGTTGAACGGATGGAGAGGCATCGAGCCTCTTTGGACATGCGGCGGACAACGGAGATGCCAACCTTACGGCCGACTTGAGAGGCATCACAGTCGAGGATAAGGGAATGGTGGCAACAAAGCGAATCAATGCGTGTGGAACAATGAGATACTTGAGGACATTGTTCAACAAGTCAAGGCTGCTGGTGTGGAGAGTCAAAATGCGATGCAAAAACGGTTTGAGAGAACATATTGAGCACATGCATGAAGCTCATCTGCCGAGATAAAGCTATGCGTGAAGCGAAATACAAATGATCTACAAAATTTGAAGAACACATGACTAGAAAATTCACCTTCTCATGGCCGAGATGAAGCGATTTGTGAGAGTCCAACGCTACTCGATCCGAATTCCGTCTTTTACAACGCAGCAGACTTGAAGCAGAACTCAACCATCGAAGACTTCGACTTCATGCTTGCCAAAGATGTTCCCTGGGGTTCCTCTATCCTTTGATGATGCCAAAAAGGGGAAGAGGAATACCTTAAAGCGAAAAATTGGAAGGCTGAAAAGAAAGGAGCAAGCGGTGAGAAGGGAAAATCACTGAGGAAGTCTTGAAACGAGAAGAAAGGAAAGCTTGTCGAGGGGAAGGATCAAAAATGTGACCTTGATGATTGCACAAACCCCTCAACGGTCTGTCACAAATGACATTATAAGCGACAAACTCCCAGTGACTCGCCACTCCAACACTCTGTTGTATCTATGGGCCGAGAAGAGAAAAGCAATTGAAGCGGGGATGAAGGAAGTGGAAGGAAGAATGGATGCGAGTTATGAACATCTTGAAAGAACACGGAGGCATTCCGGTGAAGCGAGAGACACGTATGCCATTTGGATGTTGGGGACGAGCCGCGTCGATTGACGAATTCAAAACGCTCGAATCAAGGATATTTTGCAAATATGCCCATGGCTCAAGCTTGGGACTTGTCTTGGGAAAAGGGTCTCACGTTATGTGAAGAAGGCGACAGGCAATGAGACTTCCCATCGCTCTGCTGGTCACTCTGCTAGTCACTCACCGGAAAGAAAAGACCCCGAAGACAAGATACGCCAAGAGGTAGAGGAAGAAGCGATGAGTGGAGGAAGAAGCTTGGACCTGGGCCTCCGCCCAAGAATATTGAATCGTAGATCCGGAAAGAAAGGATGGATCTCTTCAAATGGGCTTGACCAAGTGGCAAATTTAAAAGTGGCTAAAACTAACGCCGAGTATGCAAAAAGATTAGAAGAAGAAAACAAGAGACAAACTCAGCTATGGCGGGAGAGACAGGAAAGATTAAGAAAAGATGAAGGCTGCCCGGAAGGCATATGAAAAGAAAAAGAAGGCAAATTGACGACGAGAAGAAGAAAGAAAGATCTTTGAACAAGATGAAAGAAGAAGACAATGAAGGAGATGAAGTGTTGTTGTCCAACCCTTCGTGTATTTTATTATGTAAATACATACAATGTAAGTCTTCGTAATAAAGCTATAAATTCTTTATTTTTTTGAAGACAAATATATACTCCGATACACCTTGTAAACATTGTGTTAAGTACAAGAATGATATGATCAATAAAAAGATTGATTCTCACAAGCGCATACATTCTATGTCAATACACTATATGTATGTATCTTTGTTATTTGCATCTTTGTATGGTTTAAGTTTTGGCATCATCAAAAAAGGGGGAAATTGTTAGGAATTTTATTGTTTAGATTTTGATGAATGCCATGTAAAACTTAGAATAGAAAGTTGGCACCCCAATTCTTGTTGTAAAATGTTTTGTAACAATTAGAGTTGCCAAGTTGAGTTAAGTCGCCTCGCCCCTAAAATGCAAAAGACAATCAAGACTGGAAGGAAGACTCTGTGCGAGACAACTTGAATATGGCAAAGAAGAGTAGACGGAACTCTCTTGATCGAAGAAGCGGTGAGATGCTGGTGAGTGGAGCATCGATCAAGTCAACTCAAGAAAAGCCAGTCTCAAGTTGAAATGATGGAAGAGTCATCCATGATTGGAAGTCGACTCTAAGTCACCTGGGGAAAGCAAGGAAATGCGGTCAAGTCGAGATAATCGTAAAAGAACCGTTGCATTAAATCAAGAGATTTACTTAAACAAGTAATATCTCCATACCACCTTTCTTGGAGTGCTCACCCCGAAGCGTGCAAAAGGAATGAACCAATGGGAAGCACTACACCGTGTCGAACTACGAAAAGGTGAAAGAACAATGCATCGAGAGAAATGGCAATTCCAAGAACGCAAGCCAACGACAAAGTGACTTTCAAAAATAAGCTATCTCTTCAACGGGCAAATTTTTGAAAGTTCACTATAAAAGGCCGAGGAGTTTGTTTGAGAAAAAGAGGATGACACACACATGAGATAAACAAGCATATTAGAAAAAAACTCAAACATTCTCAATCCTCAAACTGCATTCTGAAGTACATCAATCCAACACTCACCCGTGAAGGAAAGAGAACTTCAATCGAGTTGAAGAGGAAATCTTTGAAAACAAGGGGTCTACATTCCAGGAAGGATTGTAGAAAGGTTCAAGTTGAGCCAAGTCTTAAGCTTTTGGAGGGCTTCGTGATCAAATCCAAAGAGCTTGAGCAAGTGAGTTTAGTAGTAAGCAAAACCGCCTGTGAAGAAGGTAGTCGTCACGGCTTGGTGAGTGATCAAGGCGTCTCAGGTCGAGTCCCAAAGGATCAAGTCACCGTGTGATCAAGACTTGCATACGGGATCACTACCACTTTGTAAACCGGTCATTACTTAGTGGATTCCTCCAGGAGTTGGAGAAGAGAGGAGTAGAAGAATTACCCCATCTTGAACCTCTATAAAAATTTCATTGTGTCATTTACATTTCAAAGACTTTTAATCGCTTTATCTGTGATAAATTTGCTATCCATTTGATAATTTATAAGTACTAAATCAAGCTCTAAAATCTTGCTTAATCAAACTTAAGGGTGTTAAGTCTTCCAATAAAATAAAACCACAATTGAGTTAAATTATAGCCAACAAAATTTGAGTTACTCCATCAACAAATTCAATTTGAGTGCATTGAGAGATTAACTCTCTTGAGTGACTAATTCGATTTGTCCATCAAGGACACGGTGTGTAGAATCAACTCTGTAGATTTAAAAGGACTAAATCGAAAATTTGGTAAGGTTTATTCAACCCCCCCCCCTTCTAAACCTTACACTTACACCCCTTGGGACCTACAAAAACTGGTCCTCTAAGTTTGGGGTGTTGAGATTTTATGATTTTAATTTTCCAATTTGCAAAAATCCGCACATTGAGAACAATTTGGCCAAAAAATTTCAAGATTGATTGGATTGCTAGCGTGGCTGTCACCTCAACCCCCTAGTCATTACTGAGTAGAGCAAGCAAAATACAGCCCAGCTCGTGGGCTGATCTAAGTTTTGGGATGAACTGAGTTATGTTTTTCTAGGCCCGAAAAATCCGAGAATATTTGGTCTGTCCCACTTTTAGTATGACCCAATAGATTTTACGCACAAAATGTACACACTTTGGTTGGGCTAGGTGGGTTCGGCTAAATATTTGCGCGATCCAAACAAACTCGAGTCTAGTCGACCCGATCCGAATTTTGTCACTAGCTCGATGGGCTAGGGCTTAGCGAGCCTGGACCAATATTCGCCAACTCTACCAATCAAAGATCAAATAACCGGTTTATTTGAAAAAATGAAAGCGCCCCAAATTGGGGTGGTGAGGTAGCCCCACGCGGCTCACGCCGGTTTTCCAACCAATTTTTGATTTCTCCACCAAAATCGTCTTCAATGTGCTAAATTTTTCATATTTAAATCCTAAATTTTAAATTGAGAAAATACAAATCCTAAAATGTCACCACATATGAAATTAAACCCACATATTATTTGAATTATTATAATACTATCTTTACATAATATAATATAAATAATATAATTAGTTTTTATGATTAATTGTATCAATGATCAAAATGACCCAACCTGTTGAGATGCTGATTAATTTGATCACAGATTATGGAAGCACTGTTTTCGGTAATTTCCACTTTGGAATTTATAGTAAAGAGTTTTATCATCATTTTCCATCTTGGACCAAAAAAATACTAAATAGATCATCGCAAGATCCACATTGTTCAAGATCTGTAGCTTGTTTCTTTGGTCTTTTTCCACGCCTTAATTCTATGGTCAGCTACTGCAACTGTCTTCTATGGTCTCAACCTTCAACGATGTCGCAATTCAAACTCTTGAAATATTAATCGTAATTTAAAGATTTTTAGTTTTGGAAAAATTGAAGCATTTCAGGACGGGACGTAGAATTGTAGTACCTTGTATTTTATAGACACTTGAGCACAACTTTCGCAATGGAATGAAAACCATGAATATCATTTTGCTATGAACTTCTCCATTTTCTTTCTTCTTTTTCCCATTTTCTCAGCAAAACAAATCTTTTTTTCCTTCAACTACAAACAAACCCTAACTTGACATCCTTTTAAAGGATAATTATAAGAACATCCCCGAGACTTAGCCTAATTAGAAAAAAAACAATTATCTTGCAGAATTACTAATGCCACTTTATCATTTGTTTATCTCTTACAAATCACCCCTCAGAATGAGGTACTTCTTAGGTTTTTATACCTAAAAACCTGAAGGGGATATTTGTAATTTTGAAAGATAACTGGAATTCTTTTGTAATTAAGCTAAACCTCAGGGATATTTTGTGTAGTGATCCCTTAATTTAAACCAGCAAAAATTAGCTTCACATCCTGTGTTGGTAAGGCTTATAAGTTATAATCAAACTGACCTTAAACATAGAACTTTCAGAAATGTTACAAGAGATTCACAACCATTATTCCAATATATAGATGGAAAGCCATTGGGTAATTCATGTAAACTGTTCACACAACTATGTCAATAGATAACGTAGGCCTCATGACAAACAGAAATACCCTCCACCCTGTTTGGATAAAGGTATCAACATATTTGACAAGGAGCAAAGCTACCGCGATGAAGTTTCTTATCCTTGCAAAAAACCGTACCTTTCAGCTATGAGATTAACGAAAGTTACCATAGGAAAAATCAATGCAGTCCTGAACATCCTTGCATAATCTTGAAATAACGGCCTTAGCAAGATTGTGTTTCGTTTTTTTAATATTCTCAAAACCGGGTGGATGCTCCCATGCTGGTGACCTGAATATACCTTCAAGGAACAAAGTAATCCCTATACTATGACGAAGCACACATATTATCTCTATTCTTAACACTAGAAAGAGGAGGGGGAAAAAAGGAAACACACACACACACACACACACACACACATTTGATTCGTAAACCAGTTTCCATAAAATCCTTAATCAAACTACAACTATACATTAACTATGATTGGTCCAAGGGCAAATTAGGCAACTAGCTATACCTCCATTACATATAGTAATGATATTTGATAGATCAACTAATTCAATTCTTTGTCCACGACGGATGCAAAAAAAAAAAAGGGAAAAAAATCAGATAAGAAAGATTTACCCCAGCGGTTCAAGAGCTTCATGTGAGTGCAACAGCGGATCTACACGAGATCTTATTTGTGTGTTCACTCACTTGCCAAACAAGCAACAATCACAAGCAAGAAATCACATTGCATGAACCTGAGTTACCACAGAGAAGGGAAACAGAACCTCACCAGAAAAGAGGCAAAAATCAAACCGAACAGAAGAAAACCAAACTGGTATTGAAAAGCATAAAACCACTGGCTTGAGAACAAAACCACTAGTAAATCACCGAGCAATCAAACCAAAACTCGAGTAAGGAGTTACGACAACGAAATACCTACCTCAACCTTTTCTCCTTTAAAAATATTGGTGATAGGAGATGATATAGTCTCAATAGAGCTGTGAGAACAGAAAACAACTTTACTCATAATGACAACAGAACTTACGACTCCAAATCACATACATTATAACTTGGTGGTTTATAAAAAAGTGTCTACCTCTTCAGAATTCAGATATAATTCTAGAAAATCCTCTAATGTGGACTCCTCGATGACCTCCTGCGACCATGCCTGAGGAGAACGTGACCTGTCTCGGTATCTATCCCTACTGCTTTCTCTTCCGTTAATAGAACTGCTATTCTTCCTATCTGATCCTCTTCCTCCTTCCCTGCTTCCCCTACCATTTCTTTCACGAGACCTCTCGTGGTCACGATCTCGGTATCGATCCCTCTCCCTGTCATAATCCCGTTCACGATACCTGTCCCTGTCAGCTGAGCCACTTCTTCTCCGTTTGCTCTCACTTTCTTTTTCCCTCATCTTCTTTCGTTCTTCAGCTTCTTTCTCCCTAGCCAGTCTTTCTTCTTCTCTTGCCTTCTCCTTAGCTTCCTGGTGATTGCCAAAAAATCACTAGTGAATAGCAAATATTATTTGTTCATAGCAAATCAGAATGCATAGGGTAAATCACAAGAACTGCCCTCACATTTAACCTAATTACAAAAAAAATCCTGTTATCCTTCAAAATTACAAATACCCTTTTAAGGTATTACAAACACCCCCTTAAAGTTTGTATTTCCTTCACACATACAACCCTATTGAGAGTGCAATTTCTAAAATATAAATAAATATGAAGGGGGTATTTCTAAATTTAAAACATTACTGGCTTTTTAGACTGAACCTCAATGATATTTTTTGTAATTAACCCAAACACATACGTAACTTCTTTGTACAATGATTTCTCTCTCTGATAGAAGTATGACTCATCACTCACATAATATTACCTTATGCTCAGCCAGAAAGTCGCGGACCATACCATAACCCATATGCTGCTTGCCAGTAACATGTGACTGAGTTCTCTCTGCAGCATCATTTGCTACTAGAAAGGAACCACATATTTCACATAGAGCCATTTTTTTCTCCTGTGCCACCATCAACAGTTTATCTTGCTGCGGTTGCTGAGTCAAGACTGTCTTCTCGATATTAAGCATTTCCACCTGAAAAACAGTGTTAAAGTTAGTCGTGTATGATTTATTAGATCAGACACTTCCAAAATTCAATGAGATGCACCATTGCAAAAGAAACATTTAAAAGTACCTTTCTCATAAGCGCCTCAGCTTCATCAACCTTCCCTGCTTCACCAAGAGACTCAACTTGTTCCAGCAGGTTCTTTATCTTCTCTTCCAGCACGGACAACTGCTCGGCTTTTTCTGCTGAAATTGGAGGAGGAGGGGCACTTCAACATCTTGTGCAAGGCGTTCACGGCCACGCCTAACTCTTCGATCTAAATCTGAGACCTGTAACAATATGGGAGTATTGTCAGGCACTGAGATCAAAGATGAAAGATCATATTAAATGAAATTCATAATTGTTGAAGACAAAAACTTGCCAGCCTTTCACAGAAGTGAGCTAGTTCAGCTTCAAACTTGGGAACGTAGGAATCGTGTCTGGGAGACTTCTCAAAACTACAGAGAGAAACAACATAATGTCATCAAGATTCTGATATAAGCTTATATATGCAAGAAATTACTCAAGCGATTTACAGATAATGCAACATGGGCCATAACTACGCAATTTTTCAAAAAGTCTGAAGTTAATATGTCGAAAGTACTCAATAACATCTGTCATGTTATAAAATTGCTTTAAAATGTACTAATACATCCTAATTCTGAAATATCATTCAACATCTATCTTGACTAAAAATAAGAAAACAGACACAAAAAGGAAGCATATGTGCAGCATCAAGATGTAGTCTGGGGCCTTCTCAAAACTAAAAGAGAAACAACAGGTCGCCATCTAATTCTGAAATAACCTATTCCGATTTTTCAGATGCCCTGTTTTAATGTATAGGAAGTACTCTAAAAAAATCTGTTACATTGGAAAAAAAAAATACTTTGAAAAGAGTCCTATATTTTATTATTTTATTAAAAATCCTTCTCCACTAAATCAAGAAGACAGACATGAAAAGAAAGATGAATGCAGCATAAGTGTTGTGCCAGCATAGTTGTTAAAGCGATAGGCAACGCCAAGGTGCCAAGCCATGGCCTAGCGCCCGATGGCCTGCCCACGCAAGGCGACAACAACTGAAAAACATGTTATATATTTATACTAATAAATTTAAACTCATCTGACAACATCCAAATAGGCAAAATAATAGATAGAATTGAAAATGGAAATAGTTAGCATTCATATAATACAACAACATCAACAACAAACTAAACCTTAATCCCACTACGTGGGGTCGGCTTAGCATTCATATAATAGTCAAAATAAAAACAAATGATCGTCAAAATTGAAAATAGTAGTGAAAATGAAACCAAATAACAGTCAAATTGGAAAACCCAACTGGACAACATCCCTTGGACCCAAAATCAAATAAACCACGACTACAAACAAGCAATGAAAAAAGAAAGAAAGAAAAGAGAAAGAAAGCACTAAAGAATCAGTTCACATCTTGTCACTCGGAAGGAGGAGTGGTGGGTCGCGGTGGCGACTCGCGCCGGTGTTTCGCGGCGACAGCAGTGGGGGTGAAGGAATCACGGGTTCCTTTGCAGAAAGAAAGAGGGTTTCGCTTTTGCAGGGAAGGAATCGCAGTGCCCTAAGTTTTTAGGGTCTCTTTTACTTAAAACTGTTTTTAAAGAAACAAAAACTAAAAACGCCTGGGCATGAAAAGGCGTCGCTTTTCCTCGCCTTTTGCCTCTTCAGAACCGAGGCCTAGGCGACCCCAGGCGGTCGCCTTGTCACTTTCGTCGCCCGGAGGGTTGCTGAGGCGAGGAACCATCGCCTCTCGCCTAGGCGCTTTTGAGTTTTGACAACTATGTGTGCCAGGGACAGATAATAAAAATGACTCACTTAACGGACCAGTATTTTTATTTTATTTATTTTTTTAATAACTAGCAACTAGCAAAAGGTTAAAAAACTCAAGTAGAGAGTTTTTCAAGATAGTAACTCAAACTAAGAATAACACAAATAAGCTACTAGTGCTAAAATTAACAACAAATAGCTGATGGAACTCAGCAAAGGAATTGAAAGGGGCCAAAATAAGATAAAGGTCACCAGGATGACAAAATGCTAGTTTAGGGTGCACCCAAATCTCTTTCACAACTCTATTCCTATCTGTTTTGCAAGTCTATAAATCTCTGGCCTACTTTTTTCCCTCCAAACCTAACAGCTAACAGTTTGTCATGTTACAGTTTAACCTTGTCTATTAATTCAGTTTTCATCCAATATGAACCCACCAGGTAGTTAATGTGTGCCCAGCAAGTACGTAGTGTGTCATAAACTTGCGTGATTCAAAAAGGAGTAAATAGAACAGTAGTTTGTGCATGTCAGAATAGTGTAATTAGTTCCAAAGGGTCAAATCTCCTTCAATCTATTACATTTACATCCAAAATATTTCTTTTACTCTATAGCAACCACTCATACTCCAATATAACAAAGGTTATTCAAACAATACTAATATTAGATTCCTTTTCGAGTCATAAGAATTAATCTAATGAGATTATTTCTTTTCATGGTCCTTAGTTATTGTTGCTTCTATTATCTCTGTCTATTCTAGAAGAAATAATGTTATACCTCTTCCTGCAGACCCTCATGTATTATCGCCGCCACGATGGTTGTTCCTTGTTTGAATATAAGCATTGTTGTAAGTTGTAACATTCTAAAGTTCTCTTAGGAGTATTTATCTTCTAAGCACAGTATGAAAATATGTAGATGATTAAAGGCTAAAATACATTCCAAGTCAAATCCCTATTCTTTATTGGACCAATATGTAAGCAATGAAATGAAACCAAAACAATAAATGAGAGATTTCTGGACTGCTGTCATTACAAAGACAACAATGATGATCAGCTCAAGAGAATTTGTGATACTGAACTTCTATTCAACATCCAGAAACTTGGGATGTATTGCTGCTTCCCAGGTCTATTATGCAATTACTTCAAAAAAAAAAAGGAAAGATTGTGATGCAAGTACTTCAAGGAAATTTGAAATGAATATGAAGCAATTAAAGTGTTATTAAATTATATGAAGTGAGGACCAACTATTTTATCATTGATTTTGTAATCTTTGAGCTACATAAGACTCTTCTATCATGAAGAAAATCCTCCTAAGCACCACCAGAAACTTCCTCACTAGCTAACGATAATCGTACACAATTATAAGCCCCTTCATGTCAGGCATTTATAGAAGGTACACTTATCCAAAAGACACAAAAGCTGGATGAAAGAATTGAATGAAAAGCCAGAACTGAAAAGGCATACTTACCTTTCTTTCAACTTCGGATCATGAATTTTTGGGCACACACCTGATGCAAACAACACAACAAATAACGTTTTACAGCAAAATAGCAGGTACAGAAAATAAAATCTTTTGGGTGAAATTCTGAGGAAGTCAATGGAAATGCTCTGATTGTTCCAAAAGATACGCTATTGAGATGATGAAATAAGTTGATTTTCTTTTAATCGTCAAAACTAAACCTCTAACATATACCAAATTAAGAACCTTGTGAAGGAAAGTTATCAAGGCATTACCTAGATCACTCCGAGTGTTGACAAACAAATCATGGGGGCAGAACCGGACCATATAGCATCCACAAACATCCTTATCGTCCCATTTAATTTCCCGGTGCCCTTTCCTCTCTTCTTCCGTCAAATTACGTGCTGCAGAATAAAACAGGAATAATCAGTATTAATAAGCACTTATTTAGTGTTATCCAAAGAACATGATACAAACTAAAGTATCTTGAAAAAAATGCAGTTTAGCACAGATTCATGCTTATAAAAAATTACAGGGTATAATTCACACACAAAAAAAAAAAGAAAGACCAAAAAAAAGGACATAGAAGCAAAAACAGAAAAGAAAAAATGGCAGTTTGGGATGTGGTACTATACACAGATTTAGACCTCGTTTGCTGAAACAATAAATTTGGAGGTCTCAACTAGAAATTTGGCAGACGTGTTAGTTCACATCAGCTATCCGATTCCAAATTTCGTGCTCAAACATAATCTATCAAAACCAGCTCTAGGAGCTTGGGCAGTTAATCGAGCAACATTCTACTGACAAAAAAAAAGGCCTAAAACTCGAACGAAATAAAACCCAGAATATAGATTAGAAAATTAGGGTTTAAGGCAATGGAAGTGCTGCTAACCTGAGCCCATGAGTTCGTCGAGCAAAGCCCTCTGAGCATCCATCTTAACAGGGTTGGATGTGCGGATGAAGCTGGAAACGGTAATTCTAAAATACAATTTCTGGACAATTGCAATGAGAAACCCTAGAATCTAATGGGAGCCGATTTGTAGCATCGTACGAGAAATTGAACGCTGTGGTAAACTGGTAATTAAGGTTTTCTTGCTATTATCCCACAATTTGTTTGGTATTGGAGAGAGGCTTGAATTTCATGTTTATTTTTTTATATTTATAAGCATATATCATATATTATATATATTATATTGGAGAGTTTTCAATCAGTCAATCACTAAACAAAAAATAATTAGCAACTTTTAACTAAAAAAAATTGTTTTCTAGTGTTAATAAATGTCAACTTTTGTTTCTGATTTCCCTTTTTAATCAGAATCTAAAAATATGAAGATGGATTCTTTAAATTTATTTGTCTTTTGTTAGTACGATGCACGGGTGTATATCTGTGAGACATTCATTTTGCACTATAACTAGTGCATTTTACTAATAGTTTTACGAATTCTATCTCCTGCATTGTAATAATTATAATATAGCATCAAACAATACTCATAAAGTACTATTTAATATTTTTTAATGATAAAGTCAAAACAAAAAAATATCATACCTCAAAACCATAAATAAATACATGCAAGGCTATGTATTTGTATTTGATCTTTGAAAACTAATTTTTCATAAAATCCCGTAGATGCATCTTCATCACCCATTTCGTTTTAGTAATATTCAGATTCCTAATAATTGTAAAAATATGTTTAATACATTTTTGTAGATGTACATTCGGATGCAAATTTATTTTTCAAGTTGATTGTATGTGTATGAAAACTAAGTATATTAATTAAGGATATAGAAGACGACAAAATATAGGTTTGGCATAAGGATATAGAAGACGACAAAATATAGGTTTGGCAACATTATTAATTTTATTATATTTATTTATTTGAGATATTTTTATTTTTTGCCGATTTTGTTATGTATTTTATTTATTCACGTTGTTAAGTTAGTTTTAAAATTTTTTAAATTTTGTTCTTGTGATTTGTATTGTATTATTCGGATTTTCCAATTATTATGATCTATTTGGGTTCTCATATTTGGTATTTTTCATACCATGCGATCCATGAACTGTATTTTTAGAAATAATATTTAGTAATTGCAAAAAATTTAGAATTTCAATAAAAAATTAAAATATAAAGATAATTAATTGCATTATAAAACATACAATTAAATAATATAAAAATAAATTATTATAAAGTATAAAAAAATTCAATATATTTGGTTGATAATAAACTTTGTGAATTTGAATTATATCTATATATTGAACATATTTAACTATCATAATGTAAAAGTTTGAAAAATTGAACAGTTGTTAGGGTTTAGAATGTATTATTTTTCAATAAATAAAGTCATTTCAAATTCCAATATATTTTTAGGGTTTAGAAAATTGAACAGTTGTTAGAATTGTTAAAGGAATTAAATAAAAATATGTTTATATTTAAGAAAACATAATTTTATGGGAAAATAAAATATTTTCAAAAAAATAAAAATCATTCTATTTTTATACACACACACACACACACACACACACATATATATATATATATATATATAAATCAAACAGATAAATTCATATCTAATAGTCCATATTTACAACTTTAAATGTTGAATATCATTGATAAATATAAAATATAATTTTTCATATATACAAAACTATTATCAATATAATTTTTCGTATTAAATAAAATTAATTTATTTTTATATGAATATATATAATCCTATGTATGGTATATTTAGTATATATGTATAATATTTGGACTCATAGCTTGAGATATTTTCTTCAATTAAAATAAAGTATTTTCTTTATTGAATTTAATCAACTTAACAACTATGCATATATCATAAATGGCCAAAATACACGAATATACAAATTGATGTCCAATAGCCCGTGTGCATAATTTTTAGAGCACAATACAAAATAATGAGTAAATATATCTTATATGTTTGTATTTATTATGTTTATTTATTATTGTATATCTGCAATATCGGTGTCAAACTGAAGACTGTAAAAAATAATTAATTAGATATATTATACATCAAGAATGGTTCTAAAATGAAAAGCTATTCAATTTTAAAAAAGAAAATAAATAAATAAATATATATAATAGTTAATGCAGTACACACAGATTTAAAAACTTAATTTAAATAATTCTATTTTTATATAACTTTAAAAAGTGACTAGTGTTTTACCCGTACAGTGCACGGGGTATATTGCGTCGGAGCATATGAGATGTGTTGTATCGGAACACATATTATCAAAAAAACATAATTTTATTATGATATTAAAATAACTAATTATTAAAATTCAAATAAACAAAGCAATAAATAAATACATTAAATAGGAAATATGATTCCTATCAACTGCTAACAAAATAGTTGAGTTGTACCTAAACATCAAACAATTAACAATCATGTCCAATTCATCTAGTTCAATAAAATAAAAGAAAAATAAATAGCATATAATAAAGATTGTGAAAAAAATATAAAATTCTTAAATTGCATTGATCATTGTCAATAGTTTTACATTTAAAGTTTTACTATATAATACGAAAAACTTTAGGACAATTTTTTTATTTTATCATTTTTAAATTTACATTCTATTAATTTTTAAATATAATACATTCAAATTATTTTTTACGTATAAAATTAGAAATAAATATCAGATTGTATTGTGTAAATTAATATTTTTTAATTAAATTAATATATTGTACATTATTTTATTTTAATCAACAAAAAGAAGAAATTCGATTATATTGTACACTAAATTAGTTCTTTTATAAAGATTAACCAAGTATGATACACCGTAAACACGTCTTAAGAAATTAACCATCCACTACCACTGAATTATTGTGTTGTAATTATATTAGTTTTTTGACATTTATATGTATTTACCTGTTCAAATAATATTAAAAATCCAAAAAATGCACAATTATTAGTTGATGGTTTTTCTAAACAGATTATGTAATTCATTTTTGGCGTAGTTCTCATTTGACCAATATATACTTTGAAAACAAACATGTACCAATTTATATCTTTCTACGTTTGGTTTGTTATCTAATTAGATGGATGAAGAAAATATGCATGTCATTGTCATTGTTGAAGAAATCGTTACGTTGCTCAAAATATTGTTCTTCTTTATTAATTTTTTTCAAAGACGTCTTATGTTAAGACGTCGTCATCGTAGACTAAGAATCGTGCAAGCTCCATATAGAATGGTTGATCGATTACCTGATCAAATTAACCACATGCGTGATGGACTTATATCCAACAACTACTAATGGATAGAATTGCATTTGCTAGGTTGTGTTCATCTTAGAGAATGTTGGTGGGCTAGAATGTGGAGGGGCTGATTCATCGTGATATTGTAAACGTGGTAGGCTAATATACCAAATTGTGTGTCTGCTTGCAAAGGTACTAATAGCAGATGTTCTTTGACAACATAGGAAGAACATATGTTGTTGCATGCATTGAAAGAGCTTGTTGTCGGAGGATTTAAGTGTGACAATGGGTTCAAGAGGTTACCAATTTATTTTAGAGCAGTTAATGATACAAGCCTTCCCAGGAACTGCATCCCCCACCCATTAACTCTAAAATAACTGTGGAAAAAAATAATATGGTTCTTTGAGTTACTGTTGGGCAAATCTGAATTTGCTTGGAATGACAGTTCTAACAAGTGATAGTAAAATATAGTGTTAAATGGAATGATTATGTCAAGGTAAATTGTTATGGTTTTAATAAGTTTTAGCCCAATTCATTAAGTTATTCATAGCATTTGTGGCATAAATTAAATACTAAATATATATATAATTATTGTACAGACATACAATAATGCAAAAATCTTGCGCTACAAATTCTGGCATTATTACAAAGATTGGTGTGAGATATTTAGAAAGATCGGGCAATGCGAATGCTTTGAAGCTTTTGTTGATGTAGTCTAAGTTATTCTAAGTGTTGGGCAACCAAATCAAGAAAAAAACTCTCATGAACAAACCCCTGAGACACCAGTCGCAAATGAAGATAATCATTTGACGTATGTTGACCAGTGTGAAAGCACTGCTACTTGAAAAGCAATATATTCTAATAAACCAAAGATGAACGATGACACTTAAGACCGTTTCTTGGAACTTATGACTTCATTCTATGAAAAATAGAATCCAGACTAGGTGATCTTGCTAAGTGTGTTGGTTTTGAATAAGATGTTTCGTCCTCCAAAAAGGGTGTGTTTGATGCGTTGAGTGAGATGCATTTTCTACCTGTTGAAGATAAAATCATAGTTGGAAAACGTTTGTGCAGCAACACGAAAGACTTGATCTCTTTTTCAGCCTCTCTGATGAACATAATGATGTAATGGTTAGGATGATACGCGATGAAAAAATATAAGTTGCAATACAATCACCAGCCTACTTCAGATTACATGCTAATTGACCTCTTTTGCGGCCATATTTTGTAATGCATTTTGTAACCTAAGCAACATAATCACACTTTTTGTTAGCCTAAAGTGGTTTGCTTTTTTAAGTTCTTTGCTTAAATAATACTTTTTGGAGCATGTTTAGATGGTGATGAACAATGATATTTGTTAGTTGTTGATGCTTAATCTGTGCTTTTGTTCCTTGTTATGTGTCTATGGTTTGGATATCTTGTTGGCATGCAATGAAAGTATTTTATGCATTAATATTGATCAAATGTATGTATGTAGGTTCCATGCATTAATACAGTATATTACGAAATAAACATGTAAACTTCATCTGCATTTTATGTATTAGGTAGGACATTTATTAACTTATAAATGTGATTTTCAGTTTTTCAGATCCCTGCAGACAAGCCTAATTTTTTGCATAAAAGGTATTGTAGTTGAACATATTTATGTCCTCTTTTCAGATGGATTGCAATATATTTGTATGAGTTGCTTTTTCAGGTATGGTAGTTGAGCATAAAATATGGCCTCTTTTTAGAAATTCCAATAAATGGACAATTCTAAGCAAGTTACTATGAAACAAAGGGTGCAATAAATCACTTTAAATTATTTGTTCTACTTACCAAATAAATTCACATTATATTCAATTATTACCTTAATAAGAACATGCATATTTGATATGTGGTATGTTAATGTATTTGATGCAGGAAAATGGTGAAAACAAGGAATGAGATTATTAATACTAATTGGCGTGGTGTTGGTTGGTCTTCCATGGAGGAAAAAGTTTGCTATGACCATTTTTTTCATGTTATGTCGACCAACGGCCAACATCCATGACCCAACAAAGTTCAATGACATTTTTCTTTGAGCTAACTAGAATGTTAAATATTACTATGCGAGAGGAGTTCTTAATCCATAAAGTGAAGATAAAGATTAATATGGTGCGAACCCATTTTTAGTATACTACGAGCATTTTACGAATTACCTGGTGTTGGATTCTCCAAGTTTACCAACAAGTTTTCCACTAGTCCATCATATTGGATCATATTGGGAGGATTAGTCAATGACACAATATAATTATATAAATAATGAGTTGTATTATTTCAACTTAGTATTTAAACTCGGATGATGTATTTTTATTTTATTTTTCTTACGCGGAGAGTAACATGCAATGTTATTTCCGGATGTTGAAATTTTATGTACTGGAGAGGCTGTGGACATTGACTTTGGGGGGCTGCCGGGCGACAACCAAGATAATCCTTTGGAGTTTAAAGATAGCTTGTCTACTCCAGATGAACCTGATAAAGGATACTCAAGAGTGGACATTGATTGAGCTATGAAATTATGCGTGTTATTTAAAAATTTTAATAAGTTATGGTGTAATCTTTAGGATTGGTCTGTTGGATGTACCTTGTTATTTTAGTATGTATGTTGGTTTTTCATGGTTTGTGTTAATTTTCAATTATAATATATGGGCGCAGCTATTTTTATGCGTTTTTAGTAATTGTCGTTTATTTCATCATCCAAAATAAATATTGGAAATATATTTCTTGGCCCAATTATTAAAAAAAAATTCCAATAAAGTTTAACATGATGTCGGCAACATCAAATTTGATAAAAACACCAAAAATTCATGAATGACAACACACAATTGGATTTTAAAATAGCTACAAGGTGGACATCTTAATTTTATATACCAAACATAAGTAATAAAACATACAAACTAAACACTTAACCATACATCGTCAAATACACATCTTGAAGATTGAAAATAAGGTGATCCTTATAAAAGTCTACCAGCTAAATGAAACAACGAACAAAATATTGTATTTTAGTTAGGCTTGCATGATGAACCACTCGTATCGACAATTTTGTTTGGTAATGGAACATAACGGCATGGTAGACGAGGCACACGAGTTGTACTATGATAGAATGATGGACCAAGATACATACTTGGCTAACAGAACTTTCAGAACCCGAAGAGCAAACTGGCCCAATTTGCTCTAAGTGCTCCAAAAAAAAATCCCTTGAAGAACACTAGGACAAAATATTGATGACACTATAATCATTACCAGGCTTGGGTAACCTGTTAAGGTTACCAATGTCATCGGATTCACCATCAGCAGAAATTTCAATGATTCTTTCTGGATGAGAGACGTTGGTTGATAAGGATCCAAAAAGTTGTTGTAACACTGGCCAATTTGGATCACCATATTCCTGGTAGGTAAGTCCAAACTCATCCTTCTAGATGTCCAAAATAAACCAAATGTTAATTGGATATAGAAACTTAAAGAATATTTAACAAACAATGCATAAAAAATTAAGAAATAACTTGCAAAATGTCATCCCACACATGATCATGAGCTAACATTCTATTTGTGCTTTCATCGTATCTCATACCATGCTTGCTTTGGACCCATAGAAAACTTGGTACCGTTTCTTCAATACCAAGCATTTCTTCAATGTAACGATAAAGGTCTTTTTATGCATGTTTTATATGTATATTTGAGTATGATTTGAGTTATTTCATCGTTAGTTTCATAAATATTTGATTGTACATAGTTTATATTACTCCGAGGTGCTTTTATTGGTGTAGATTGATGATTGGGAGTTGTTTTTGGTGAATTTTGGGCCATGGTTTCATGTCAAAACATACCTCGGGGTTTATAGATGCAAAAACACTTGAAATCCCAAGCTAAACGCATCATTTGGGGGCCTTTTGAGGCGAACACGGCCCGTGTGCTTTCGAACACGACCGTGCTTTTTTGGATGTAAAACACGCCAAAACACGGCCCGGCCGTGCTTTTTAACATGGCCGTGTTTGTAGAAAAATTCCCGAACACGGCCTGGCCGTGCTTTGAAATACTGGCGTGCTTTTGTCGCTTTCTACTGTTTGCTTTTAGCGGAATTATGGAGGCTTTCCACCTAGCTTTTTGACAACTTTTGTGTAACTTTTACATCTTATTTTGCTGCACCAAGCTCTATTATTCTCTCAATTATCACATGAAAACAAGGATTCAACAACCCAACTATAGAAGTGGAAAAATTATTTATCAAAAGATGACATTGTTAATGTGTTCTTTCACAACAACAATGTCTATAAAAGCCAGTTTGGGTTGGAGGATTTATTCCATTCATAACTCATTCATTAATTCACTCTAAGTTTCAAAGCAAAATACATTGAGAGGATAAAAGAGAGGTAGAGTTGGAAGTTGAAGAGCAATAGAGGAGAAGGCTTGGAGCTCAACATCATTGCAATCAACCAAGGAAGAAGTCTTGTATTGGTCTTGAATAAGAGCTAAGTACACCATGTTCATTTTACTTAAATCTTCTTGTGTAGTATACTCTTTTGTCAAAGCCATGTGTAGCTAAATTTCTAGTGTTTGAATGTAATGAACTCTAGAATGAATTTGTGATTAAGGCTTGTATGTTTTTAATAAAATCTTCATGTTTTGTGTGATTCACTTATATTATGCTCTATTCATTTGAATTGGTATACGCGCAATATTGATTTGAAGTTTATTTTCATCCCAGGAAATTGAGAGATTCATGGTGAAATAGAACCTATATAAGTGAAAAGAGTTGCATGTAATCCTAGATATAGGACGACATAAATCTTCTGGATTAGGGTCAAACCTAATATAGGAATTCACAAATCGTTATAATGCAATCTTGGGGGTTTTAACTAGAAAGATATTTCAGTTAATTAACTCGAGGTTAGGAGTTATTCGCGCTTGATAGAGGGTTTAACTTAAATCGGGAATTTCTACGGTCCATGAAATATGAGATTTTATTAAAAGAGGTTGGTTTTTGCTTAAGGGCTTATGGTTGTATTATTTATCTTGTTTAATCACAAAAACATTCTAGAGGGATTTACATTCAAACACATTTCTAGCTCTTGACTTCTTATTCTACAACCTACTTTTATTTGATGTTGTAAGTTGTGATTATTTCAAATTCTTTATTTTCATTTTCCATTTTTTAACAAACAAAAACTCTGAAAATTGTTAGATTAGATAACAAAAAGACAGTAATTATTAGTACTTACAATCCTCGTGGGTATGACACTCGGTACTCAATAATCTATACTACAAAACGATATGTGCACTTGCCTACGGTTTTCTAGAGTAGCTTTTTGAGCCATCAGTAACCATAGGTGAATGATTCGTTTATTTCTGTGTTCACAACTTCTTGCGCAATGAGCAATGCATAAGCATTTGCACATTCAGCTTTGAAATTCTCAATTGCTTGATGATCGAGCAAAACCTCGATAAAGAGGTTATCAGCTGCGACCATCCATTCAATATCGTATATGTAATCATCTTAGATTAGTGGAAAATTTGGAGTCAATGTCAGACGGATTTGAGTAAAAAGGAAAATATAAGAGTGAACTACAATTAGAACTTAAATGGGATGGTATAAGTCACTTTCTGATACACTCAAATAATTTTGTCATATGTATGCCAAGTTGAAGAGAAAGTGATAATGATTTACAGAGAAGTGAGTTCGGTCCTTGATGAATGATTACATTGTTGAAATATTTTGCCATTATCTGAGACCATGTCTTCAATAGAAAGAAATGTTATGTCAATGTGTCTATACACATTTGCTGGAAAAAAAATTAAAAATTGTTATATTTACTTCAAGCCAGATTAGGTGTCTAGATGTAGTGAAGATACAAGTGTATTTTTTACCATCTATAATGGTATGACAAGCCATGCCTCCATATCTTATAGCCGCTTCAAATAGCAACAAAATCCAATCAACTAATGTGGGTATTATTGCATAAGTCAATGATAAAAAAGAAGCTAACAAAATGATAAGATTATGTACTTCTAAATCTACTACAAACTTAACTCTTTTGTTTTGCATCGATGAGGGTAAAAAATTTAAAGGTCACCCACTCTACAAATATAATTGTTGTGTCTTCATTAAAAGACACTACTGCACTCTAAAAAAAATAAGCATTAACTCATAATATATCAAAGCATACGTTCATATTTGTATTGATTAGTAGACCATCTAAAAATTAATAACATAAACAAATAAATCATGTCAATTCTTTAAATATTAAACCTAAGAAAGTATATTATAAATCAATAAATAAATACCCGTCACATGAGCTACAAGCTCTAAAAATTGTTTTATCACAACATTCATAACTACTACGCTCGAAAGTGTTGAAAAATAACGTGTTCCAGAATCTTTCAAAAATTAAATACACGTACTACTTCTAATGTACACCCTTATGTCGTTTCCAAAAGTCCACAGAATCACACTACTTCTACGAATACACCCATTTATTACAATTAAAGTATGCAAAAAAGAGAACATCAATTGTTGTAATCCATGAGAACTTGGTCATTCTGATCATTAGTTATTACTGCCGGTATTTGGATGATGCCAATTCACTGATTTCAAGATTGTCAAACAAGCTACTAATAATATCCTTTGATCTGTTAGCAAATCGTGGTTCACACCAATGGAATAAGCCACACTTGTTTGCCTACAATGACATGCTTCAACAATAAGATGTTGAAGCAATTTTATATTGATTGGAGCTTCAATTTTGTATCCTAAATTTTAGATGAACTTTCTAATACTTACACCTCTTTGTGGGCAAGACATAAATTGTCTATTGAGATTCTTCTTCATCCAAGTCTGAATATTAAACCGAAAGCCACAATAACAACGCATATGTACATCTACGGAAAGTTTATGTAACAAGAAGTGTCGTTCCTTCCATTGACATGGAGTTTTTGTTGCCAGTGCTCATGTTCGTTGTAAAACTGCATCATAAGTGGGACATCAACTAATACCAAACCATAAAAATATATGTGTGAGATGGATATTTTTTTAACATAACAAACTTTAAATGCGATTTTAGATTGTGCATGTGAAACTAATTTAAGACAACCCAAAATAATACCATTTGTGGTGATTTGTGTAATAATGTAATGAGGCAATATGCAACAACAAGATAATAAATATTCATAAAATAAAAATGCTCTTATACAAGACATGAAAATTATACAGTTTCATAGCTTTAGGGGAACAAAGTAAGAAACATTAGTTAAATTATTTAACTTATTTCATTAAGCGACTATAATTTGTATGATATCGAAAACTAAAAGTCCAAAATTGTTGATTCAATAACACATAAAAACTATGGATTCACATAATATCATAAGCTAAAATGGTGTAAATTTGGCGAATAAATAAATTATTTAATATTTTCGATTCTTATAAATTGGTTTGTCCAACTAAAACCTTAATCTATTGGACTTGTCTAAATAAACCTAACTAGTACAAAAAAAAAAATATGCACATTAATATACGATTGAACAATAATATTCACATATGAAGAATATAGGTTAGGGTCAATAACCTCATTATATTTTCTGATAAATTGGCCTAATGAAACCGACCTAGAGTTTTTTATTTTTGTGGAATTTCCCAATTCATTTAAAAGCCCGTATAATAGTAATCATAAAAAAACTCACCATAAAATTCAAAGAACCAGCAAATTTTGTCGTAAAGTAACTCAACGACCGTTAGAAAAACGAAGAACTAACAATCAAAGCGAGACTCGGAGCTCTTCATATGATCTGAAAAGGAAGAAAAAAGTTTTGTATCGATAGTTTCTAATCACTAGGTTTGTAAAATATTTATCCTTTTTATAATATATAGGGTAATTTTGTAATTATCATTGTTGTCACACTAAATCATAAATGCCAAACAAAATAATTACAAAAAGGTATAATATATATTATATATATATATATTATAATATATATAATATCACACAATATTATATAATACATGAACAATGCAATCAAAACTTATCTTAAAGATTGGTATAATCTCATTATAAAAGGCAAATGAACTATATGAATATATAATGGTACTCTCTTGTCTCTGCCTGACCACGATATTAGAGTGGGAGTTCTTTACGGTGATTGTTCATGCCGTTTTGAAAAAAATTAATTTTAAGTGTCATCCATGTTCATATCAATCTTGGTGCCTTATGTGCAACCTTTTATTGAGGAAGTTAGAGAGACAACTTTCTCAATAAATCCTCATAGTGTGGCTAAGGCTAGATGGTTTATATCACTTTTTGTTTTTCAAATTTGCTGGCAAATTATTAAAAGAAGATGTTGTTTCTTTGTCCAAGATTTTCTAATGTACATAATATGCCTAATTAACTTTCACTACACTACTTATCCCAAAGAACTCTCATCCTAAGACACAGTCTGAATTTAGACCTATTAGTCTATGTAACACATCCAATAAACTCATCTCTAAGGTCTTAAACAGTACTATAGTAGGCTATTCCATTCATTCATTTTTTTTGATTTCTCCCTCTAAAAGTGGTTTTGTCAATGATAGGCTGGCATATAATGATTTTTTGAGTTTCTTTATATGGACTTGATTCAACCACCAAGTACTTGGACGTTACTAAATTGGTGATTATTAGCTCATCATTCTTAGGCGGATCGGAGGAAAGATTTTTGCTTGCAAAACACATAAGTTGTTGGGGATGCTAGAGTTTGCACTATGAAGCACATTAATCTAATCACCAAGTGCTTAAATGTGTTACTAGATTGACTTATTATGCGGAATTAAAGTCCATACTTGGAAGTACTTATAACTTGTTAGGGACATTATTACTTTCATGGTACCTTCACGCTCAAGTCAAACTTTATTACATCTTAGAAAGAGAAGAAACCAAATACAAATCATAGTTGATGAAATAAAGGTTCATTGCCTAAAACACGTATGAACTTTTAAGAAAGGATCATTACTTGTTTCATTACATATATATATATATATATATATATATAAGTTGTATGTGGTGCTATGACGATTTGCTCAAGTCAAATTTTATCACATTCCAAATAAAAGAAAGCAAAGAGTTTGTGAAGGTTTGAATAAAGAAAATGGTGTATACCTCATATCAACTTAGATGAATGCTTATATTGTTTAGTAGGAGTAATTATTTGATGTGAGTTATGTGCGTGGACCTTAGTTATATATACTTGGGTTCGGGACCGGGCGAAGCGGAGACCGGATGAAGGGGACAAATGGAGATGATGAGTGTCGTTTGCGTCTGCACCCGATCAACAAGCATACTTTCTCACCGCCTTACTAAGAAGTCTTCCTCCACTAGCGAGTTTTTCTAAAAACCATCAACAAGAGGGCTCCATCTGAAGGGATTGAACCCACGACCTTAGAGCAATCTTTATCGAAATTTATTGAATTAAGAGAATTTCATTAATGTTTATGGTTCTTTTTATTGGGCCCATTAATTGTTTGACTCATTTATTATGGTACATTAGTTTAACTTTCCCCAAAAGTTTTATATACTTTCTTTTGGATTCATAGATCAAACGAATTTGTCTCGCATTCAATAATTTCATTGTACTCTTTTCGTTTTTCCTAAAATACTAAAGAGAATTTCGTTTCCTATTTATCATTGTCTAAATAAACTTTTGAAGAAAGACCATGCGATGAATCATGCTCATGAGACCAATACATAACTATAACTCATAGATAATATGATGAGAATTATCTCAACACGCCCGAAGTAGAAGAAACTTGCCTACAACCAAAAGAAAGGCATTTCCCAAGGCAATCTCAATTAAGTATGCTCGCACCAATATCTTGAAAATCGGATCGGTGAGCAAACAATCTAGTTGTCAGTTCATGGTTTAACCCGTCAGGACCAATTTGATTGGTTTATTAGTGACAATATTTTGTTAGCTCAGCGATATGTAGATTTGAATAAAATAAAATCAAATACAATTAGGACAATATTTATGCTTATGAAAATAATGATATGTGTTCCTTTTTTTGAGGGAAATGATAAATATATAGATCAATGAGGCATGTCCAATACAACCAAGTTCACTGACAAGTGATGACAATATCTCAGATCCTTAGCTCGGACCCATCAAGAGAAGCAGAAAAAGCGAGATAGGTGGTGGGATAAAGTACTTCCCGACCTTCTAACAAAACTAGGAAGAACTAAATCAAAACTAGAAATAATATGAAAAATGTAAAACAATATTCCTAAATAAGAGTCTTGATTCGGTTCTTGAGAAGATGAATGAGATTGGCGTTATCGGATTGATAACCACTTTTTGTATGCCTGATTCCTTGCAAGCAACACCCCTTCTCTACACACAATGGCTTCCCAATAGCCACATCATACTCGGTTTTATTTTAGCCAAAGTCGAAATGATTCGATCATTATGATCCTCGATATAATTCCAATTCATGTGCCTTTTACCCATTCTTAATTGATGCATCGGTGTTAATTTTTATCATTTCGATGTCGGGGTGTCCATCTACCCTTCCCCTTTGAATCAACATCCCTTTTTGTCCTTCACACTAGAGGCTTGAATATGTTCATGGAATCTAGAAATTTTCCTTGGAGATAATGTTGGTGATCTCGAATTCATTTCCCAGTGCGCTTTCGTTTCTTGCCCGCCAAGCTCCCCGCGATAGAATAGCAAATAAAGTGGCTATTTTCTTCCCCTTTCTGCATGAACATCTCAATCCAATCACCTAATGTCCCACGTTGTTGTGTAATTGAGAATCTAATAAAAGAAGAGATGCCACCCAACAAAATTCATTCGATGCACAATCATTGATAGCATGTTCGATAGATTCCTCACTTTAAGCGCATCATATTACACTCATCTCAATTCATGTATCCTTCAAAGCTCGCTTGGTCAAAATAATGTCGTTGAGACATTTCCACAAAAATATTTTTAACTTTGTTTGGGATTGATAGAGCCCCAACCATTTCCATAATCTAGTTGCAAGTTCCGGTGATGCGGAAAATTAATCTCATTTTCTTTTATAGCCTTCACCTTATACCGGTTTCACCCAATATTTTTAATACTTTGATAAATCAACACCAATGTTTCCTCCTACTAATAAAGCTTAGAAGAATGGATAAAATAGTTTGCCTTCCCAGGAGTAGAATCTTGAGTGATTAAATCGATCTCAACTCCTCGATTCAAGAAAATGAGATCATTGACCATCAACAACTCCACGACTTCACGAGGTCTAGACTAAGGACAAAACATGATGCATTGTACGGTATGGCAAACATGGATCATCCCATATGCTAACTCGTGCTCCATCCCAATGTTCCAACGTATGCCTCCCCAAAGGATCTTATGACTTTTTCTAAATACTTCAAGTGTAAATGATGGATTATGGCCAATTGTAGCATCCGTAAAGATCCTGCTCGGGGTAGTGTCGTTCTTCCAACATTTTGGGTAGAAGGGCTCCCGTTATGTATCAACCTCCGTCCCGCAAGCCAACATCGCTTCATTAAAATCGGAAATCCCAAAAACCCAACCCGCTGTATTTCTTTGATCGACATAAATGACTCCATGATTTCTAATTAATACATTTTTCCTCTTTCGGTTTCCCCTACCGAAATTACTATTATTGAGTTGATGAGATTGTATATATTTGCGGGAAACATAAAAGCGACTCATCAAGTATGGCGGTATGGCACGAAGCGCGAGTGGATGAAAAAATTATACCCGTTATGGATAAAAATCATCATTTCCAATCTTTGAGTTTTTCTTGATTCGGTCCTTTGAATGCAAAGATTTCATTTTTGACCTCCCCGCATTTGTCGGGATGCTAAGATATAAAGTGTGTTTCTAACCTTTGCAAACCCCGTCTGTGAGCAAGAACATCCTTGTGGCGTGTCCACCCCTTGCGAAATGAGACTTGATTTCTAGAAGCTAATTCGTTGGCACAAGCCTTTTCATAAACTCGATGATATTCCTCGTTTGATCTATTTCTCTTTCATTAGCTCTTCCAAAAATGATACTATCATCGACAAAAGAAAAATGTGATATTTACGGGGTGGTCCAACATATTTTGATCCCATGTAATCGCCCTCCGGTCCCGCCTATGTATCGATGATGAAAAAGCGTCTGCACAAAAGAAACAAATAAGGAGATATGGGATCTCCTTGGCGGTGCCTGGCCATCCGTTAAGGAGAATAGCATAATAAGCAATCGGATAATTCACGAATCATTTAGTGAAGTGGATCTCGAATTGGACAAATTTTTGATTGTGAGAAAAAAAAAAATGAAAGCGAAGAGTTAACACATTTCATTATGATATTCACAAAAGAACTATTGATCCCCGGTGTTAACATGACACGATGTAAGAAAACCATTCGACTCTATCATACGCTTTAGACATATCTAGCTAAAACACAAAAGATCCCTTTTTAGCAGATTGTGTCTCATATAGTGAAAAATTTCAAACACAAGTAGGGCACTATTTGTTATGGGTCGGCCGGGACAAAATCAGACTCGGGTGGTGTATAAGGGAGGAAGGACCATCTTAAGCCTATTAGCAATCATTTTCGTAATCGATTTAAATAATGCGTTACATAAACTAATAGACCAATAGTCAATAACATGTTCTAGAATCTTTTTCTTAGAAATTAGGACAATGAAAGTATTATTTAACAGATGAGGATTTAGCCCTCCATTTAGAATTGAGAGGGGCGAGCGAGACAATATCTGAATTAACAATGCACTAAATTTTTGATAAAATAACGCGGCCATACCTCCGTCCGGTGCTTTTGTAGGATGCATTTTATGCGAGCCGCATTTATCTCTTTCTCCCACGAAAGGTCTCTGAGGGTTTCACTCGCAGAATCCGTCATTTTGTTGTCCACATCATGAACAACACAATCCATAACCAAATTATCCTCTGAAATGAATAGGTCCTGGAAATAATAATGGAAACCCACTGCCAATATCCTTCTCATCCTCTGCAGGACTCCATTCGAATCTTTTATCCTATCAATCGAGTTCAAGAGCCTTCGCCCATTAGATAATTTGTGGAAAAAATACCATATTTTGATCCCCGTTCTTAATCCAGTGCTTTGCCTGGCGTTGATGCCACATCTTTTCCTTTTTCACATGGAGATCTATTAATTTGTTTTCTAAAATTTGCCTCTCCAAGGTGTCGTGTCTTGTCTCGAGTCCAGTCACTAATTTCTATAAAGAACCCTCACATTCCTTAATTTGATAGTCCATTTGCCAAAGTCGTTTTCCCGAGGCCAGCTAATTGCCGCCTGGCCCGAATTTTATTGAAATAGAGCTTATGTCATTGTCGTCTTCCGTATTCAGTTTTGGATTACTTGTTGGCATGATTCATCCCAGCAACCACCGATTCAAATCGAAAATTCTCTATTTACTTTGATGTTTGTCGATCCATCCCTTGAGTGTGCCCATAGCGGATTAACACGGCGGTAATGGTCAAGCGTCACTCTAGGGAGATAGTTTATCACGGTACCACAGTGCCGCGATAATCATACTGGTTTTTGAACAACGATCGAGACATTCTTGGATATTACGTTTTCCTTGCACCCATTCGTCCGTGAAAGAGAAACCCTCATAAATTTATCAATTAAGCCTCTTGAATAGCTTTATGGAACTTTTTGGTTTTGTTTCCATCTTTTACCGACCTCTTTTTGTCAAAGTTGTACAATATTTAGTTAAAGTCCCCATGCATAGCCATTCATTGTAGCGGCAAGTTCATGATTAAATTCCATGTGCGGTGTTTATTTGTACTCGACCATCCGTAAATACGACATCCTCCATTGTCTGTGTCCGTCGATTTTAATCCATCAATGTGATTGAGAATCAGATCGACTAGTGAACTGATATTCCCCTCTAAGCGTACATAAACCACTCTTCTATCGGCGAGACATGTCACAACTCTTGCATGGAATCCATCATAGCGAAAAAAAATTGTTGCCTCTTCAACTTTGTTTCTTTCTAGCTTTGTTTCCGTAAGGAAAGCAAACGTGGGACCATTTTAAAAATATAGCATTTAAACACCCCAATTATTAGTGGATCCCAAGGCCCCGATAGTTCCAACTAAGGCAACTCATTGGGTTAAGGAGGCCCAGCTCTCCATGATCTCGTCGTTAGTGAAAAAAAGAACACGGGTCCTCAAATAATCGAATTCATTTGACCATTTCATTTACCTTGCTCGAGGATTCCCATCGCTTGGGTTGGAATGACTTCAATTTTCATTTGGGGTTTTGGCGGGTCTTGGATGGTTTTGGTGGTTGTGCGGTTTTAAGTGGCTCAACTTTTATGTTTTGGTTTGGATTAAGGCTTTGGTTTGGTGGGTTAGGGGTGCCTGTTTGTCGTGTAAATTATCGTGCATTTAGAGGCTTAAAATGGTATATATTTAATACATTTGCATGTATATTGATGCGTTTTGGTTGGTTTCGGCTTTGTTGTCGTGATATTGCATATTCTTGTAATTTCTTACGAGGAAATGGAGCTAAATTGGATAAACAAATGATACCACGTTCCAAGCGTAAGCGAGAGATAAGGTAAAAGCAAATATGTGAAAGAAAAGAAGCATCCACGTCGAACAAAGGGGAATTTCCTTCAAAAGCGTCGAATGCGCTAACATTTTCCCTGGCGGGGTTTATTATTTTGGCATAACTTGGTTTACAAAATTGATATTGAAATTGAGTGGATATAAAAGCGAGAAAAGTATACAACTTTCATAAAGACCAGGATAAATTTCAAAAATAAAACTAGTCACCACCTTGGTCGGACCGTGCGGACCATGGCCTTCAATAAATGTGACAATACATTGAGGAAAAAACATGGAGAAAAACCAATTGCAGTCGGCAGCGGTGTGAAACCACACGGGCGTGTAGGAATGGCGCGTGTGAAACCAAGCGGCCGGTGTTATGTATGCGGTTGTTTTTTTAGTCTAATCTAAATCGAGAACTCTCACGATGATCTCTCAGCACCTATATAAGGGGACAAAGCACGAACAAATTTTCATCATCGAATCCATTAATACACCATACAACACTTCAACTATCACGAGAACACAAGATCAAGGTCTTACGAGAGAGGAGGCTAGGTTACGAAGAACACCTACAAGGCCTTTTGGATCTGCGGAGCGCAGAGCCGAAGGCTTGGAAGGAGAATCATCGTCACGACCGCGAAGGGATTTTTCTTAGTTTAGATCTCTTATATGTGTTAAACGATGTCATAATGTTGATTTCAAATTTTTCTGAATTTGTTATCTATGTTTGGCTAATTTTTGGATCTTATGAGCATAATCAAAGCTATGGATTCATTTTCAATCTTGATTAATTGTTTTCTTAATTGGTTCATGTTTTCTATTTTATGAATTGAATGCTTATTCTTAATTGCTTTTTATTTGACCAATAATTTACATGTCATATTTGTTAGTCACGAAAGTCGAAGAGGAGTTCTAACAAAGCGAAAATCAAATTGGACATAAGCGGGTGTATCGAGGTTGGAGACCTACAAAAGCTTTTGTGGGGACTCATTCAATTCATAGATCTTTTGGGAGTTAACAATAGTTGTCTGCAGGGTCGGAGACTACAATTATTATTAATCTACTATTTATGAGCCGCTCGGGAGAGGGGAATAAACTATTAAATTGAACCCCATAGAATTGCATGACTTGGTTTTAAAACTTTAATTGGATTTAATATTGAAGAAACATGTTGAGATTATGTGCCTAAAGGTTCTTAGTGGTTGTTGAAAATACTTGTAGGGTTATAAATTTATTTATTTTTTTTTTCTTTTTAATTTTTGATTTTTATAAATTTGAGACTCGGTCAGCTTCAATTATATTAGAATGTGATGTTATTATAGCCTAAATGTTTAAATAGTCAATCACGAGGAATGCAACATTGCTTGCCATTTGTTCTATAAACTATACTGGACACTTTCGATTGCAAGATCCAAATATTTTTGACAAACAAGTTTTGGTGTCATTGGCGGGGATTAACATTCTACTTAGATAAAGTAATAAGTAGTTTAATCTTAATTGAAGCTTTTGTGATATTTTTTTATTCTCAATTTTTTTGTAAATATTTTTTATTTTTCGATTTTTGTAAAATACTTTTTTAATATTTTTTTTTTTGTAAATTGTAATTTTTTGTAAATGATGTTTTTTCTTATTGCTTTGTTTTCTAACATCGCTTTTGTTGAATGCGAGATTAAAATCTTTGGAGACCTGGTAGCTCAAAATCGCTCTTTGCAATGGATGACCAACATTAAAGGGGCAAATTTCGGGAGATCTTGTCAGAAAACTGATGCAACACCATTAAGTATGTGATGGATGGTACATAATATATGAGCTCAAGGATTTGAGGCCGGTACGGTTCAGCAGCGGTGGCGTTAGAAATGCGAAATGCAGTTGAAGATGTAAAGCTTAGCGCTTTGTATGAAGCGACCCGAGAGGTCAAGATAAACCAGGATAAAAAAATCACACGACCATGTGATTCCACACGGGCCGTGCGACCCTCGAGACAGCCATGGGCGGGCCGTGTGGCGCACGATTGTGTGGGCTGGAACATTGACAAAAGCAGAGGCCCGCGACCCGGGGGCTTTCTTGATGCAGGTATGTGTAAATGCACATGGGGGGTGTGAACTATCAGGTAAGTACTCTTTCGCATTCCTCTTTTTTTTTTTGATAATTTCCTTATATGTTCGGAATGAAACATATTTTAAGTTTGAGGGTTTATCGAGAATCGTAATTTAGTACTATTGCATTTTGCATTGCATTTAAGATTACATGTAGAGCATGTAAATTTGCATTAAAACTTTTGGCGAATTCGGGATTGCATTTGCATTGCATTTAGGATTGCATGAAGAGCATGAAAATTTGCATTAAAATTTTCAATTTTCAATTTTTATTTTTATTTTTAGCACGTTTATCGCTTGAGCACGTTTAATTGCTTTTGTATGTGTCTTAATCAAGATTTTTGAAAGTGCCCCAAACCCCAGTATGATTTTTACTATGGCATTTAAGTTTATGAGATAACATATTTTTGTGAATAATGTGATAAATAGTTGGGGAGATGCCATTTATTTGTTTGACAATAGTTAAGAAAATTGGGCGGATGAGATCTTCAATTCCAAGATGGTGTTTCATCTCTCTATTCCACCCGCGCGGATGATTGACACGTGTATAGAAGTTAACATATTAAAACCACAATTTAGGCGTGATTTATGCTCAAATTTAATATGGTACCACTATCCGTGTCGATCATCCGTGCGGTGAATAGGAGATGAAACACCGTCTTGGAATAGAAAGATCCCATCGAAATTGGGTATTTGAGCATGTTGCAAAAAATAAGCACGTGAGCTTTTGTGCGTAAAGCGATTTATCTTATGCAACTTATTAGTTTTCTTGGAGTGTGCCATTCATGATTGATAGAACTAAGAACTTGCTCACGGTATCTTCATTGAAGCCATATGTGTGCGTGCAATTTTTGAAAATGATTTAAGACCATATTTGTTCGACTACTTGCTTTAAAAGCACTTACTATGAACTCATGTGATTCCTAGTTATTAATTTTATTAAAAACTTTTTATTATTAGCCATTGATCTTTAAAATTGAAAAATGATTTTATCCACGAGATTTCTTGAGCTTATAGAAAATGAACAAGTTTGGGAGATATGGTGAAAATTTTTGAAAAAGAGAGGAAGTTGGCCAAAAAGAGAGATGGACATTATCTCCAGGTTAATGAAGAATGTATGAAGCTCAAAAAAAGAAAGAAAATCTCTAGGAAAAATATAGAAAATCGAGGCACAAGGAGGAGAAAGAGAAAAGAAAAAACAAATTTAGAAAATTTTGAGAAAATTGAGCTTAAAGTTTAAAAAAAAAAAAAGAAAAGAAAAAAGGCTTAAGAATGAAAAAGGAGAAAAATGGTGGAGTTAAGTCGAAAAATAAAATATCTTGAGAATGATTTTTAGATGAAATTGGTTGAGTGAATTGTAAGTCTCATGTCTTAAAATTCTATTTGTTCAAGTCAAGTCACTTAATCCAAATTTTCTCTACCCTTACCAAGAGCCTACATTACAACCAAATAAAAAGTCCTTTTTTATTCTTAGATTGTGCACACAAAAGTGGTAGAGATGTTTCGAAGCGATTTACAAGTTTATGATAGTTCTACATTCACCGAGATTGAATTTGAAATGTAAACACTTTCCATACACTTTGAGAGATGAGTGATACACTACTACTACTTGTGAGTCAGCGATGTCAAGTACCCAAAAAGTATTAGTTATCCGATTTATGAAAGATGACTTCTTGATAATGAATTGTATAGTTTACTTAGATATGGAGTCGAATGAGATTAAATGTTTGTAGTGTTCTTTGTGTGTTCTTTGTACACTTTGATATTATTTTTCTTAATTTGCTCCTCAAGGCACGTAATCTTTAAGTTTGGAGAATTTTGATACGTGTAAAATATCGTGCATTTAGGGGCTTAAAATGATATATATTTGATACATTTGCATGTATATTCATTGTGTTTTGGTTTGCTTCCTTTGTAGGCGTGATAATGCGTATTTTGTAACTATTATAGGAAATGGAGCTAAATTGGATAAAAAAATGATATCATGTTCCAAAGCATAGGTCAATAGATAAGATACGAAACAAATATGTGAAGGAAAGAATCATACGATCAAACAAAAAGTGAATTTCCTTCAAAAACATCCAAATCGCTTATGATTTTGAAGATTTTGCAGAGTTTAGTATTTTAGCTTAAACTTTTTCTAAAATATTGATATTGAGGTGATTCAAGTGGATATGGAAAGCTAAAAAAAGGGCTACAACTTTTATGAAGACCCCATGAGCAAATCGGACTAGAACTAGTCACACGGTAGGGCGTGTGGGACCACACGGCCGTGTGACATGCCCGTATGAAGATACATATCCCAGTGTGAAGTGTTCGGGAGAAAACAGGGACAAAAACCAATCGCCGCGGTTGGCGGTGTGAGACCACACGGCGTGTGGGTTGTCCGTGTGAAACCACACGCCGGTGGTGACATATATGTGGTTGCTTTTTGAGTCCTAATCTCGTCGAACTCTACCCGTGACCTCTCAAAGCACCTATATAAGGAGGACTAAGGCTGAACGAATTTTTCGTCATCTGAATCCTTCAATACACCATACAACACATCAAATTACGGGAACACAAGATCGAGGTCTTCAAAAGAGGAGAGCTAGGTCGTGAAGAACACCACAAGACCTTTCGCATCGTGGAATCAAAGAGCTACGAAGGCTTGGAAGGAAAATCAATCCCGACACAAATGGGTTTTCTTTCTTAGTTTAGATCTCTTGTATGTGCTTAAACAATGTCATAATGTTGATTTCAAAATTTGTCTATGAATTTGTTATTAATATTTGGCTAATCTTTCCGATCTTAGAGAGCATAATCAAAATTGTGGATTCATTTTAAATCTTGATTAATTATTTTCTTAATTGATTCATGTTTTTCTATTTTATGAATCTAAGTGCTTATTCTTAATTGCTTTTTTATTTGGCGAATAATTTGCATGTCGTATTTGTTAGTGTGAAATTCGGAAGAGGTTCTAACAAAGACGGAAATTAAATTCAGGACATAAATAGGTATATCGAGTCGTGAGACCTACAACCCGTTTGTGGGGAGTCATTCAATTGCTAGATCTTTTTTGGGAGTTAATAATAGTTAGTAGAATCGGAGACCTCTGATTATTATTAATATCTTGTTTATGCTTGGGAGAAATAAACTATTTTAGGACTTGAACCCCTAGAATTACATGACTTGGTTTTAAAACTTTAATTGGATTTAATTTTGAAGAAACATGTTGAGATTATGTACCTAAGGTTGCTTAGTGGTTGTTGAAAATACTTTTGGGATTCACAATTTTTTTGTTAATTTTTGATTTTTATAAATTTGAGATTGATCGTTTCAATAAAATTGGAATGCGATGTTATTATAACTAAGTGTTTCGTAGTCAATCAGAGGGAATACGACCTTGCTTGTCATTGTTCTATAAACTACATTGTACAATTGCGGTTGTAAGATCGAAATATTTTAAAGCGAAACGCAATTAGAGATTATTGGTATGGTTGTGGTCTTTGGTTATTGAAGGGGGTGTATTTTGGAGGGTGGTGGGTAGATTGCATGGTTAATGAAACAAAGTGTGCATGTTAGAATGGGAACGGGGTGGAGAGTGGTGTCCCGATGAGTGACTCGGTTCAAGAGATGGTTTACTAATCAATGGAGTGGCTTTTTTTCTCAAGGAATTTATTGATGGGCTTGTGGTGTCGGAGTGGGTGTAGATTTTGATCAACATGGTGTTGGGAAGTGAGGTGAGTGATTTGAGGGATTTTGGATAATATAATTTGTCGGGGGAGGAAGTTTCGGTATCCGCTGGTAATTTGTTGTTTAGGGCTGAGTTTAACTGAAGTTGGGAACGGGTTTTATGGTGGGATGTTAGGTAGAAGATGATCATTTCGCTGTTTGGTCACAACCAAAAAGGTTACGGTGTAGAGTTGCGGATATGGGTTTCTTTTTGGGAAAACGATCGTTTTAGGGAGGCTTCCAACCACGGGATATATTTCATACTCGCATTATGTCTTGATATTCGTTGTGATCGTAGCTATCACAAATTCGAACAAGAGTGTCATATCACTCACATAATAAAAGCAATATGTTGTGCAGACTCATATTTGAGGAATGACCAATTTATTTCCTTGCTCGCCTTTGTCATGACTCTATTCAACAGTTTGGTGATATCGATAAGAATCTTGAAAGCGTATGAACTTCTTTGAATAAACGCCCGCATAGAGATCTAAGACTTTCGGTTCTCCCAATTGTCGTACAGGATTTGGGGTGAGGCGGGTTCATCCCGGCCTGCAGGAGCGTCGTTCCACTCCTAATCGAAAAGCTACTGTAGATTACCTTAGCTATGAAGGGTTGCTACGTTGGTCGAAGCTTACGGATCATGAAACATACTACCCGATCGTAGTACCCAGTGATTAGCTAAACCACTTTTCCTGCCCATTTTTACGGATCGCAAAACATCGCCTGTTATGGGTTCTTTGATTTTCATGCCTTTTTCATAACACTGATTAAATGAGCAGATTACATGATTTATCGGTATAAAGTTTTCCAAGCCCCAAGTCAGTTTCGGCCTGGCGGAGTAATTTGTGATAAAGCGGTAGGCTCTAATTTTAGAGGCGAAAATGACCGGACTTTTTGGCGGCTTTATTAGGCGAGAAAAACCGAGCCACCGATTGGACCGATTTTTTCGTGTATTTTTATAGGTTAGAAATTTGAATCTGGCTGTGAACACTATTGCCGACGAGGCCTCAATTTTTCATTTTGGCACAGCGGTGGCCCAAACCTGACTTGTTTGACCATATCTATTTCAACAAGGCAAAAATCGATATCGGAGTATTGTTTTAGAGTTATTGGATTAGGGAGATCCGGATCCTGCATATATGTCTATTTCGCTTTAAATCTCCATAATATCCCTACAGACCGATTCTCTGATTGAAAACTATGGAAAAGGACGGTCCCCGATGTTATGTCCACTCAAACATGATGATTTCCCAGCGGGGAAACCGTATGTAGGCTGATGCGATAAAAAGAGTACACCACGGGAGCTGACATAAGTGCATCTGCCAAAAGCGAAAACACAAAAAATCAAGAGGAAAAACGACCATTAAGCGAAAAAGGAGAAAGCAAATAGGGAAAAAGCGAAGAAAATGATGAGGAGAGGGCGACTTCGATAACATTGGAAACGAGGAGAAGAGAAAACAAAATCTAAAACGGCATTTCCACTTAAAATCAACAAAAATCCAAGACACGTTGACTCCGGACAGGGGAAACCCTAACAAAAACCCTGCGGCGCACGCTAACTCTTTCACAGTAAGAGAACTATTGACATGTGTTCTTATTTGCTCTGTTACTCCTAATTTCCATACCAACTTGTTTAGGAAATAATTTGTCCTTTGCACTATGATAGGTCCACTTTTGAATCTGAGAGATAATATGAGAAAATAAAATAAAATTCTACAGATAAAATTTCTGGCCAGGAACATAATGAAGGTATTTTTATTATTTTTATTTGTGAAACCTTGTTAAATATATTCTATTTTTTTTGTCTTGTGGATGGCCTAAATTTTGAATTTGAGAGTTTTGTAGAAAAATAAAAAAATAAAATATATTTAAGATAAGAATATGGTTTTTTTCCAAACGATAACCCTTATTAATGAAATTTAACCAAACTTAGATAATACAAGCATAAACGGAGCTTAATCGACTCAAGACTATATCGGGACTATACGGGTTAGGCCTGCCCTCCCAATCGACTAGACCACTCAAATCCACATTAACATTCAAAACTCTCACATAAAAGCTACAACAAATTTTAAAACATACAAAAAGAAAATACATAGGAATGGGAAAAAGAAAAACAAAGAGAAACTTGTTAACGTTATGCCGACGTAAACTAAACCCATAAAACGGCAGCAGCTTCCAACC